>JAUCBN010000040.1:6355000-6955000 GCA_035048815.1 Abelmoschus esculentus | reverse complement strand
ACTAATAGGAACACTTTAGAATCGAATAGATTAAAGTTTGGGAAGAATCCTTAGAAATTTTTAAGTGCAGACCTGCATTTCGTGCAGGGGTATCGATACACGGGCTACCGGTATCGATACCCATGAGTGAAAATAGGCTAAGTGGCTAGGTGCATCGAAGTTCGATACCTGGACCTCCAGTGGCATAATGCATCGATACCAGTATCGATGCTGGAGGGTCCTCTTCCGTTGACTTTGGAAATGGTCAAAAGGTATCGATACTGTTATCGATACCCATGTTTCGATGCCTTCTTTGGGTGGGTATCGAAGCAGGGTGGTTCGATACCCCACATAAGGGTATCGATACCCCTGCGAGAACTTAACAAGATAAGCTTTATTTGAGGTTCGATAAGGGCATTAAAGGTCAAAATGAATCTTATAAATAATAAAATGAATTGTTAATACGAGTTGATGTTTATAACCCCGAAAGACTAAGGTATGATAAGTCTTAATATATCTTGTTGTGCTAAGATCCTAGGTGGATCATTTGTGTGGTTTGAGTCCTTGTGTGATGGAAATCCGGATATCCATAAGTGTTGCAACACGTTGAAGGCCATCCGATGTAACATGCCGGATGATGTTTTGAAGACTTCTATTCTGAGTGTTGGGCGGCCTCACTCGAAGATGTTCGATGTAACATTCCGAGCATGGGGTTGGTTGGGCGGCCTCCACTCCTTTCCGAACGTTGGGCGGCCTCGTTCGAAGATGTCCAATGTAACATTCCGGACATAAGATTTGAGGGCAGCCTCAATCTTGAGTGTAGGATCTCGATGCTGTGTGGACGCGGGCTTCACTCTTGTGTGTTATTTTGTGATGTGACATGTATATGCTGTGTGCGATATTATACATTGTTTATGCCATGTGGTAGGCAAGCATGCTAGATCATCATATCATGCACGATATTTTATATGTTATGCTTTACTGCTTATGATATGCATGATGTTGGCCGAGTTCGGCGTACCCACTGAGCTTTAGTAGCTTAGCGTTCGAAATGTGTTTTCGTGCGTAGATTAGGTGAAGCCAATTCGTGGAGCACTATCGAGGTTTGGATTTCAGCATCGACCTATGTCAGAGTACATTTATAGATTAGTGGGATAGTACTTAGTTGGACCCTATGTATTTTGTAACTCTGTTATTTATTCGAGTCAAATGTTTTAAATGATTGTAATATTTTGGAGCTTCGATTACTTTATATTATTTTGGGCTTACGTTTTAACGTAATTGGATTTTATTTATTGGGCTTTCGAAAGGAATTTTGAAATACAGGCTTTAGGCTGGAGGCCCAATGTGACATCCGGGTCGGAGTGTTACAAGTTGGTTATTAAATCAACTATATAAAGGGGTTATGGTCCCCAAGAATTAGGTTAACTTGCATATCTCTATAATTTAGAGAACTATATATACCATACGGTGTATTTATAATTTAGAGTTGTGTGGCAAGAGATAACCTAACTTTTTGGAAAATTAAACCCTCTAGAAAAACTCTATCAATTAATTCAGGTATGTTTTCGCATTCAGTTTATTTATTTTATCGTTCTTAATGATTTGACATATATATAAATCTTGGTTTTATGTTCGTATTGAATATATCATTAATTCTAACAAATTATAGTACAAGGTACTGGGATCTTGTATGTATTCATACTCAAAAGCTAATCTGTACACAATATTCTTCAGCACATTACAAATACAGGATCAAAGCATAGGAACTCTGAATGTTTCAACAAACTACACTGCTGCTGCTGCTCCATTTTCCGGTTGCGTCTCTTCCGGTGAGACGAGACCTGATATACAGCTCCAAGCGTCCCACTCGAGTAAGAGAAACATGCAGATACTTCTCACTGCACATCCTCATTCAAATTATTCACCAATGGCTACTACATAGAATCCATTCCCATTCCTTGCACTTTATATTGCATAACCGCGCACACCTTCATGATTCTGGCTTGGTTTCTCTTACCAACAACCCTGCGTTTTATTAAGAATCGATGTTTTACCGACTCGTAGATAGCAGAGACATACAGTTACGACATGGCAAAGATTGGTTTGTGATACAGACCGTTTGATATGGAGAGCAACAGTAAAAACTGAAGAGAACATTTTTTCATCAAAGCTGCATATAGGTCTTGCATTATTTAGATATCCTGCATGCACGGTATGTAATTCGGAATAAGATCGAAACATCTTGGAGACATGTAGTGTATTTTGGAGAAAAACTGAAAAATGCACAATTATCAATCAGATGATAACTGCATTAGAATGGTCGATACCTAGCCGTCTACTTAAAACAATAACTCGACTAACGGATGAACTCATACTCTAGTAAATGTAGCAAACATTTACCTAATGTGCATAGTCACTAAGAATTTCGGACAACCTGCAAAAAACTCGATACCGTAAGCAAGAACGGTGAGAGAAAAAACTACTAACAAATGAGAGTAGAAATTGGTTTAGTTCCACAAGCGCAGTCCTAAAAAAGTAGAAAATAAGAACAAAGAATACCTAATATTTTTAGTTATGATGGTCTCCCATCTTCAGCTCCAAGACGACGTAAAGCCACTTCCTCTAACTGACCATCTCGATATGCATGCTACAAAAAACAGAACATACCAATACAAATGATATAAGAACATCTAGAACAGAACACTAAAGATGCAGGACTGAAAATGGAACAGACAATCTCCAATCATATTTTTGAAGTATAAAAAACAAAACATACCAAGAGCAATTTAATCAAAGACCATCTTTTCAAAATTCCAGCAGAACATAACAAATAAACCTAGGAACTTGATAAAGATATACTCCTCATTGCTTGAGGAGTCAAATGGTTCAAAACTTAGCTGCATTGATAACAGAGCCTCTCCAAAGATGTTAAAGCATTGTTTTGAAAATCTTCAGTCTAAAGAATAATCATTTCATCTTCTGTAATTAAGTGTCTGAAGAAGATATCAAATGTTGAAGCTTTGAAATGTTCGAGTACAATCAAATTTATTTTCCTAAACTGGTCTCTTCAAATAAAAGTCCATCTGTTAGATATAATAGTTGAGGTTCAGCTACGAACCAGCTAAATCATCATGCAACCATAGTGAAAACGTGAGAGAAAGGGTGAGGAATCACCACAAAAAACAAGATAGGGAAAATGGAGAAGCAGAGAATGCTAATATAAATCCACAACTAAACAGCTTTGAGTTGATAAGATCCAAAAGAATGGACTTTTTTAAGTACTGAGAAAAGAAATTTATAGGTTTTGCAGTGACTTATTGAATGAATAGAAAATCATTTACCTTGTAAAAACAACTGTTCCCAAAAGGACAGTTCCCATTTCCGAAGTTGAAGTGCTTGCAATTTATCGACCTGCACAGGTGAAGAAGCAATAGAAAAAAAAGATTTACTAGTTAGAAAAGTAAAATTTCATACAAATCTACAAATCCTAAGTTCAGCAGGAAATATAAGAAGCATCACAATCGCAGTGACATTACCTCAATTTTGCCTTGTAGCCATCAATAATTCGTTGTTTTTCATCCTGTGTCCAATACCAAACGACACTTGGAATGACGAAATATGATAGCTTGCGGCAGATTGGGCAAGCCCTCAAGGCAGTATTGACATCCATTCCAGAGGATGGAGAAATGCTATGCCAATTTCTAATGCAAGTGACGCAGAATGAATGATCACATTCCGAAAGAATTCCAAACTTACGCTCAGCTGCTGTAGGCTTCGAGAGAATACGATCCAAGCACACACTACATTCTATTTCTTGACTAAGTTTCAATGCATCAAGGTATTTTTTCTTCTTCTTGCACATTTTTATATGTTCCTCCCTTTCTTCAGGTCGAAAAGGATGCAAACAATGTTTTTCACAGGGGGGACACAAATCTCCATGAATATGATGACATTTTTCTCCATGGGGGCAATTACCAGCTGCGGCAAACGAGCAGATAGGTTGTTCAACCGGATTATCGCTCCTAGTCTCAACACTTTCACCATTATCCGATATATCCCGAGACACAGATTTCAAATTCCGTTCATGTTTGGAGGGAGCAACCGAAGCTCTACTGGAATCAGGAAACTTGGTAGAAGCAGCCGAAGGTACAACCAACGCAACAGAAGCAGATTTTGAAGGAGGAAAAGGTACAGAATCAGGTGCTGTCGAAGAAGATGAAGCCGATGGATCTGATTCCGAAGTCTTGACATGTTCATACCTACACCGACTACCATAAAAGCAGTTTCCTTTCTGATAGTACGTGCATATCTGCAATGACCAAGTAAAAAAACAATAATAAGGTAACCAAAAAAGTATAATCCATAGGTAAATACAAATAATAACAATAAGAAGGAAGAAGAAGAAGAAGAAGGAGGAGGAGGAAACTTGCTACATTATTGGCAGAATGCTTCCAATGATGAGAAAATTCACAATACTCCCCTTTGAGGCATGCTCCGTGAGCAAAGAACTTGCAAAGAACTCTGCAATCATAAGAAAATTAGAACTTAAAAGAGTTGCAGCCTACATCGTCTGCAAAATAATGGAAACCGGGATTAGACTATTGACAGGGAAACCAAATTAGGTTAATTAACCTAGCAAATCAAACAGTTAATTTTGGGGCTTCATTCATACAAGGAAGCTGATAAAAAACAAAAAACAAAAAATCAAACCTTTTCCTCCATTTCCTTCAAAATTTGGCAATGTTATCCCAGCAGATAAACATGAAATATGAAAATCAAATGCTAAAACAAAATGAAGAAGAAACCAGGGAATTGAAATATCACCTTTTAGGCATGGAGACTAGCGAATGGCGATTGATTCAGAGAAAGCTGTGAAATCCAAATTATAAAAAATGGAAGCTTTGGAAAAAATAGAGGATCAGCGAAATTGAAGGTGAGTCTGGGTTTTTGTAACCAATCAACCCATCAACGTTTTGCACATTGTTCTTACATTACATTAAACTTTAAAACAGGCGGTGAGTTGGTTTTCCGTACAAGACCTGAGTCAACCCGTCAAAAAGTCCTTCGTTCTGTAATAACGAAAATCGCCATCTTCCTTCTTTCCTGGATTTATGCTTCTGGTTCTTGTACTATACTCATAATATTCGTACATAAAAAAAAGTTTGATAAGAAAAATAGACAAAAGAAAATCAATACCAGATATTTGATATTGATCCCGGTTCTATTGGGTTCCCACCGGGTACCGGGTCCAAAATATCAAGATTCAGTCTCAGTCCCGGTTAAGATCGAGACCTAAATTTTGGATCCAATCCCGGTCTCACCAGAATCAATACCAGATAAAAATCTACTGGATCTTACGGATTCGAGACAGAGACCGGATAATCGAATTTTTTATTCACCCTAATAAATACCATTAAAAGTTATCTTTTATGGTATATTATGGAATTTAAAAGGAAAAAAATATATATGAATTAAGAGATTAAAAAATAACTATTTTAATAACCATAATTTTAATTTTTTTAAATGACATAAAAAATTAGAATTTATTCTTAAATGCATAAACATTACCAATGAAATATTTTAATATTATTAATTATTTAAATTAAGGCATATCATTAATAACCGTTATAAAATAAAATTAGATGAAATTAAAATAGAAAATATTACAACGAAAACCATAATTTTATATTTTTCACGTAATAACCTGATGACATATATACTTTATTTTTACCAAAATACATACCATATATATAATTATCAAATTTAGCCACTAACGTATTGTGATAACGGATGGCATTGAAATGCGTGAAGTTGCAGGAGGTCATGGTTCGACCAACAAGAGGCAAAGGAAAAAAAACGGAAAGCTTTTACAAGTTATTTTATTTATATTCTTTTTTTACTGAAATTATTTTAGAAAAGTTTTAGCGAACAACTGAAAAAACGGTTAAAAATAATTGTATTAATTTTTTTATAAAAGCTATAAATGGAAGTTTTAGAAAATAGTATGCTTAAAAAACGACGGTATCGGTTTTTTATAAAAATTATAAAAATTTTGATATATATTTTTTGGTATATATCAAATTTTTTAGAATTTTCGTAAGAGAAACGATATATATCGAATTCCTTATAAAAATTATAAAGATTTCGGTTTATAAAATCGAATTTCTTAAAAAAAAATAAGAATTTCGGTATATATCACATTTCTTACAAAAAGTGTAAGGATTTCGATTTATAAATCGAATTTCTTACAAAAAGTATAATGATTTCTAGATATATTATTTTTCTTACAAAAGTTGTAAGAGTTTTGGTATATACCAAAAAGTGTGTACCGAAATTCTTACAACTAATTTAAAAAAATACAGTACCACCGTTTTTAGCCGTTTTTTAAGGTTATTGTTTTCTAGAATTTTCCAAGAATTTCGGTATACACTTTTTGGTATATATCAAAAATTTAATAATTTTTGTAAGAAAAACAACTTAATTAAAATGAATTATTACTTCGCATCTTGTAAAATGCAAAATTAGGCTGATGTGGATCTTATGTCGTCTATTTTAAAAAAAAAATTATTTGTATTTTTTATAATAAAATTCGCATCCTACAAAATAAGAATTTAATGAGTTAATATCATAAAACATTTTAATTTCTTGCAGGTAATTCTAACGGTTAAAAATTTATTGATCGTGGTCAAAATTATTGAACTTATTTTTTTAGATAAATAAATTATTGAACTTCATATCCTGTAGAATGTGAAATACCTTTACTTCTGTAGTATGCAAAGTACCCTTATAACCGATACTTCGCATCCTGCAAAATATAAAGTACCTTTACTTTGCATCCTGCAGAATATGAAGTACCTTTACTTTGTATTCTGTAGAATGCGAAATACCTTTATAACCGGTTCTTCGCATCCTACAAGATACGAAGTTCCTTAACTTTTCGCATCTAAATCGATGTAAGTTTCCTTATAAATAGGCCCATTCTCTTATTTTTCACTCACACCAACAAATTCTAAAACTTTTTTTACTCAATAAATCTTTTAGTTAAAATCTTAATTTTCTGTAACGATGACAGGTTAAATCAAATTAGATCACAAACATATTTTTAAATATTCGCGTGTCAATGTAATTTATTTATTATTATTAATTTTTACTTTATTTTTTAATATTAATATTGTTACTAATATTTTTGTTTTAAATTTGTTTTAGGATGGAATTGAATGTCACTTGGATGTTTTTATAATCAGTTGCCTCGAAGTCTAGACCCTTATTATGAAGACTATATTTTTAGAGGTAGTTTTGGGAATGTGTCTAAAATTATTGGTGGTGCTAAATTGAACATAGATCTAATTAATGCTTTGTTAGAGCGTTGGAGGTCAGAGACACACATTTCACCTTTCGTGTGGTGAAGTGACAATAACTTTAGAAGATTTGTTGCACATTCTCGATCTTTCGGTTGATAAAGACATTATTACTGGTCACAACAGTAGAGACTGACTTGACCTTTCTTTACGGTTTTTGGGTGTTGCGCTAGAAAAACTGGATGATGAGTTTCTGTGGCCGCAATGATTGAATAATCAATTTAATGTTTTACCCGACGACCTTAATGATAGAACGATTAAGGTAAATTTTGTCTTTTAAAATTTTATTTAAATATATTTCAATTTTTGTGTCATAATATTTTTTTTTGTTGTTGTAGACATATACACGTGCTTATATTTTAATAATAATCGACAAGATATTGATGTCAAATAAAACTCGTAATAAAGTCCTTCTTATGTATTTACGACACTTGATGGATTTTGATGATATTAACAAACTAGTTGGGGATCGGTTGTCTTAGAATGTCTCTTTAGGGAGTTGTGCAAGATCACTGATCCTAATAAGCATGAAATTGAAGGTTGTCTTCTCAAGTTGCAGTCTTGTGCATGGTTTCGAATGCCCTTTTTATGCCCTAAACTGATCGTTTCTAGTTCATACGTTATCCCACTCTACTTAAGGTAAGTATTGATTCTCTCTATTTTTTAATTATTAATTTTTTATTATTTTTGTAGGTGGGTTTCTAATTTAATCTATCTTGGGTTGGCTAAAAGGTATGCAAGCTATTAAATTTGTTTTTGAGAAAGAATCTGAAAATAATATAAGTATTTGTTTGTAGTTTTAAATTTAAATTTAAATATTTATTATTATTTATTTAAATTTTAATTGTATGTTTTATTTTTCGACATTTTACGCGAATCTAAATATCTACGAGTGTTTTTCGAAATTTTCAATCGATTCTAAGAATATTTGGACGAACACAATATCATTTTTCTTTTACAATATAGTTTAGTGGAATTCAAACGATAGAATATTACGACAATTTGGTTGTTTGCAATGCATTCCTTTAAATCCTCGAATATTGGATGAAATATATATTGTCACTAGGCAAAGAAACCCCGAGGTAAACACATTTTCATTTGTTTAATCTTTTATGTATTTGAATGTATTTTATTTTAGTACATATGTATAAAATTTATTATTTTACGCGATAAGTTAATTGGACAGAGCTTTACATGGAATAGATTATTTAGTGGAACGAGAGGAATAGTTCGGTATGGCAACCCTATCGGGACACGCATTTTTTCAGTCAAATGTTAATCTCGATTATATGACATAGTTTTATTTGAATGGAAAGTTGTATCTGTTGACTAGGGATGAGCGAACGATAGTGTTTGACATAACACAACATAATCATCCTTGTACGGAACGTACTAGGGGATCTTGTTCGACGGCTGACGATGCTTCATCCTTTTACTGCAGAAATGCCTCTTACTCATCCACCCATGGTCATGGACCCTCAGAAACTACATAGACCTTCTTAAATAACTCACAGGATAAAATCGCTAATATCGTTGAGCCTCAACTATAATCATCAGCTTCTGAAGATGATAAAAAATATGGTAGATAATGTGTATTAACTAGATGGCCAAATTTATCTGGCATCAATATACCGCCAATGAGTTGTAAAATATAAGCTTGACTTGCGTAACTAATATCTTGTATTGTATTATCGAGCTTGAATTCTTTTTATAACTAGTTCAATTTAATACGAGATACTCTAACATAGGTTTCACTTGGAACCTTGCTGAGATAATCATAACAAAGCTTCTCCACGAGGTAATTGTACATTCTCCACGTCTTTCAATAGATTATCGGGACCAATAGATTATCAGGACCCCGCTTAACATCATCATGTCTTTCAATGTGATTGTACATTCTCCACGTGACATGTGAAACATATGCTTCTCAGGTCTCTAGCGCTCAATTAATTCGATAATTAATCCAAGAATCAACTTGTAGCCACGGATAATTGTTGCATGATAAAATCTCGCGTCTTGCAACCATTGCATTATAGTGGGATGTGTTTCATTATTCCCCATGTTTAAGTGATACTTAAAAGTTTTCTCGATTGCCTACATTATATTAAAAAAATTATTAATAATAACAAATAAAAGAATATAACTTATTAATCTAAAATTATTTTTTAACAAAAAGTTATCAAATCATCAACCGCAACACTAAAAATGTGTTAATTTTATAATCTCAACATAGAATTTTAATATAACATCCTTCTAACAAAAAACATACAAGACAAATAAGATTTTATAATCTTAAAATAATATATATAAATATAAAAACGTACGTACAATATATTTTTAAAGTCATCATCTTTCTTCTATTTTTTTTAATCTTTCTTCTATAATTTTTTACAATTCTCTAAAACTTCTCCTCAACCCTTATTTAACAAGTAAAAAAATTTAAACTTCAACCAATCAACCAACCACCCTATCATTCAATAAGTACAAATCAACACATATTCCTGAAAAATAATACACCACACTATCATCCAATATTTTTCATCAACTTTTCAGACTACATTCATTATACTTTTCAAATTATTGTTGAAGTTTTTATTTTTATCAACTTTCACTCAAATAATACATTATTGCACGTTGCACAACACTTGCACACACATTGCACGATGTTAAATACCACACGAGATATGAAATCACATTGCACGAGGTTAAACATCATACTACACGAGATTAAACACCATATTGCACGAGATTAAATATAAATCAATACCTTATTCTTGAAAAAAAATAATACATCACACTATCATCTAATATTTTTTATCAACTTTTCAGTCTATTATTCACTATACTTTTCTGACCATTATTAAAGTTTTTTTTCTAATTTTTATCAAAATTTTATCAAAATTTTACTCAAATAATACACTTGCACACATTGCACGAGGTTAAACACCACACCACACTGCACGAAACTTAACACCACACGATCCAAGAATCATGAGGTCGGATTGTTTTCCATGAGTTCTCATTTTTTTTTTAATTTTTTGGGGCATGAGTTTAGATTTTTTTTATAATTTTATTTTTTTATAAAGTCAGATTATTTTTTAAACAATTTTATTTTTTTTTAATTTTTGTTAAAATTGAGTTATTTTTCAACTGATCTTAAAATTGCACTACTTAAAATATTAAAAATCCCTAAAAAATTTGGTCGTTATAATATTTTTAAATAAAAAATCAAAAATAATATCCAATCAATTTACTATTTTTTTTTATTCAGCTATAGTGATTACAATAGTATCTGTTTTAGAGTATAATCTCAACCATTAGACATTGATCGCTCAATCACTGTGCTAGCATTACTGGTGTTTAAACTCGTGACTTTTAAGAACAACAATTGTTTCTTTAATCGATGAGGCTAAATGATTCGTGCAATACACTAATTTTTCTAATATTGAGGGATGTTAAAATCGGAAAGCGCTCAGATCCAATGAACCGCTGACCACAACGAATCATGGTTCACGCACATGGGGCCTGAGCAGGGAAGGCCTATGGCTGACGTTCACAGCCCATAAAATCTTTGGAGCTTTCCTCTCGCCTCGCCATAAAAAGAGAAGAAATTAATTTTCTCTTACTCTGCCATTCCCTTTTCAAAGCGGAGCGAATCAAAAGGGCGGAGTCCTCCAACAATCTCTCGCGCACTCTTCTTTCACGCTCTTCTCTGAGGTAAAACATTTATGCTCCTAAAATTTTCCATCATCTCAGATCTGATGTTAATTGTGTAGTTTACATATTCTAGTTCGTCACTTCTCATCTGTATACTTTACTGTTCTAATATTATTGTTATTCATAGATCTATGAAACTGATATAATTTTGTCTACGTTTGATCTGATCTATTATAAAACACGATGTTATCCGGAAATTTAGCATTGATCCGTTAGATCTATTGGTATTTACTTCTTTTGAATGCAAACATTAGGCTGGAAACGTATCAGATCTGTATCCGACTCTCATTTCCAATTGGATTCATCAGATCTGATGATTTTGTTTATTGATACCGCGTTTATGTTATCCCTGTTTGTTGCTATGCGTTACTCTTAAGCTAACTCCATCTGACCTCTAAAAGTGGATGGTTTCACTACCTTCAGTTCTGGGGATACTTCTTCCTTTTTCAGAGTTTAATAGGAGGCAACGCTTACTTGTGATTGCAGTTTAAACTTTTTCAAACTTCTTCAAAAAATTGTTAATTCATAGTAAGATGCTTGAATTTACATGACATGAATATTTGTATTTATGGTCAGACTCAAATGATAGGCTTTCGGGGGTTTATTGTTTATATCTTCTATGGTATTTTTTATTAGACAGTAATCTATGATGCTTTGACTTGAATACGGGTGTTGATTGTGGTATTTTTGTCTTGCTCTTCAGCTGGCTAGATATTAAGACACTGAAATATGACATAAAGGCTGGGTTATGATACTTTTTGTTATAGCATTGTTGTGTCCATGATTCTGACTTTGTTATCGTTTTTCATAATTGAGTTGTTGATATGTTTGTAGATTATTTAGCATTCAATGTCAGACTTTTGTTTTGTTTTTAGTTGTATTATCTTTGTCTGGTCGTTAACTAGCTTTCTTTCTTTCAGGGAAGTCATTATGGATCAGGTTCAACACCCAACTGTCATTCAGAAGGCTGCAAGCCATCTCACTCGTTTTAGAAATTCCCAAGATTTTCAAGCATATGATGGGTCTTTCTGTAGGCCTGCTCTATACCAAAGGCATGCTGTATATCGGAATTACTCCAATGCTGCACTGCAGCATTTCCGAGCTTGTGGAGCTACCAGTGAACTATCTATGGTTCCATCAACAGCATCTCCTGTTTGTATTCAAGCCCCTGCTGAGAAAGGGTTTACCAGCTTTGCTATCGATTTCCTAATGGGTGGTGTTTCTGCTGCTGTGTCTAAGACAGCTGCTGCTCCAATTGAGCGTGTTAAGCTTTTGATTCAGAACCAAGACGAAATGATTAAAACTGGAAGGCTCTCTGAACCCTACAAGGGTATTGGTGATTGTTTCAAGCGAACTATTCAAGATGAAGGATTTGTGTCTTTGTGGAGGGGAAACACTGCTAATGTTATTCGTTATTTCCCCACTCAGGTTAGCATAGTGATTGGAACTTTTAGTTTTATGTTAGATTAATTTGATTGGTCTTGTGTTTTATGCCTATCTCTTTGCTCTTCTGGCAACAGGCCTTGAACTTTGCTTTCAAGGATTACTTCAAGAGGCTTTTCAACTTCAAGAAAGACAAAGATGGTTACTGGAAATGGTTTGCTGGGAACTTGGCATCAGGTGGTGCTGCTGGTGCTTCTTCCCTTCTTTTTGTCTACTCCTTGGACTATGCTCGAACCCGTCTTGCCAATGATGCAAAGGCTGCAAAGAAGGGAGGAGAAAGGCAATTCAATGGCCTTGTTGATGTCTACAGGAAGACCTTGAAATCCGATGGTATTGCTGGGCTTTACCGTGGTTTCAATATTTCATGTGTTGGAATCATTGTTTACCGTGGTCTATACTTTGGAATGTATGACTCTCTGAAGCCCGTACTTTTGACTGGTGATTTGCAGGTAAGTTTGATATCCTGTGACGTAAAAGGTTCTTCCTTCTGTAACTGCTATTTTATGACTGCAGTGATTTTATATGACCATTTTTTTGTTATATTGATCCTTTATGATATATTTCTAATTTTGGATTTATGCTAATATCTTTCATTGACCTTGTATGTTTTACTCCTACAATTTAGTGTTGTAATGACATTGCTCTCTGTTTTCCCCTCCAATAATTGCAATTTGCAGGATAGTTTCTTTGCTAGCTTTGCCCTTGGTTGGCTCATCACTAACGGTGCTGGCCTTGCATCCTACCCAATTGACACTGTTCGTAGAAGAATGATGATGACCTCCGGTGAGGCCGTCAAGTACAAGAGCTCACTTGATGCGTTCTCTCAGATCTTGAAAAATGAGGGTGCCAAGTCTCTATTTAAGGGTGCTGGAGCTAACATCCTCCGTGCCATTGCCGGTGCTGGTGTGCTTGCTGGATATGACAAGTTGCAGCTCATTGTTTTCGGAAAGAAGTATGGATCTGGTGGTGCCTAATCTTCTTGGTATTTAAGCCCTGTTTAGTTTTAGATGGCGATGATAAACTTGAGTCTTTATAATTTATTCTGTCAGTCTTTCATTAAATAATTCAGATTAAGTGGGGAGTTTCTTTCCCCGAACAATTTTTGTTTTGTTCTGTTTTGTTATGTGCTTGAAGATTTGGCTAAAATGGCTGATAAAATTATTTGTGGCAAGTGATCTATTCTTGGATTTGGATTTCTTGGTTTCCATGTCTTTTCTAGGCATATTCCTGATACTCAGTTTTGGTGCCTCTGAATATGTAATTTGGGTTCCGTCTTCATCCTTTACAAAGATACCAGACTTGAGTTTCAGTGGGGGTATGGTCACTGCATTGCGTGCCCTGGAACCGTTGTTAAGAGTCTCTTTACATGTAATAAAATGGTTTTAAAAAATGTTCAATCAGGATTATTAATCGATATGATTTGAAAATTTGTATATTTGATCTGATTTTTATTTTAGGATCCGATATTTGATTTATTTTTTATTTTTTATCGGGTATTTAATTTAATTTTAAAATAACTATGATATTTTAAATTTTGGATTATCAAAAAATCTGAAAATTCAAAAATTCAATATTAAACTTAGTATATTTAGTAATTTAATGTTTTTTATATCTGAAAATTAAAAAAATATTTATTAGAGATTTAAATTGTGTTATATTTAATAGTTTATTATTTATTATATTTGAAATTTTAATTTTCTTATAAATACGATTTTCAAATTTGAAAAAAATAGTTAAAATCAAATAATATTTTTAGATAATTAAATACTTGATTATCTTATTTGAATATTTAATATCTGATATCCAAATATTTAATTTATTAATCAAATGTAAATTATTATAATCAATTTAAAAATTAAATATCTAAAAAGTCGAATCAAATTGATTTTGATATTCGATAATGACCCTTCTACCATGCATGTATTCATGCATGTGTCAAAGCATTGTTGTTGCTATTACTATTAATTTTTTTATTTTTATTTTAATTACTAAATTTAAAAATTTTAATTTAATCATTAAATTTTAAAATTTAAAATTTTTAGCCACTTCACTGTTATTTACTCTGACATGACTTATTCTATTATTTTTCAATTAGTTTTTGTCTAATGTCCATGTTTTTATCTTTTATTATATTTCTACCTATTTTTTACTACAAAGAGCTTCAATTTAAATTTATCATTCGAATCAAAGATAGGATATTAAATCTTTATTCTTCAATTTTTTTATGTACGAAGTCTTTAAGATTTATCATTTTATTGGTCATTGCTCCATCACACTTATAATAAAACAATCAAGTAAATTTTTGTATTTAAATTATTTGGATCCATTGACATTAGTTCCACGGAGTTTAGTTTTCTTATGAAATCATTTTCTAATTTCATCTTGTTCTTAAAAAAATAATTAGTCCTTTTGGGATCTAAATACTTTTTAAATTTTTTAACATTTAAAACTCTAAAAATACTAAATTTTCTTTGATAAAAATTTAATTTATTAAAATTATTTTTTTAAGATCATCTAACTCTTTTTAATGATTTTTTTCCAAACTTTGAAGTAAATTTTTTAAGTTAAAAAAGTTGGCTCAAAATCTTTAATTTTTACTCTAAATTGATTTTAAAAAGCATTTTATTTTTTATTTTCTTTTTTGAAATCAATTTCTTATTTTAATAAAAAATAAGTCTTGATTTTAAAAAATAATTATTATAAATTTTTTTTATAATTCATCCAAAGAATAAGAAATTGAATTAGATAAATTAAAAGTTACCTCACACCATTTTAAAAGAACAAGTAAATAAATAAAAGAATAAAAGTTGAAACTCTCTGTTTCATCGTTTTATTTTGCTTAAAGTAACAAAAAAGGAAAAAATATAATGAGAAAGAAAGCTTTACAAACTAATTTTTTATGGTCGATCATCGACTGTCATTCTTCGATGAAGGTGATATTCGACGGTCGACGACGATTGTACGCTGGCTTCAAACTGATAAACTTTAAAACTTCTAACTTTTTATTTTGATTTTAAAAATAAAAAAATAAAATAAAAAACTTTTCAAAACCAAACTCTAACATGACTTAGAATCTATTTTTTTTTTTATTAAAAACAGATTATTGAAGAAATTTGAAATCTTTTTCTTCTGTTGCTCAAAACACTTTTTTTAAACATTTGAATTTTAAGTTTAGTTTATAAAATAAAAAAGGAGGAGATGACCGGCGACGGAAAATCGATCACCAACTCAAAAATAAATATCTAAACTATTTTTCATGTCATTTCTGAAAATTAATTTAGTGACATGAATAATTAATGATAAAATGAGTAGTTTTTATTGGTTAGGGGCCACGAATGATACGACGAGCCGAATCTATAATACAATCTCTCGTTCCGGGAAGGTGAAAGGGATTAATTTCAGACTAATCTAGAAGTTGAAGGGTCTGCTTGGGAATGTAAACAGATGAGAGCATTCGAAAGGTCTTTGTGGAATTAGAACCGGGTGGAATATTCGGGTCAAACCAAGTTTAGGGTATTGGGTCTGATATATGAGTTAACAGATTGGGTTTAAGATTGTATGAGCTTCGGATTTGATATATTGGATAATGGATTGTTGTAATAGACTTGTACACGACAGATTTGTATATAGATTTTTGGATATGAGTGTAATGGATTTAGATTATTTTATTATATTTTTGAATTTTATCAATTTTTGGTTTTTGGTTTTGTTTGGGATAGGGTTTATTTGAATCCAAATAAAAATAATGATTACATTACTGAAACTTTTAGTCTTCTATTTTTCTAGGCTCAAGAAGTACTATAATCCATTAATTTTTGTTTTTGAGTTTTTTTTGTACGAGTTTTTATTTTCTTCTTCCGACGGATGACCATAGACTTTAATCTTCAGGTTCTTTTTCTTCTATTTTAGATATTTATAATGAACAAATCGTACATCTATACGTAATGATAAATTGATAGATTTCTTATTGCATATCTCTATAATAATAGTATTTGTTCTAGTGTATACTCTTAATTATTGGACATTGATCGCCCAATCGCTATGCTGATATTACTGGTGCTCAAACCCGTAACACCTTTAGAAACAACAACCGTTTTTTTTTATTTTTTTTGTTTTATTATTTTTTTAATAATATGTTTGATTTACATCAAAAATAAGGTAAACTACACTACATGTCTCATAGTTATAAATTTAGTAATAAATAATTTATTTTTTTAATGTAACAATTTAATCACTTAATTAAAAGTTTGTGATAAATATTAATTTTTTTAAAAGAAATAATAATTTAATCAGTCAATTATAAAATTGTGACTAACAAGTTAATTTTTAGTTAAAATTTAAACATGACATGATATAATTGTAGTTTTAGTTCCCGAAACTTATACATTCTATTAATTTGGTCTTAATTCAAAAATAATTCAATAAATTTGATTTTTCATATTTAAAATTTTTGACACACCCTCTTCAACCACTCATCAAACTCCATGCTATTATCTCTTAGCTCAATAATAAAAAAAAATGTGATCGTTCGACAAACACAATCATATTATTACTGGATAAATGACGTACTAATAAAACATTATCCCTTATTATCTTAATGTTACCTTTTAGTACACATATCTTCTAGTACACATAATCACCCACTAATAAATTTTTTAAATATGAAAGGTTAAAACTATTGAATTAAAACTAAAATAATAAAATATTTATATTTTGAAAACTAAAATTATTATTGTAACAAATCGTTTGTTTGAATTTTAATGACAAATGACATAATTATCATAAAATTTTAATTGAGCAAATTTTTACTTTTAACAAACAAAATATATTTATTACCAAATTTATAATTAAATAATATATTTATAAAAAAATAGTTAAATTATTATTAAAAAAAGAATTTATTTGTTATAAACTTATAATTAAATAGTTTGTGATATATTTGGCCATAAAAATAAAACTGAAATTCCCCAACGGTCAGAAGGAATACTAATGAATATAGAATAATAATAAATAAAAGGTGTAAAAAAGACACCCCTCGGCTAACGTATCATCCTAACGTTCACTTTCCCTCTCCCTCAACTCGGTCGATTCTCTCCCACTCTGACTCACCGGAAATCCCAGAGTTGTTTTGATTCCCGTCATGGAACCAGCAAAGATCGACTGGAACAGAATACACTCACGCTTCGTTGAGGACTACGTTTATGAACACATCAACGCTCCAAAATGGGTTGATTTCTTGGCCATCGATCAGCATTCCATCGACGATGACGCCTGGTTCTGCAATCCCGGTACCATCCACCATTCCTTTCTTCTCTCCTCTCATTTCACTTCATTTCTATTCTCATCTGCTTGGTTTTGCAGATTGTAACCACCCCAAGACTGCTGAGGACTTTCTTCAAGCCACGCCTCCACGACGATCGGTTACTGGCGGAGGGAATCGAAGCTCCCCATTTCGAGAACTGAATCAAGGGTATGAATCGGAACCTAAGTAGCTTTACGGCTTGTTTAATTTCGTGTCATCATCCGAACTTCACTTGTTTTCTATTTTGGGGCTTGATTTTGTTTCAGAGATGTTAAACTGAAGAGAAGAGGGCAAACCCGAATCAAATCTTCAGTTTTTTCCAGGATCGGTGATAGTGAAAATCAGAACCCGAATCTATCAACTCCTCTGAATCAGCAAGCTAAGTGTTTGAAAGCGGGGATCAAGTCGAGCAGTGAAAGAAAGAAACCGATGGTGACAGATGATATCTCCCAGCCCCAGAGTGATGAGATGCGGCGGCTGAAAAGTACTTCATCCACTAGGAATTTGTTTGCTGGTAGGGATATACTGAGTCATATAAGCGAGTTTTGCTACGAGTTGAAGAAATTGGCTACCAGGGCAAGGGAGAGAGAAACAGAGGAGACGATTCAAGCTGAAGCAGCAGCAGTGGAGAACGAGAGGAAGCCATTGGTGGAATTGGGTCAAGAGAAACCTGCTGTAATGCTGAAAGGAATTGGCATTGCTAAAGAGAAAGAAAAGATTAAAAAGTAAGTGAATCATAACAGGTAATGGTTGCTATTGCGGTCATTGTGGTCGGCTATTCTGCAATAGCTGTTTCGGACTGTGCCACTATCGCTAAATATCGGACACTCATTTGAATTCGATTAAGATTCTGTATAGTGTAAGAAAATTTTGATTATGTTGTGTGATATTGTGCAGAAGCAGAACACATGAGGTAGATGCAGAAAACATGTCCTCTCCCCTCTCTGTAAATCTGGAGACTATAAAGAACAAAGACCAAGAAGTGTTGCTGCAAATACGGACCAATCCACCCTCTCCACAGTGCTTTTCTGCCCCTTCTAAGGCTCCCAGATCCAGAGTCATGGTATGTAACTCTATATCATATGAAGAAATTAATTACCTGTATATATGTCTTACAGTGCATCCATCATGTATCATGTATCCTGTATGTATATCCATAGGAGAGGGGGATCCTTCAAGAATTGAAGCAAAGCAAGGATATGAAAGCAGACAAATCTGGTAGCAGTGGTTCTACTTCTATTATTACTAATGTTGATGTTACTGATGGAAGACAAACAAGAGGTTTGGATGTGTTTTGGTTCCTCAAGCCTTGCACACTGTCTGAGTAAACTCAAAATGCTTTCATTTTTCCATTCTTTCTGTTTAGCTCCATTCTTTATGGATTTAGAAGTGTTAGCCCTGTCACTTATATTATGGGTAAGTCGTGTACCAACCACTAAAATTCATTCGTATCATATTTTTTCTATGTTATATATTGTTCAAAGTGAATCTTCACTCATATTTTTTGTTAACTCATTTTAAAAACAATTTTTTTCAAATGAAGATTCATTTTGAAAAAATATATGACATGAAAAAAATAATAATGTGGATAAATTTTAGTGGTTGGTCCATGAACATGTGGTGGGACTTACTCATGATATAATTTCTCCTCTCTTAGGTCTAGCTGTAGTTCATTGATTCATTTATTAAATTTATTGTCATTTATGGTTTCATTTAATAATAAATTTATATATATTTTTTAAATAATTTTTTATAAGATGATTTTTTACATATTTCTTACATGTTATTGAATGGATGAATTTTATTAGATAAGATTATGAATGACGTATTGAACTTAGACTGTATAATAATTTCTGGTGTATTATGTATGCTTATCTGACTAAATTTAGGGGGAAATGGTGGGGTAGGGATGATAATGGATCGGACTTTATAAAGTCCAAGTCAATCCAATTAATAATCGGATTTTCAAAAAACTCCATGTCCGACTCTAAGTCCATTTACATAAATCCAATCTAATAAAATATCTAAAATCTAAATCCAAATCTAATCCAATAAAATATCAAAAATCTAAATCCAAATCAAAAAGTCCTAATCCAATTATTTTTTAAAGTAACAACTCAAATGAATATCTTTAAATAAAAAATATTTTTTATAAAACAAATATTTTAAATTTATAGCACAAACAAATCTCATCAAATATTACAATCCAATATAAAATAAATTAAAGTAACAACTCAAACTTTTTAAATATAAAATTTTTAAATATTTTTATTTGGGTTATATATGGATCGAATTCATATCGGATATGGATTTAGATTAAATTCGGATCGGATCATGGCAATATCCATATCCGATCCACCTCCTATTAGGACTCAAATATTACTTCTGGATTCAAATTTGGACTTTTTTTAATCAGATTTGAATTTAATTTTTTTTTGAATCGAGTTCATATTATATTATCATCTATGGAAAAAAAAAATTCTTCAAAAAATGGTGTTATTTCGGAATTATTTAAGGATATATGGTAATTTTTATAATGAAGAATTCTTCAGGCATGTGACATGTGATGTTAGGTCGGTTTGTAGCAGGTGAGGTGTGTTAAGTCTATAACAAGTCAGATCTATAATTGGTCGGGTCAAATTAAACCATAGATTGATTCAAGTTGAATTATATCAAATATTTTTTAGGTTAATTTTAATTCGTATTTTAAATCGAGTTCAATTACTATAAAATTTACATAAAGAGAAAAAAATCATATGTTTCTTCAACAACTCTATCTTTCATCGATTACATATAATTTTTTTGGATATATTATGTACTTGGAAATAAAACATATGTTTTTTCATTGTCAATAGCGGATGCAAATGATTTTTAGGGGTACAGGCCCACCCTGAACATTTTGAGATTTATACATTTATCTTTATTTTTTAAATTTTTTTATAAATTAAGCCTTAAATTTTTTAATATTTATGAATTATGCCTACCTAAAATTTTAAATTTTTATGCGTTCACCCTCAAATATTTTTCTGGATCTGCAACTGTCATTATTGCTTTGGATTTGTATTAATATTTATTTTAATGGATTTTCATTGTCACAAAAAATGTGATCTTTTATGTCATTTGGTTCTTTGTTAACAGAAGTCCTCATCCTTATTCACGCTTGTTTTTAACGGGCATCAACTTTCCAATTCTCTCGTTTTTGTCCCGTTTTTGACGATGACTACTTTGGCGTTTTTTTCCTCAAATATCCGAGTTTTTAACATTATTTTCATTTCTAACACTCTATCAAAATTAATTTTGATTCTAACACCTTTTATTCTTCTGTTGAATTATTTATAAACTTGTCTAAATTTATAGTTTCCATTGGCGTAATCTAATCTTAAATTTAAGATGAAAAAAATTCATTGGCAGCAAAATCTTATCAATTAAGTTGGAAAATCCAATTTAAAAAGTAGAAATGTTAATTTATGATGGATATTCATATATCAAATTAATTTTAGTGGGCTTTATTATTAGGGTTTAATACCCTTTGAAATTAGGGTTTTCATCTTATGCATATAAATATAGACTTTTAGAGAAAGTATTGTATACAATCCTACTTTGAGAATATAATAAAAGTTTCTCTCTTTTTTCTCTCATCTTTGTTCATCTATTTTGTTTTTGTTCTTTACATTATTCACAACACGTTATCAGCACGACACTCTAACCAACGGAGGCATTTGTCGCTCGAATCTTAAAGGAGTTATTAAAAAAAATTGTTACTAGTATGAATCAAAGATAAGTTCTTCTCCCTCAATTATATTCTAATTATCGATTTATCTTTCTTTCTTGATTTTTGATTTGATTTTTAATTTTTAAAAATCTTTGATTGTTTGGTGTTCGTGTAGCGATAAAATGACTCAATGTTAACTTTGGATTTCTTGGATTTCTAGTGTTTGCGATGGGAAGGATGATTTGGGGTTTAGGGATTTGAAAGGTCGGTGGTTGAGATGAGAAATAACAGAAATAAAACTTCTATATTTTATGAGTTAACCAAAAGGTTGTTTTTATACAAAGAAACTAAACCAAGAATGACAACTAAGCTATCAGTTAGGATCCAACTAAAAATAAAAAATAATTATTAATAAATCCTAATAGCCCCCCTCAAGTCGGGACATATAAATCATGAATGCCTAACTTGGATTTGGAATCTATGAACGCTGATGAATGAAGTGCTTTTGTGAAGCAGTCTGCAACCTGGTTATGAGTAAAAACTGGGAGCAAAGTTAGTAATCCTCGTTGAACCTTTTCACGAACCAAATAACAATTTATCTCAATATGTTTGGTGCGTTCGTGGTACACAGAATTTTCTGCAATACGAATGACAAACAAATTATCACAATAAAAATTTACAGGATGAAATTCAATTTGTAAATCAGAAAGAAAAAAACTTAGTCATTGAATTTCACAAGTGACCGATGCAAGAGCTCTATATTCTGCTTCACTAGAGGACCGAGAAGTTGTTTGTTGTTTCTTGGATTTCCAAAAAACCAAGGCATTTCCAAGAAAAACACAGAAACCAGTGACAAATTTTCTAGAATCAGGGCAAGATGCCCAATCAAAATCAGAAAAAACATTAATTTTAATATTATTGTTAGAGGAAAAAAAAATCCCTAATCAGGAAAACCTTTAAGATAACGAAGAACCCTGTGTGCAATAACAAAATGAAAATCAGTAGGTATAGATAAAAATTATGAAAGTTGTTGAACAACATAAGAAATATCGGGTCTTGTGTTAGTCAAATAAAACAATTTTCCTATAAGTCTTCTGTAAGAAGTTATATCAGTGAGAGGTGTACCATCAAGTTTAGAAAGCTTAGACTTAACAATTATGGGGGTAGAAACAGGTTTAGACTTGAGAAAATCAGTCTCTGTAAGTAAATCAAGAGTGTATTTTCTCGAAGACAAATTAATACTTTTATGTGAGCGAGCCACCTCAAGACCAAGAAAAAATTTAAGATCTCCTAAATCTTTTATTTTAAAAATATCATGTAGGTGTTGCTTAATATTATTAATTTCTAACAAAGTTGGACTGACAAGAATAATATCATCTACATACACAGCTAAGGCAATGAAATTAGAACCAGAACCTTTCAGAAATAAAAAATTATCAGAGGTAGCTTGCTTAAATCCTTATTCTAACAAACTAAGAGTTAATCTCTCATTCTATTACCTACTAGCCTGTTTGAGTCCATAAAGACTCTTATTTAATTTACACACCAAACCAGAAGCAATAGAAAAACCAGGAGGGGGTTCCATGTAAACTTCCTCATGCAAAAAATCATGTAAAAAAACATTATTAATATCAAGTTGTTGTAATTTCCAATTCTTAGCAGCAACAATTGCTAGAATAGATTTTATGGTTGTTATCTTAGCTACAGGGCTAAAAGTATCTAAAAAATTTATACCCTCTTGTTGTGTGTAACCTTTCCAACTAACCTAGCCTTGTACCTTTCTAAAGTCCCATCAGATTTTAGTTTAGTTTTAAAAACCCACTTACAACCTATAGTTTGTTTACCAACAGGAAGAGGAACTAATTCCCAAGTTTTATTGTTCTTTAATGCTAATATCTCCTTATTCATTGTTTTTTTTCAACAATCATAGAGAATAGCCTGCTTATAAGTCTTAGGCTCAGATAAAACAAAAGTAGCATTAACATAATTCTTGTAGAAAGAGGAAATTATGTTATAAGATATCATCTGATTAATAGAATGGGGAGAAGTCCTGGTTTTCGGTAAAGAGACTTCAAAATCTTTAAACTTCTGTGGAAGCTTAACAAGTCTAGTAGAACGAGCTCTTGAAGGTTGTGACTGCAAATCCTTATCTTCTCTTAATGCTGCAGGTCTTAAATGAGAAGTAGAGACATTATCAGATACAAGACTGTTATTTTCTGTACTACCAATGTCAATAAATAGACCATCAGACAAAGCATCATTGTTACTAAAGTTATGACCTTCCTGAAAATGTATATCGAAAGAAGGAAGTGTAGAATCAATAATAGAAGCTTGAGTAGACTCAGAAAAAGGAATAGAATCATTTAATATATTACAATCATCATATCTAGGAAGAACAAAATTAGTAGAATAATCAGATTTTTCAAAAGGAAAACATGTTTCTAAAAAAACTACATCTCTAGAAACAAACACTTTCTGATTATCAATATCAAAGAGTCGATAGCCTTTAATGTTCCTAGGATAACCCAGGAATATGCATTTTTTAGCTCTCGGATCTATTTTATTAGTAGGTTTTGGTAAAACCGAACATATGCTAAACAACCAAAAACTTTTAAATGTGAAAGCTTTGGCTGACATCCATACAAAATCTCAAAAAGAGTTTTACTAGAGAGAACAGGAGTATGTGTAAGGTTAATCAAGTAAGTAAAATGCAGAATGCAATATATCCAAAATTTTAAAGGCAAATGAACCTGAAATCTTAAAGTTCTAGCAACAACGAGTAAATATTGATGCTTCCTCTCAACAATATTGTTCTGTTGAGGTGTATGTATGCAAAAATTTTGATGAATAATACCTTTTTCTTTAAAGAAATCTAGCATGTCTAATTCTTTAGCATTGTCTGTCCTAAAACACTTTATTTTGAGAGAAAATTGTGTTTTAATGAGATTATAAAATTGAACTATCAAATTTCTCACTTCAAATTTTAATTGCATTGGATGAATCCAAGTATATCTACTCTTATCATTAACAATTGTCAAAAAATAAGAGTGACCATAAACACTTTTAGTGAGAAAAAATCCCCAAACATCCATATGTACTAGGTCAAATATTGAATTAGAAATAGAATTACTAACTAGGAAAGGTAATCGTTTCTGTTTAGCTAAATGACATATTTCACAGTCTACAATAAAAGGAGGAATCATAGTATTCATTCTTGAAAAAAACTTCATCTTTGGTTGAGAAGGACGACCAAGTCTAGCATGCCATAGATGTTCAACAGAAATATTTATTGAAGTATTACAAAATGCAGAAACATAATTAAAAGAAACTTCTAATTCATACAGATTATTCACTACTTTAGCTGTACCAATCGTCTTCCATACTTGAACATCCTGTAAACAACAAAAGTCAGAGAAAAAAAAATTAAACACAATGTATTATCCTTAGTTAATTGTGAAACTGAAACAAGATTAAAACTAAAATTAAAAAAATATAAAAAAAGATTCTGTAAAATTAATGAATCTGAAATTTTAGCAGTACCTATGTGAGTTACTTTTACTATTTCATTATTAGGAAGTTTAACACTTTTATTATGAACAGGATAACAAGAAGTAAAAAAAAATTAAAGAATTAATGATATGATCAGTGACCCCTTGAATCTAATATCCAGGGTGCATCTAACCTAGACGAATTAGAACAAGTAAAAACCATACCTGAGTTCTTTGATGGAATGTCAAAGACCGAAGAAAGAACATTCACCTTGCACTCTGAATCTGATGTCTTAACAAAATTTCTTTCTTGCAGCAGCGATAATATATGCCTTCATATTGATCTCGAGTGAATATAATCTTGTCGAAAGATCGTTGAACTAGAGGCTCATCAATGTTAGCAGTATCAATAGAATTTTCACAAGATCCTACAAGATTGGTTCAATTTCCTTGACCTTTGTTCTTGTATCCAGGGGAAAACTATGCTTCTTATAGCATTTGTCAATAGTATGACCATAGAAACCACAGAAAACACAAAGAGACCGTCTTGAACCATTATTACTATAAGACTTCTTGGCAGTAATAGATTTAAAGTCTGTTCTAGAATTATATCTATCAGTCAAGAGTACATTAAAATCACTGACAATAGACGAAATAGATCGCTCATGCTGAAAAACAATTGCAAAAATCTCATTGACAGATGATAAAGGTTTTATATTTAAAACTTTAAGGTTTAGAATTTAAATTTAGGATTTAGAGTTTAGATTTAAGGTTTAGAGTTTAAGTTTAAAATTTAGATTTAAGGTATAGTACTTAAAAGGGTAAACTACATAAATGGTCCCCCAACTATACCTCAGTTCTTTTTTATATCCTCTGACTATGAAAAGTTACAAATTGATCCATTGACTATCTTTTTTATCACAAAGTGGTCCACTGCCGTTAAAAAAATAACGGAATCTAAGGTGGACGTTAAAATGTTGAGTTGGGAGTCCATGTGGTATGCCAATCTCTTTAACCAAAACTCACCGTTTCTATGTACTCTTCTTCTATTTTTAACAGTTTTTTTTTCACTCCTCCAAAGCCCCGACAAAACCACAGCTGGGGTTGCAAGCAAATACCTTTGCTTTAGATCTCAACTCTTATGAACCAACATGGCTTCTGCTTATGTTAAGAATATGGGTGTTTGGCAAGACAATTTTCAACGACACGGTTGGTTGAGTCGTAGGATGTCGTTGAGCCGAGAAGAATCGTTTAAGTCTAAATCCAAGGCTAGTCGATCTAAGCTTACAGATCTTGTTGAAGCAGTGATCCAAGAAACTGCACCAGTTGGTGATTTTGAGTTTAGATTTGAAGTTCCTATCGCCATGCTTCCAGACGATGAGCTTTTCTATGATGGGAAACTTCTGCCTTTATATTTCTCGGCACCCAAACAACAACAACCTACATTGTTTGAAATCAGGTACCTTGGAACATCCAAATCTTGTCCCATGACAGAAATGGATCCATACTTGTTATCTCCCCGAGCTCCGAGGTGTTCCTACCGATAGAGAAAGCTTTTGGGTCTTAAAAAGTCTATCTAACAACACCTAAAATTAGAGTCTGAAACTACCAAATTTCTAAAGCGTTTTCTCCAAAGAACCGCAAAGTCTTCATCTTCATTGAATCTCCCACTATTGAAAGACTCAGATTGCGAGTCAGTTTTCATATCCTCATCAAGATTATTCTTTTCTTCTTCATCATCCTTGAGTCACGAACACGATGATCTCCCAAGGTTGTCGCTTGATTCCGACAAGTCCAATCCCAACCCTTTTAAACCCACCAAGAACCGGAAGAAGTCAGATCCAGAATGATTATGGACAAGCAGGGGAGTCTCGGTGGATAGTCCAAGAATGAACTCATCGAGAAAAATCATATTCTGTAAATGGAAGAATCACCCAGTACTAAACGTCGTCGTTTTTTCATTGATCGGATCTTCAAAAACAAACTCTGTTTTTGGATTGTTTTCATCTTCCCAACAAAAGACTGCAAACGGAGGAAGCAACAGCAAAGGGGATAAAGATTTTAGGGTTTTTGAATTCCAATTTTTTGGTGTGTTTGAGATTTAAAGAGATTTGAATGTCACATGGACTTTCAACTTAGCATTTTAACGTCAACGTCAGACTCCCGTTACTTTTTTAACAGTAGTGGATCACTTTATGACAAAAAAGATATTCAATGGACCACTTTATAACTTTTCATAATCAGAGGATGTAAAAAAAAACTAAGGTATAATCGGGAGATCATTTATGTAGTTTACCCTACTTAAAATTTACGGTTTAAAAATATAATTAATAAAATATAATTTTTAAAAATATAATTAATTATAATACGTTGAAAAACCAAATAAATAATAAACTTAGAAATTATTCACGGCCATAAGCCAATAGCATAAAGCTTGTTAGACGAAATTGTCCTCAAAATCACCTATTATTTACGACTTCGCCACCCTCTCTGCATCTCGCTCTTAAAAAGTTCAATTTGCCGTCCCTGACGAATCAGATTTAAAATCCAAGAAATTCCTCAAAGACGGAACAACCATGGATGCTGTACGGGACTACGAATCTTCTTGGAAGTCTTCCACCAACTGGTCTATTGCATATGGTTCTCTCCATAATTCCGTCGTCTTCGAATCAACATTTGATTCAATTGCCGGATGCGATCATCATGAACCCGGCGTCGATGATATAAACGCCGTCGATTCTGTTCCCAAATCCCCGCTTCTCTTGTGCCCTACTTCACCTGATCCCGATCCATGCGAGATTACGAGTAAGTAATATGTCTATGTTGATGTGATTTAACATGTCGAAAACAAAATATTACGGTGTTGATTGATCTTACTGGGTAATTGAGTTTTCAGTCTTTTGATGAAATATTTAGCCTTTTGATTTAAATCTGTGAAGCTATTTGTTCATTTCGGTTTGAATTTTATCAGCTTTATTTGTTAGTATTTATGGAATCCCATCTAAGTTTGACTGGTTGAGTTAATTTTGGCATATAATGGAATCGAGCAAGGTAAAGATTTCCCACAAATTACCCTTCGTCTCCAAATTATTGTATTCATACTGATTTGCCTTGCGTAAATCATATCACGCTTGCAGTTGCTTTTGCACAAAGTCATGAAGTAAGACAGATTTATGTCCGAAGTACTGCTAGAATATATGAAATATACTGTGCGCCTAAACCTCAGAGCAGCAATGAGTATCTCTGTACTGTTCGCTGCGGTGTTGCTTGCAGAGATGAAGAGGTGCTTCAAGCAGCCAATTTTGATGAATCTGAATTGGCTCATCTAAATGGAGGTAATACAGAGTTGGATGAAAAGAGACTGAAGAAGAGTGATAGCAATTCCCCCTCCAATGAAGATGATTGGGTTGAAGTGAAAGCTCCTGATACCCCTTTGCTTGATAGTGGAAGCAATGTGCCATCAAATTCTACGCTGATGTCAAGTAGCACACAGGTGACTTCCCCATCCCCCTTAATTTTTAATATCTGATTCATCCAAACAAAGCCTCATTATTTTCAGTTTTCTTTGTATCTATAGTAGTAACTGTTTGTTCTTGGTATTTTCTAAAGGTGAAAAGGCTACCTTAATCTATTTCCATGCACTTGGTGCAACTGTGGTTGTGGGTGTGGACTACATGAGAAATCGGATAGAAAACAAAAAAGAGCATATATTGTTAATTTGTTATGCATGTTCAAAAGATTAAATTAGGGAAGCAATAATGGAATGCAAAAGTAGTAAAGAAATTGGTTGAAGATACGTAAATGATTAAAGAGGCAAGTTAACATTCTAAAGTTAAAAGCATTCCGTAGTTGTAATTGTTGGTAGGAGTTGGTTAAGATCATAGTTGCAACATAGCTTAGTTTTAAGAGGAAAATAGGAATCTGAGATAGCCCTTTCTATCCTCTTTTCTATTTTTCTCCTTTCCAAACAAGATACTAACATGAGATTAACAGTGTAGGACTGACATGGAGTAATAGGTGTTTCTTTATGTTAATCCATTGCTAATTGATGAAAGTTTTCAGGATTTCTATGAGGCTACTGCTGAAATCAATGACACAAACCCCTGCATGTCTATTACTCTCCGCTTGCTTTCGCTTCAGAATAAAGGCTGTGTTTGTGTTGATGAAATCTATGTATTTGCTGATCCTGTTGATATAGCTGATTCAGAAACTGAAATAAGTCAGACGGGAAATGCGGGAGGGAATTCTCTTATGGCTATTCTGGCTCCCACACTTTTGCAGTTATCTAAAATAGCAGGTCTTCGCCGCATAGAAAATGAAACGGTTTTTGGCACAAAGGCAAAAGAAAAGAAACTAGAAAATGGGCCAAAGACCACTGATCAATTAAGTTTTAGAAATGAAACCATGCAAGAAGTAAAACCCAGTTTAGCCAATCAGCAGGAAGTGAACTTGCAGGAAGCAATTGCCACAACTATTGAAACGAATCAACATGAGATCCTCCCATTTAAAAATAGACCATCCCAGACTGAAGTAACTTGTGGACACACAGAGAAATTCCTGAATGAGCTTGTTTCTAGAATCAGCAGAGTAGAAGATCTCTTATTGAAGTTTGAAGAGAACATGCTAAAGCCCATAAGCAGCATTGATGCAAGGCTCCAGCGTGTAGAGAAGCAGCTTGGAGAACTCACTAAGATCCCTAATAATTCTGAATTCCCCACTTGCACAAGATTCTGTGCTCCTGAATTTTCATGCCAAAGCTCGGGTAATTACTCTTCTTGTAACATTGGAAATGAATCTTCAGTCCATGAGATATATGCATCACATGAGAAGGATATTTCATCCACTAACCAACTTGATGAAACCATTTGTACTGTAAATGCTACTCCACCATTCCCAAGTCTCGTTGTCACTGCCCCAGATTTTTCTAATGCTGATGACGAGGAAGATGATCATGCATCAGAAACTGGTTCTCCCAAGGATAAACCAAAGCAGTCTATGTCAATTGATGATGCATTAGCATCTGCCCTTGCCAACTTCCTTTCTTCAACTACCATAGAGCCTGAGAACTATACTCGAGCTCTAGCTGTAAAAGCTCCTGAGTTTTCACTTAAAGAAGATGATAGTATTGAAAAAGAGGTGTTGCCAGAATCAGATTTCCAAGTTACATCTGAACTTTGTTGTCTTGACACTAGAGACGGGAAGAATTCAACAGCAGCAGCAGTGCCCTCCGGCTTTTCTTTAGAGAGGATAGGGGAGGTGACATGCTCTCTTAATGATGATGATTCTGAGCAAGCAGCTAAGGAAATTGTTGAAGACTGTCAAAAGCAAGGTCCTTGCAATGACACAATTGACTGCTTAGACACTCCAGCCAACCATGAACACCAAATAGCGGGGGACATGGGAGATGAGGAAGTTGACAGTGCAACAAGCAAAACTTTGGTTCTTGATGAAATAAATATCCTGAACGAATTCCTTGAAAATCACGTTGATGATGCTTCTGGTGTTGATGTGGAAAGAGCTCCTGGAAACAATGAAATTAAAGCAGAAGTAGCTAAACAAGGTCCCCATGAAGAGTTTCTACAGAATTTTCTGGAATTATCATATGCATCTTCTATAGTGGATTTTGAAACTCCGATCCTAGATGTAAAGTTTACTTCTCAAGACAACTCCAATAGCAAGTCATCCCTTGAAGCCCTTTTGTCTGACATGGAAGTCACAGATGCTACTGCATCCTGCTCTAACAAAAGTGATGATGTTTCTCAACCTGGTGAAGACTGCAAGTTGATTTCAGTCGAGGAAAGGGAACCAGCATGGCCCATAACTGATAACTTTTCGGTTGATTTGGATGGTATGCCTTTGAACTTAGAGCTTGAAAATCTGGAAGATTATCATGCATGGAGGAACCAAGAAGCTTCTGTAGGTTATGGGGAGCTGTCTTTGCATGATTCAGTGGATCTGGATGGTTGTTTAAGCAGCATGCCTTTGAACTTGGATGTTGAAAACTTGGATAATCCTGCATGTAGCAACCATGAAGTTGGGGTAACAAGCCTTATATGAAATACAAGTACTTTATATCCGAATATGTTGTAAATTCTCTGCTTTACTTAACAATGCAGATATTGTTAATTTGATTCCTAGTTGTTTACTGTGGACTAGAAATGAAATAGAACTGGAGTCATATAACGTGGACTTTATATTTGTTCTTTGCACACACTGGTACGAGTCAAATTTCCTTTTTCCACCCTTCAAATTTGTTTTTCATATTTTGTTCTACCGAAAACCCTCCTCCCTGCTTTTAATTGTTATGATATTTATTATACTTGCAATTATAATTGTCCTGTACTTGTAACTTCTATTTTAATGTTCTTAAATTGAACTTCTAATTCTAGGAATTTCCTAGAAAAATCAAACAAACAAGTTAGAATTGTACCTCAAAAAAAAAAAAAAAAGTTAGAATTGTTATACCCTCCGTTTTGGGATCACAAACTGTCATTTACCCTACGAGCAACCCTCCAACAGGCAGTTCCGACTTCCGCTGATGACCTGTTGTGGTCGAGGGCCATTGATGGATGGGAAGTGCGACAAAGAGAGAGAGAGAGAGAGTCGAGCGAGCAATGAGTATGGCTGTGGGGGTTTTCCTATGGGGTGTGCATTAAATGCTACGAGTTGAAAGGTGAAAAAGATGAATGGTTAGTCTAAGTTTGTAGTCGGACGAAGTGGAGATACAAGGTAGGGAAGGATATCAAGGGGGGAGGGGGAGGGGGAGGGGAGGGTTATAAATGAGAGTCAGTGAATTATTTGAGTTCGATTTGATTAAAATTTGGTAAAAATTTGATTCAATTGTATTCAACTCGAGTTTAAATTCAGTTTAAGTTCTTAGCGAATCAAGCCGAACTATTTGATACCCGATTCGAAAAAGCTAGTGAGTTATTTAAAAATATAATTTTTATAATTTAAAATCTAAATTCATAAATTTAAAATGCTTAACATAAGTTTAAACCCTAAAATCTAAATCCTAGATCCTAAATTCTAAACCCAACAACCTAAATTTTTAAATACTAAACTAGCATCTTATGCCTTAAAATTAACAAGCTTAAGTTTATGTAACTTGTGTATCAAAGTTTTTTTTTTTTTTTTTTTTTTTTTTTTTTTTTTCTGACATGGCATCTAAATAAGATAAGACAGATAGCGAGTTATTCGAGTTCGACACTGTAAAAGATCGGTTCATACTTGATTTGATTGAGGTTGAATCAAGCTTGAATCATACTTTAATTCTTAACAAATCAAACTCAACACTACTCGAGCTTGACTCAGCTCATAAGTCTAAGGACTAAATTTAATAAAAGAGTTGAATTTACAAAATAATCTCTAAATTTCTAATTTTTTTAAATGTAAAAGTTTACGGAGTAAATTTATTCCTATATTATATCACATCATTGTTTTTTTAAGTCGACTAACAATTTAACGCTTAGTAACTAAAGTAAAAAAAAAAACTTTAGTGACTAATTTTATAAAATATTTATTTTAATGATTGAAATAAAATATTTTTAAATACTTTGACTGTTAATGATGTAATTTACCCTAAATATTAAATCCTGGAGGCATCGAATTCTGTGAAATGCGCATTATAACGAATTCAGACGCTTAAGTTAGGGTGCAAATCGTCTGCCCCTTTCTATGCTTCCATTTATGCCCTCACTTTAAATTAGAGGGTTTAGGGTTCTAGGTTAAGAGTTTTGGTTAGGGTTTAGGAAATTAAGGGTAGGGTATATTTTTATGATGTAGGATTTAGGGTTTAGGATATAAAAAATAAAGGTTTAGAATTTAAAATTCAATTTTTTAAAAAAGTCAAAGCACGAAAAAGAGACAGAAGATTTTTGTTCCTTAAACTTCGTCTTCAATAGTAAATAGTAGGAGCAACTGCAGCCTGCAAGGTGAATGCATTTTCAAAATTCATCATCCTGAAGTGAAGAAAGAGATTTAACATTAACGCTCTAACTAAAACCTTAGACGTCAAATCTAGGTTTTGACATGTAAAAACAATTCTACATCGTCCTTTAATCTAGGTTTTCATCATAAACGCGTGCTGGAAGATCAAGATGGATCCTCTGTTGACAATTCTATGTCTGAAGATGTCACTGTTGATCCCGTTGTGCGAGGATGTGTCAAAGACTGGGATGCAATGGAAGATTTGTTGCACCATGTTCTATACACTGGTCTTGAATGGGAAGTTGGGAAGGAAGGACAAATTTTGTTTAATGAACCACTTTCTACTCCCAAAGGTTAGTTTAGTTGTCTTCATCTATTATTGCTAATCTTGATGTTCAAGTTGATATTTTTCCCTACTGAAAGATGACATTATGCAGTTCTATGGTTGATTCTTCATATTCATGAAAAAAACAGACTATGCCAGATTTTTGTCAAATGTAGCAGACATCTGCTGTAATCATGGGTTTTAATTGTATAAGGGATTTAACAACTATTAAATCATTTTGTACCTCCCCGTATAGGTAGGTGTTTTAGGGATTTTTTATATCATATAGGTAGATATATCGATATAGATATGAATAGGTATCGATACGTGGGTTGATCGTATCGGTATAAGATGTTTTAGGGTTGTTCGAAGGTAACGACGTATCGATACTGAGTGGCGTAGTGATACTTTCTATAGGCGTATCGATACTCATTAGGCAATCTGTCTAAAAATTAGCACTCGAGTTCGGGGACTCTATAATCTATGGTATCAGGTTTTAAGGGTCTTTTATGATGCAAAACAAATACTAAGAAATTAATAAATTAGCCCCGAATGTGAATAATATGACTAAAAACTATGTAAACCTCGGGTGGTTTAGAAGGGACGGTAAAAACCATAGAAATCCTTAGTAGATTTTTGGTGTTAGGTTGTTGGGCTTGAAGATGCTCGATGAATAACTGATTAAACTCGCCAAGTGGTGGAGAAGTGGTTAATTTGGGTGGATTTGTGTGTAAGCAAAAATATAGACAATAACACAAGGATTTATAGTGGTTCGGTCACGCCTACATCCACTACCTTAGCTTCCCACTAAGGATTTCCCAAATTCACTAAGAATTCAACCTTTTGAGGGCAAAGGGCTAACCTTACAAACCTTGATTCAAAACCAAACCAAGCATCCAAAGTTCACAACCCGAACTTTGGGAATTCACTCAAACAAAGAAAACTTAGCAAACTTGTTTAATCCTTCTTACAAGGCTAATATTTGCAATCTAAGCATTCACCCAATTCTTAATTACACTTGAGCATATATTGACAATTAAGCTCACAAGTGTTTGTCTACTCAACTAATAGGAAATTTAAGCTCTAAGACAAATCTTTGATCATAATGTTGTTTACAATGAAGCATTAGTCTTCTCTTGATGCTTGAGGCTTCCTTTTATCATCCCAAGTGAGCTTCTAGCCGTTAGTGACCGTTGGGAGCCGTTTGGAGCTGATTTCAAGGCTTTTTTCCTCTTCTGGTGCAGGAGGTATCGATACCCGTTACACTGGTATCGAAACACCCTCTTTGGGAAATAATCGTTGACCTGCATTTATGAACTGGTATCGATACCAGTATTGATACCGTTCCTAGCCATTGGGGGTTTTCATAAAATCGTTTTATGACCGTTGAGGGTGTATCGGAACAAGGTTCGAAACCAAACCTCAAAGTGGTGAAAGGGGATCGATACCAGTATCGATACTACTGTGATTTTACCTTTGAAAACATGTCATTGAAGAACAGGTATCGAAACACCTTGAGGGTGTATCGAAACACCTGGGTTAAAGACATTTCTTTGGTTTCTTTAAATCATTTAAAACATATTTAAAATCTCTCAAAAACATCTTAAATATATTTTCAAGTAGTTTGGACATAAGAACCATTTTTGAAATCTTTTCAATTTAGTCCAAAACTATTTTTCAATTATTATATCAAAACATTAGTTTTACAATCTCCCCCTTTTTGATATAATAAAACCAACTTGAAAAATTGCTTTTGAGATTTCTCCCCCTTTGTGAAATAAAATTTGAATAAGAGAATTAAAGAATCAAATCATTTAAAGTTCTCTCTTATCCATTTGAAAGTCAATTTTTCATAATATTATCCCCCTTTTTGTTATATCAAAAATGGTTCATACCAAGTTTGAAAATCTTTAAAGCTCATAACATAGGAGAGTTTTAAAATGTCAATTGTTTTAAAATCAAATATTAAAACTTAGTTTATGAAAACAAAAGATTCCCCCTTACTCAAGGTATCACTAAGTGTTAGTCCAACAATTATGATAATCTAGTTTAAACAAAAGATAAACAAAATTGAAGCTAAAAACTAGATTTTACCACATTTGAACTTAAGGTAGGATGTGAAGCCTTCCTTCTCCAAGTGTCCTTTTTGTGTGTATGAAGATCCCCCTTAATCTTGCACTTTGATGCTCATACCTCCATCACATCTAAACAAGGCAATCGAGTAATTTTTAGTATCCAAATTGCTTTGGATCCTTTAACGTTAGTAGCACAAATATTAGTCGCCTTAGAAATCCATTTTTCAATTTAATCATTTTTGTTTGAAGTGATTAGTCCTTTTGGGACCCAAACACTTCTAAAACATTTTCCGTTCACAAATCTAGGGGCACTAGATTGTGAGCCATTTACAATTTAAATCATTGAACTTATTCTCTACTTTCGTATAGGTCACAAACCTTTGATTTAATCAAATTAAATCATTAAACTTTTATTATTAACAAATTAAATCATTCACATTAACATCGTTAAATATTTTAATGAAAAAGCTGACTCAATAATCCTATTAGACATATTTTTTCATGTCAGCAAGTTAATATTAATTAAAATTAAAGAAAAAATATTTAAAATCTTTTTTTACATTAAATTATTAAAGAAATTATGGTTCAATGCAATTTTTTTAATAATTTATCGTAAAAAAGATTTTAAATATTTTTCTTTAATTTTAATTAATATTAACTTGTTGGCATAGAAAAATAAGTCTTGTGGGATTATTGAATCAGTTTTTCTGCTAATATAATTAACGATGTTAGTGTGAATGATTTAATTTGTTAATAATAAAAGTTTAATGACTTAATATGATTAAATCAAAAGTTTGTGACCTATACGAAAGTAGAGGATAAGTTCAATGATCTAAATTGTAAATGACTCCTAGATTGTCTCATGTAAAAGTTTGATTTTCCCAAATTATTTTTCATTTCAAGTTCTTTGAAAATCAAATCTTTTTCCTTCTTAAGATCATCTAAGGCAATTTAATGATCTTTTTCCATCATTTGAAGCAAATTTTGTAAATCACAAACTTTAAGTTCAAAATCTTTCATTTTTGCTTTAAACTCCAAATTGGTTTTCAAAAGTAAATCATTTTCAATTTTCAACTTTGAAATCAATTTCTTTATCTTTGAAAATGTAATTTTGAAATCAAAAACCAATTTATCATAAGCTTCTTGCAACTTATCAAATGAATAAGAACTTAAAATTTGAGAGTTAGAAGCTACCTCCCCTCATTGAGGGCCATCAAGCATAGGTTGGCTTCTTCGTTTTTTTTGGAGTCCCCATCACTACAAGTAGCCACATATGCTTGTTTCTTTGAAGATGATCCCCTCATGATAGACTTGTGGGAGTCCTTCATCTTCTTCTTTGATTCGTGCTTTGAGGATTTCTTAGTTTTGTTCCTCACGAATCGATCGAAGTCCATGAAGAGATGGGCAAGCTCTTCATCTCCTTCACTATCCTCCTTACTTGAATCTTCAAGGTGGATGCACTTGGAGGATTTGAGAGCAATGGTGTTTGATGAGTGTTCAAAAGTACTGATTTTATTACCCTTTTTACTCATTATTATTGTTATACTTAAGTACATAATTAGTTGTATTTTATTATTTTCATGCATTTTCCTTTTATTTCCTTGGATGTCACTTTAATTCCTTAGTAAGTTGAATTTTGTGGAAAAGGATACTGTTGTGGTTTATTTCCATATTTGCAGGATTCCTTCCTTGATGAGGAGCTACATAATGGGCAAGAAATTAGTGGAGATAAGGTCAATATGAGAGTACATGAAAAGATTTGGAGAATAAAGCAAAGAAAGAAATATGTGATGAGAATCAAATGACAATGGAAATATTCTTTGCAATTATTTCCTATTCAAATTTATTCCATCACCTAAGTCAACCGATCAAGCCATTAAGATGAGAGCTTGTCATCTACAACAAGGTGAGCCGATCGTGGGAGAGATTGACACAAAGGGGCTGCCGAATTTTCCTTCTTGTTTTCTTGTTTTTCTCGAGTGATGAAAGAATATTGTTGTATGTTTTGCCCAGCCATGAACTGATTTAAAGTGGCTTGGGTTATTTTGTTTTATGGTTTGATTTAGTTTGAATTCTATCTAAGCTTTTTAGTGTTCTTAATTGAGTTTTACCTATTCTTAGCATTTAATTTGTTTGCATGAGAATCGGGAGAGGACCTCGATAAATGACTTATTTATCCAAATTCGGGAGGATTGGATTCACGAAACGAATAGGTACGGTTCGATCCAAGTGCGAAAGAACTAATCCGGCTTAGGGATAAGTGCAGGATTTCAACGGCTAATAGAAGCTACGCTTTGCCGAACCTTAAGGATAGTCGCCCAAATTGCCCGAGTAATTCCCTCATCGCAATTGCCTAAACAATCTCCGAACTGACAACTCGAAGAAATGACATAAGCAATCGATTGAGCCCAATTGCCGGAACAAGTTGAGCGGTGCGAGCATCCACTACGAAGAAGAATTCATTCGTCCATTTCTCCATAATTCAGGATAATCCATTCTAATCTCTCTTATCGATTACTCCAATTTATTTCACTTGTTTATTTTATTGTTTATTAGATCAATTCCATCAACCAATTGTGTCTTTATTTTCTAGTGCAAGAAATTAAATTCCAAAAGAAGCATCAATCCCTGTGGAGATGATATCTTTCTATAATATAACTTGAAACATGTACACTTGCACGTATTTGCGAAGCACTTAAAACACGCAACAAGTTTTTGGCGCCGTTACCGGGGATTGACAATAGCATCTTTGTTTTTAGTTTCTTGCATTTTTTTATTATTGTTAGTAACTTATTTTCTTTTTCTTATCTTTTGAAAAATCAAAAAAAAAAATTAGGTGTACATTAATTTGAAGGAACTTCGAGATGCAGAACGATAGAAAGAAATCTATTCGGGAGTTGATGTTGGAAGATATGAATCGAACTAATCAAGAATTTCTTAGAATAAATGATGATTATCTATGTCAACCAAGAGTATCCCAACAAGATAAAAAGAAGTCTGTTCGAGAGTTGATGTTGGAACATAGGAATCGAACAAACCAAGAATTTTTTACAATAAATGATGATTACCTATACCAACAAAGAACAACCTAACAAGTTCATGCCAGGGTAATTTTTTGTGAAGAAAATCATTTGGTTAGTAATTGCCCGTATAATACTGGAACATATGGCCACATGGAGGACCATAGATGGAACCAACAACAAAATTCTTCATGGTATGATAAAAACGATCAATTTTTTCTTACCATGACAATTTTGTTGATGCTAAAGATATGCCATGGCATTATAGTCTGTTTCAAGAGAATCCAAATTCTTCAGAGGAAATATTTCAAACAATCATGTCTTGAATGGACAGATTAATAGAGAAGGTGAGAGATCAAATAAAGTCCATAGAAGCGAGGAAAATCGAATTGGATGCACCCTTGGCGGATTCGGAATATCAATTGAGGAGATCCATATATGTCATGGATAACATGCCCCAACAATTATTTCTGAGGGATACTGAAATCCCAACACTAGAGGACAAAGAGGGAATTCCGGAACCTCCGAGTTCAGAGCATGTTGATGAGAAAGACTGCTCAACATTGTATGAGCTTAAAGAAATAATTGCCACGACAATGGAGAAGCCTGCATAGGGCAATGTCACGATACCATTCAATGAGGCGGAGGAGAGTACTTCTACATCAAATTCTGAGGAGTTTGATTCCCAGGATGTTACATCAGCACTGATGCTGAAGAAGAAATCTGAGGATTACTTTCACTCACAGTTGTCAGGGCAATTACATGACGACATGCTCGGTCAACAAGATGACGATACCTTGTTAATGGAATATGAGAAGGTAATGATCACACCTTTTGAATTCTTTCAAAACTCACCTATTCCATTGTAGGTATCTTTTGAGGAATCAACGCTACAAGATTTGAAGCCACCAAAAATAGGGAATGATTGTTTGGGAGATAATCTATCTTTGGTAATTCCATCTGATATTAGTGTCATAACAACATCTCTACTGATGGAGATGTTTGAGAATCCTAAAGAACGCGGTGGGTTAATTCTTAAAGACTTCAAGAAAGATGGTCTTTTACTTGATTTACACAGAATTTTGGCAAAAGATTGCCACGACAATTGGCTAGCACAACAATTGCCACGACAACGAAGGCTATATCCAACTATGTTGGAAGTTCACGACAATGATGTAATTAAATGGTTGGATGATGATATAATTTTTTCTAATAATTTATTTATGCCTTCAGGAACAATATCAAGGTGGAGGATATGCATGGATTACAAGAGAACACGAAAGAAAGACACCTCCACCATGATGATACAAAGGAGAATATCCGTACTCATTTTGGCCCAACCTTTTTTGGGCAGAATTGTCGCTCAATTGAGGGTGCGGATGGACTATAAGAAATATCGGAAATGACCCTCCATAAGTTTTCTTTATATTTTTATTTATTATTGTTTTTATCTCTTATTTTATTTTGATTTTTTTATGAATTTTCTTAATTATGGTTTTAGGAATAATTATTCTTCTCATTACTTGAATGATTCTTGCTTTATTGATGTTTATCTTTTTAGGAAAGGAAATCAACATCAATGGAGATTTGCTTGAAGATTTGGATAGACTTTAATATGGGTCAAACTTTGAAGAGATTAATTCCATAATTAACTCTAAAAGTTATCCATATTTTTGGTTTATTTATTTCCTTTTTATTTCTAGCCGAAATCCTTTCCTTCACTAATGATCTTGGTCAACTACCTTCATCATTATTATTTTCGTTTTTCTTGACAAGCAAGTGGACTTGTGATTATATTAGAAATTTTGGATCCATACGTTGTGATGTTATGCTCGCAACTTCGCATGCCCAGGCAATTGTTGTTGCCAGTCAATTGTTGCTCAAGATAATGGAAAAGCATCAATGGAGGACCTAATCAACCAGCACAACCACCATGACGAGGACTGAAAGCTAAATTCATGGCAAGCAGGAAATTGCTAACTCAAGGTGAAAACCTTTCTAACTCATTTGCATTTTTATTTTTTATTTTTGCATGCATTGGGGAAAATGCTCATCTCGAGTTTGGGGGATTGTTTACCTTTAATTGATTCATGGTAGTTGCATTCATAATTAGATGTTGCATATAGATTGCATATATTATTTGCCAAAAATTTTAATTTGATCTAATTGCTTTAAATTTGATGGATAATCAATGATGAAATTTATGCCACTACACTTGATTGAAATTGCCTTTGATTTTCGGATTGCATTGAAAGAATCTAGATTTTTTTTTCTATGATGCTGATTTGTTTTTTACACGGTTGTGACTTGTTGATTGATAGAGACTTTGTGAATTTAGGTTGTTAGAATTTTGGGTAAATAAATAAATAAAATGGATAAGCAATATCATTCTAGAGGTGTCTGAAACTGGCTCTAGTTTGTGTGCATTGAAGAATCACTAGAGATGTCTGAAACTGGCTCTAGCTGATAAAATTAAAATAAAAAAAATTGCTTAATTGTTAGAGGTGCACGAAACTGACTCTAGTAAAATTGAAATTTATGTTCAGGCAATTACTATGTTAAACCGACTGTTCACATAGATTCTTGAAAACTGACTTGTACACAACCACGCACACTTTGCCACGAGCATTATAGTTTGATTCTGGGAAAGTTCTTTGTTTTTCGAAAAATTTAAAGGTGATCATACTTTGTGCCTCGGTTCCGAGGTTGGAAGTTAAATTTCGAAGCATGTCTGTGAAGATTGGATGCCTTGGCAATTAATTGTTAGGTTTGCATTGCTTGAGGACAAGCAATAATTCGAGTTTTGGTGTGTGATGAGTGTTCAAAAGTACTGATTTTATTACCCTTTTTACTCATTGTTATTGTTATACTTAAGTACATAATTAGTTGTATTTTATTATTTTCATGCATTTTCCTTTTATTTCCTTGGTTGTCACTTTAATTCCTTAGTAGGTTGAATTTTGTGGAAAAAGATACTGCTGTGGCTTATTTCCATGTTTGCAGGATTCCTTCCTTGATGAGGAGCTACATAATGGGAAAGAAATTAGTGGAGATAAGGTCAATAGGAGAGTACATGGAAAGATTTAAAGAATAAATCAAAGAAGGAAATATGTGATGAGAATCAAATGAGAATTAAAATATTCTTTGCAATTATTTCCTATTTAAATTTATTCTGTCGCGTGTCAAAAGTGCGCGTTCAGTGCAAGTGGACACATCGCAAGTAATAAGTGATAAGTATATTATCAAGTTATCGTCTCCTCAGGGACCGGTATACTTAATATGTTTTCTTCACCTCCTTGTTCTGTAGAAAGATAAAAACACAAGTAAATTGATTTGGTTTATCTAAACTAAAATAACTAAAATAAAAGTAAAGAGTTGAAATAGTAGAGAGAGATGGGCTAGGATCTAGTTGCATTGTATTGTGGAATTGATTGACTTGTCTCCGTCCAATGCAATCGTATATCACTGCCTCGGCAGCACTGCAGTTTTACTGCCTGGGCAGCGATAACATTGTCTGCCGCGATAATCCCTTGCTCGTGGGCAGACTTTACCAAAGTTCGGCAAAGTATCCTTGGATGACTCCGCTTATCCCTAAGTCAGAGTGTTATTGATGACTAGTCCTTGATGATACCTCCCGGCGTGAACCAATTATACTCACCAACCAATCTCACACTTCTTTTAGCCGTTGAAACTCTTAACCTATCCCTAGGCCGAGTTAGTGTTTCGCGATTGAAACACCGTACTTACCCCTTTCGTGAATCTAACTCTCCCGAGCTTAGATAAATGGATGATCACAATATCCTCTCCCGAGATCAATTGTGAAACAAGGAATAACAAAGGATAAGCAAACCTTGATAATCTTTATTGTATTGAATGAAAGACAAAGTACAATCTCCTCTCACAAATACTCTACAACCTTCACTTAATCCCTAAGAAGGTTTAGAACATGATGGAGAGGAAAGAAACAAGAGTAGAAGTCGGCTCTCTCCCTAGGTATTTCGTTTTCTATTACATTGGGTGGCTAGGTCCTTATATAGGCTAGACCTAGGGCAAACCATTCCTAAGTAGAATACAACTTGGAGTAGGGAACAAGTCAAGTACATAATAATAATATATTTCCAAGTTTATATTCGGCTAAGGGGCTTTCCCGCGTGTTCTTCCTTTGGGCTTTTCCTTGTGCTAGCCAGCTCCGATTCATGGGCTTCAAGTCCAGACGCATTCCTTGGATTTTTGTCTTTCCATCGCCTATAATCTTGCTTCCTGTCTTTCTGATGCTGCCTCGGCATCAGGTCCTGCCTCGGCCTTGTCACTGCCGCGGCACTGGTTCTCCTGCACAGATATGAAAACGAAGTAAAACGTGCCTTTTTCTGGAAATATTATCTATATGAGCATACTTCTAAATATATCACATTGAGTGCATGCATTGGTCCAAGTGGGTGTATAATTGGTGATTAATGCCCATAAAAGGAGTAAAAAGTGATAGTGTGTTGAGCACTTATCATATTCCATCACCTAAGTCAACAGATCAAGCCATTAAAATGAGAGCTTGTCATCTACAACAAGGTGAGCCGATCGTGGGAGAGATTGACACAAAGGGGCTGCCGAATTTCCTTCTTGTTTTCTTGTTTTACTCGAGTGATCAGAGAATATTGTTGGATGTTTTGCCCAGCCATGAACTGATTTAAAGTGGCTTGGGTTATTTTGTTTTATGGTTTGATTTAGTTTGAATTATATCTAAGCTTTTGAGTGTTCTTAATTGCGATTTATCTATTCTTGGCATTTAATTTGTTTGCGAGAGAATCGGGAGAGGACCTCGATAAACGACTTATTTATCCAGATTCGGGAGGATTGGATTCACGAAACGAATAGGTATGGTTTGATCCAAGTACAAAAGAACTAATCCGGCTTAGGGATAAGTGCAAGATTTCAACGGCTAATAGAAGCTATGAACAAGCTTCTCCTATGGAATGATCTCTTCATATCCTCTAAGTCCATTGGTGATGGTGGAGAATCGATCGAACATCTTTGATATGTCCTCTTCCAGATTCATCTTGAAGTTCTCATACTCTTGGTTGAGGAGTCCAATCTTGGTCTCCTTTACTTCGTTTGTTCCCTCGTATGAACATCAAGCTTGTCCCAAACTTCCTTGGCACTCTCACAAGAAGAAATTTTCTCATAGATGCTTGGATGGAATGCACAAACAAGAATGTGCAAAGCCTTGGAATTAAGCACCATCTTCTTGCGATCTTTCACGCTCCATTCTGCCTTTGTTCCCTTTGGCACAAATGGTCCGTCTTCCACTATATCTCATAGCTTGTAGTCTCTTGAGTTGATTAAATACTTCATCCTTATCTTCCATTGAGAGTAGTTGGACCCGTCAAAGAAAGGTGGCTTGTCAATGGATTGCGCCATGAGTTGTCGGTTGATCGGTAATTGGTCGAGCTCTCCGGATCTTCTCAATAGAATGTTAATCCTCCTCGATTGTGCCTCGCTCTGATACCAATTGTTGGGCTTGAAGATGCTCGATGAATAACCGATTAAACTCGCCAAGTGGTGGAGAAGTGGTTAATTTGGGTGGATTTGTGTGGAAGCAAAAATATAGACAATGACACAAGAATTTATAGTGGTTCAGCCACGCCTACATCCACTAACTTAGCTTCCCACTAAGGATTTCCCAAATTCACTAAGAATTCAACCTTTTGAGGGCAAAGGGCTAACCTTACAAACCTTGACTAAGAATTCAACCTTTTGAGGGCAAAGGGCTAACCTTACAAACCTTGATTCAAAACCAAACCAAGCATCCAAAGTTCACAACCCGAACTTTAGGAATTCACTCAAACAAAGAAAATTTAGCAAACTTGTTTAATCCTTCTTACAAGGTTAATGTTTGCAATTTAAGCATTCACCCAATTCCTAATTACACTTGAGCATATATTGACAATTAAGCTCACAAGTGTTTGTCTACCCAACTAATAAGAAATTTAAGCTTTAAGACAAATCTTTGATCATAATATTGTTTACAATGAAGCATTAGTCTTCTCTTGATGCTTGAGGCTTCCTTTTATCATCCCAAGTGAGCTTCTAGTTGTTGGTGACCGTTGGGATTGGTTTGGAGCCGTTTGGAGCTAATTTCAAGGCTTTTTTCGTCTTCTGGTGTAAGAGGTATCGATACCCCTTACACTGGTATCAAAACACCCTCTTTGGGAAATAGTCGTTGACCTGCATTTATGAACTGGTATCAATACCAGTATAGATACCGCTCATAGCCGTTGGGGGTTTTCATAAAATCGTTTTATGATCGTTGGGGGTGTATCGAAATAAGGTTCAAAACCAAACTTCACAGTGGTGAAAGGGTATCGATACTACTATGATTTTGCCTTTGAAAACATGTCATTGAAGAACAGATATCGAAATATCTTGAGGGTGTATCAAAACACCTGGGTTAAAGATATTTCTTTGGTTTCTTTAAATAATTTAAACATATTTAAAATCTCTCAAAAACATCTTAAATATATTTTCAAATAATTTGGACATAAGAACCATTTTTGAAATCTTTTCAAATTAGTCCAAAACTATTTTTCAATTATTATATCAAAACATTAGTTCTACATAGGTGTTAGCTAAGGCTTTACTGTGTGTTGATAGGTTACTTAGCTTATTGAGCCCTTGTTTGATGAGAATCTAGATCACATTAGAAAATAGTGTTGCAACACCTTGCTTTAGTAGCATAGCATTCAAAATGTGTTTTCGTTCGCATGTCTTTTGGTAAAGACGATGATCTAAGGAGTACCATCGTGATTGGATTTTAGCATCGACTTAGTGTTAGAGTATAATCATTTGATGTATTAGGTTATGTATTTGTAGGACCTATATATGTTGTAACTCTTATTTAAATGTGGGCTTAATTCAAATACTTTTAACGGTATGTATAAATGGAGCTCCTATTACTCTTTTGAATTATTTTGGGTTTTATGCTATTTTAAATGCTTGGACTTATGTTTTGAACCTTTGGAATTTTGAATAATGAGCTTTTCAAAGAAAAATTTTGTAACGCGGGTTTTTGTTCGGAGGCCCAATGTATCATTCGGGTCAATGGTGTTACATAAAATATAATAATAAAATGGGTAGAATTAAGTTACACAAATAAACATGTAAAACAATAATAAAATGGGTAACATATAATTGAAATGGATAGCTCAGATTAAGAGTTGGTTTGGTAAAATATGTTTAATAGTCGCTAGATTTGCAAAGAGAAAAATTAAATTTATTATAAGAAATCATACAACTTATTTTAAATGGACATATAAAAACTTTGCACAGAAATTAAAAAGTTGTTTAATAAAACAAATCAATAACTTATCTGATAAAAATAACTAAAATGTAAAGGTTTTTTTCATAAATAACTTAAAATAAATTTTAATTTAAATATAGATATTAATTACATATCTAATAATTGGAAAATAATTCAATTATAACTAAACATTAATTAACCAATCTAATTAATAAATTTTAATAATTGAATGACCTGTAGATATCCTTTATAGTTTACTCTCTAATTAAACATTCTAGTGAAGAAGTTATTAGATGAATCTTATTCATCACGTCATTTGTGATCCAATTAAACTGGTCTGATTATCTCAGAATAACTATCTAATAACTAGTAACTCTCTAATTACATGTAGAAAAAAGATAATTCATCTTAAAAAAATAAAATGGACGAATCTGATTTGTTAGGAGCACAAATAATATAATAAACATGATTCATTTATAGTAATATTTTTTCTCGTGGAGAAATAAAAAATATCAACACGTCACCACTGTGATCACCACACTTGATAAAGAGCACAAAATTAAATTTTCTTCGTTATGAAAAATTACATGCAATCCTTCATCCCATTGGCCATTCCCAAAGTACTCGACCGAGCAACACACAGCCTCAGTTGCGACAGATCCTGGCAGTTGGATTGGAGACACAAACAGGAGCATACACCTTTTTGGCCTCGGCGCTGCCTGGCTTAGGCTCCGCCGTTGCAACCCCCGTAACCGAGCAAAGAGCAGCAGCTGCTGCTGCAAACATCAACTCCCTCCTACCATTGTTGGACTCTCTTTTGGTCTCACCACTCATCTGGACACTCTCAACTCCAGCTCCTTTAACAGCATTGCCCACCACAACAAGCCTCCCCTGGCAAACTCTGGGGGAACCTTTTGTGAGGTCAGTGGCGCTTGGAAATGGTGCTGACATGGTGATGGAAGCCATTTATTGCCAAAGGATTTCTAATATTTCCAAGTCCAGGAATATGGAGAATAGGAAATGAGGAGGTGGGAAGAGCATCAAAATATGAGTATATGACATCATAAGATATTTGGACCAATAGTTGAGTGCCACATCATTTGTATTATCCAGGTCAAATGGTAGCCATTAAAATCAGTGGAACACTTTTCTACAAATGGATTGGGGTCCAACAATAAGATAAATCCTGCCTCTCCCTCTAGATAACCCTTTGCTGCTGAAGATAAACAAAAGACTTGGTAATGACTAATATCAGTTGGAATCGAGGGGTTTAGGACATTATAAATCTAAGTATTTTCTCTTGCGTTATATGGGGGTGGCATTAAATCATGTACATTGGCAAACCAGATGGTACCAGGGGTGAGTATTCGATCAAGTCAAGTCGAATCGAGTCAAATCGAATTGTTCGAGTTCCTCTTTAAATTTACTTGTAAATATTTATAATATTATGATATCAATTATTTCGATTTTTATGGAACTCTATCGAATATTAGTGAGATACTATAAAATATTAATTTACAAACATACGTAGATAACATCTAATTTGATAAGATGCTAAGGAACATTAATACTCTAAGACATTACCACCCCGTGCGGCACCTCGGGTCTCTCACATACCCGAGGTTAAGCCTTAACCATCTCGATGCTTACTGGTTTCGCCCTCCCATGGGCTCATCAGGGAAGCGGGGACAACTCTCGACCAGTGTGGTGCGCGATCAGCACGCCCATCCGAAGATAGGACGGCTGCTCGGCACGTACTACACCCTTAATGCTATCCCGCTCCCAAGAGTTAAGCACAACCAGAAAGCATCTCGCCCGGTCCCGCGTTGCTACGATACACGGACCGTGACAAAAGGCATCAATGCAACATAGCAATCTGCCATAGTCTAAATAAATAAAAACACATACAAAATATAACCCAAATACAAGCACCAAGTATCTTGATCTGAGATAAAATTTCAAAATCATGATTACGAGAATCAAAATATGGCCACATGGAGATGAAACACTAGACTACTGCAATAAGAGAAATTAGAAAGGTGAAACTCCAACATCTAAGTTGTAAGAATACACTGCAAAAGTAACATACTTGAAACAATGTGTACATAAAATATAAATTATAAAAATAAAAACATAAATATATCAATAGTTTGTATTATATTTTCACATCATATTTTTGAATATCTTAGATTTCTTCTTCTTCTCCTTCTTCTTCTTCATACAATGTGTGAAATTTACCTGAAAGAACTTCTTGATTTTCAGGTATTCTTAATAAATCTAACAAATAAGAAAAAACAAAATTAGTTAAATTATAAATAACTTAATAAAATAAATGAAACGTTAAACATTTAATGAATCAAAAATAAATATTACCATCTTCTATGTTTTGAAGTTCTGTAGCATATTAATCAAGATTGATAGGATCCTTAGATTTTCGAAGTCAATCCTTTGTGCATATCAAAGCCTCAACCATCGTCGGAGTTAATGAACTTTTAAAACCATCTAGAACACGTCCATCTGTGCTGAATGCACTTTCTGAGGCTACCGTTGAGATAAGAACAGAGAAAACATCTCGAGCCATTTGTGCAAGAACATGATATCTTTGACTATTAATTTTTCACCACAATAATATATCAAACGAATTTGAGTTTTTTGATTCTTCCTCATTGGTGAAATATTTATCCAACTCAGATTTATTTTTCGAACCAACTCGTTGTTTCTTCAAGAGATATTGTTGCATGGCCAAACTTTTCTTAGATAAAAATAATTCTGTAAAATTGAAAACCTTTGACAGAGTACTAGATTGACCTTCATATATCGTAGTCCTCCCAGAAATAGAAGAATATTCATCAAACAAATAATAAAATTCTTTGTCAATCATCTTCATAATGTCGGTAGCAATATCAAGAAAATGCAAGTTTACCCCAAAGTTCACAAAATTCATTTTGCGTCGTGGATCAAAGATGTTCGCCAAATAAACTAAAAAGTTGATCTTTTTGCATCATCTCAATACTTATTGTACTTCTCCCTCATTTTAGAAGTAATAGAAATTACATCTAAATCTTCAAAATTTATCCACACATCAAATCAAGTAAACAATGTATATCTATCAATACTTCCCAAAAAAATGAGATGTGATTGATCCAAATACCATTAATATAAGATCATAAAAAGGCTCTAAAACCTTTTCGATTCTTCGAACATTATCTCAATCATCAAATGTAGGGACTCCATCTCCAGTTGAGAGGTCAAGAAAAAATTTATGTTCATCTCAAGCATACGAATCAAAAGCACGCTCATATTTTACAGCCACGTTCAAGTTGAGTTCCACCGAGTAGATACATCTAAACACAAGTAAGTTTTGGTATCTATTATTTCTTCTTCTGCACACTTGTAGAACTTTTTATCCTTGATGGTGGTGCTTTAATATACCTCACAGCAGCTCTAACTCGATCAATAGATACAGAAGTATACTTAACACCTTCTTGCACGATAAGATTAATAACATGTGCAACACATCTTGTATGAATATATTTTTCGTTTGCAACACATACATTCCGATGATTCAATTTCTTTCTTAAATATTCAACACCAACAGTATTAACAGATGCATTATCAACTGTAATAGTGAAGATTTTTCAATCCCCCAATCTTGAATACACTTTTCAAGAGTTTGATCTATGTTTTCACCTCTATGAGCAGATATCGGACAGAAAATTATGATTCTCTTTTGCAACGTTCACTCCTCATCTATCCAATGTGTAGTCATAATCATGTAAAAAAACCCTTTGGAATAAATTTCAGGTATCAATTATTAAACAAATCCTACTTGTATCTTGACCAAAAGAATTCTTCACTAAACTTTTCATAGAATTAAACAAATCAAGACAATCTTTTATTACTGTAAATCGAGATGGGAGATGAAACATTTGGCATGCTTTAGAAAGAAATAACTTGAACCCTTCTCCCTCTACAATCTGAAAATGTAACTCATTTAAAACGATCATGTGAATCAATGCCTTTCTAATAGCATCTTCGTCAAACTTTTAAGTTGAAAAAAATTGATGTTTCACTTTTAGGACCAAACTTTATAAATGTTAACTCTGATTGCTTAGAATCAAAAGTATTACCTTGAGGTCTTTTAAGCACATCTTCAAGTGATTACTCAGATTAGTTATAGAACCCCCAATTTTCATGGTCGAGTCACAATGTTTGCAACTTGTCCTATTCTCCTCATCTTCAGTTACATATTTGGTGAAATGGCTCCAACAAGATGATCTTGGTTGTTGTTTCTTTCGAACACATTTATTACTCTTTGGATCATTGACTTTAGTTGGAGAAGAATTTTGTAAACTTTGAGTCCCTTGTGATTCAATAATCTGTAATATCAAAATATAACATTGAATTGGAAATAAATTACTAACATCGTATAACAATAAATTAGATAAGTAAAAACTATTAAAAAAGGAATTCTTTCAAAATTTTTAAGAAAAAAAAAACTATTGGTTTCATTCACTATCTATAATGGAAAACTAAATCATTCAATCATTAAGAAAAAAAAAAGCATGTCGACTACATTTAAACATATATATGAATAATCTTATATAAGTTTCATCAAATGTTAAAATTAATGGGTTTATACCATATATATATATATATATATATATATTCCGTTAGATCATAGGATTTCTTACTTTACTATCCATATATGATAATTTCCCCAAACATATAATTTGTTTTCCATGAAAAAAAATTAAGAACATGCAATAGTTTATATACTTCAAAGTTTAATCAAAATTTAATTGATGCTTTTATCCAAAAAAAAACAACCAACAACATCAATCATCAACCGACTAACATAAAAGAATATCTCATAAATTTATTTTGTTTGAATCCCCCATCATTAATTATCTGTGAGCCTCTTGATCCACTAACAATTATGTCCAACTGAAGTAACATCACAAGCTAGTAAGAACGAAGGTAAAAACAGAACAATCGTCTCAAGGTTTAAGAAGAAAAATAAGAAGGTGAACTTGAAAAAAAAACAAATCTTGAATCAAGAAAAAAAAAATATGGAACTAGCGAGAGAACTAAAGTTTCATCCTAGATAAGTAACTATAGTAGTCAGTAGATATGCATACCTCGAAGGCGGCAAACACAGAGGACACTCTTTGACGATCGTTTGAGTTTAGACGATGTTTCTGTGATGAAGCTAAAGTTTGAATGAAAATTTGAGGTATAAAATTTGGGAATTTAAGTTTAAAAAAATCACGTGATTAAACTCACCCCACTTCTCAAGAGATAAAATGCATAGCATAATTAAAACCTATTATATAAAACAACATCGTTTTAAATTTCGGTTTTTCGGCTATTCAAATTTTTAAAAATCAAACTCGACTCGAACTCGAAATTTATTCTAGTTATTCGAGTTGACTCAAATAACTCGATTTGAATAACTTGAAATTCGAAAATAAAATCAGTTTTTTTTAGTCGAATCGAGTTTTGCTCACCCCTAGATGGTACCCCCAGCAATAGGTGCATCCAAGACTGAATCAGGTATCTCAATGAGCGCTTCTTAGAAGATCAATTTCATTGCCTACAATAACAAAAAATTGTTTCAGACATTAACAAAAACATTGATTAATGTAATTTAATAGCATTGATATCTAGCAAAAGTGCATTCATACTCAATCTTCAAAGGGAAGGGATTGATTGCTTATCCTACACTGATACACAGACCCGTATATCGATATTTATTTAGTATTGATACCTCACTAAACGTATGGCTACAAAATTTTACTATTGGAATTTTAATAAAACAAGGAGTATCGATACTCACCTTAGGTATACTTGTCTTTGTTCATCATTTAGAACATAGAGTATTGATACAGGTTACCGGTGTATTGATATCAAAGCCTCAAAATGGCTTCCAATGCTCGAAAATCACTACCTAAGCTCTCAAAATCTAAACTCTAACCTATTAAATCAACCCTACATCTTATGGAAGTTGTTTAAGAAGGTTTGGTACCATTTTTACGCCTTATTAACAATAAATCCAAGGTTTCTCATTTACAAGCTTTAAGCTATCTTAATAGCATAAATAGCCTTCTTAAAGCAAAAAATCAAGCAAAACAATTATTTTATGATCTTCAAAAAAGAGTATGAATCATAAATATATTAGTCTTCAATAAGAAATTCGAATCAAGCCTTTCAACTCAAAATTTTTCTAACTTCTCTCTCAACTCAAGTTTGGAAGAACTCCAAACTCCTCTTTTTTAAGAAGAGAACACTTTCATGAAGATTAGAAGATAAAAATTAACGTATCTCTATCTTGAATCTCTAATGAAAAAAATGAAGAAAGTTTGAATTTTTGAGCTTTGGTGGTTATGATTTCCATGGAAAAGATAATAGGAAACAAAATGAAAAAGAAAAGGAGAAAAAAAGGGTGAAACCATGTCTTACAAAATGTCTCCCCCAACCCCCACGTAAAGACAAAAGAAATTACAAAGATAGGGAATTTTTTTAATTTAGGGTAAAATCTAAACACCAAACCCTTCACTTTTACTTTTGCTAGAAAAAGTTCACTTTAAAAGCCCATATAACTCACTACACAACCAATTAAGCCCAAACTTGTTTTATTGAGTTTAATTATTCGAATCAACATGAGGTTTATAGCTTGGGTAAAAATGCCCTATGATTTTTTTATTTTGAGAAAAATACTAATATTCATAATCCGTATATCGATACCGATAAGTCTAAAATGTATTTAATACTGAAGTTAAAGTCCATAACAACTCTAATCAATCACTAACGGCTAGTAATGATATTGAAACCATTAGAGGGTTTAAAAGACCTCTCTAAAAACCTATCGAATAACAAGAAACAACTTGCCAACATTTAATGTTAGAGAAAGTGTTCTAGTGCTTACTTTTGTCATATTTTTTTGTAAAAAATACTAATGAACCAAATTATCATATTTTCTCAAGTGCTTAAATTTTTACGTGAATGCTTAAATTACAAACACATTTACCGAGAGAATAAATCTACGATTTTGTGGCATATTTTATTAATTTTTTTCATGTAGATATTCTCATGTAACTCGTATCTTATTTCGATTGTCAGTGATTTCAATGATTAATTTTTAATGATTTTTTATCGATATATTTATATCTATTTTAATAAGTAGTTTACAAGTTTACTTTAGTTTGCTCGTCACTCCATAAATCTCTAAAATATCTAGTTAAATAGAGACAAAAGAGTATCGTTAACTATTATTGGATTATTATAGATGATGAAATTCAAATTAAAAAAAACTTTGAATATTATTGCGTGTTAGAGGATTTTATTTTATTTTATTTTTGTTTTATGTTTGAGTTTTTTAGACATAGTCTCAAAATTCTCTCTTTAATTTGTGGTTTGTTAAGGTTTTATTTTTTAAATAAAATTAAATATTGTTTCAAGAAAAAAAATGTAAATTAAATGGTTTTAACTAAAAATATATCCTCTTTTTGTTCTACTTAAGATTCTGTTCTGCTTAAGATGTTTAGTATTGATTTTTAAAAGTTAAAATTTTAAAATTTTAACCATAATTATTTTAAATATTTTAATTTATTAAATTTTATAAAATATATATTTTTAAACTACTTAATTGAGGGTTTTTAAAATATATTTTTTTATATTTTTATCAATAATAAATTTAAAAATTATAATGAGTTAAAATTAAAAAATAATTAATTAAAAAATTAATTAAAAGATTAATATTTAACTAATAAAGTACGACGAAGTAAGTATATATTTTTTAGACGATTCTGGTTCAAACAGTTAATGAATAAGCTGTGTATGGGTTAGGATTAATATGAATTTCACAGGCACGAAGTAAGGGAACGGTCCACTCTATCCAAAGGCTCTCTGTCCATCTCTGCCAACAGATATGTGTGGTTCAGGTTCTTTCTATAACTGAAAACCCGCCATCATCTTCACTTCTTTCATAATTCTTCACAGTGCATTTCCATGGCAACTCTAAGCTTCAATTCCACAAGAATCAAATCTCCAACCATCCAATCTCAGAAACCAATCTCAAAATCTCACTTTTACACAAAACCCAACAACGTTTCATTCCTTTTCTCACCTAAAACGCACCAACAGCTGCACCATTCCAAACCCAAATCTGTATCTGAAAGCTCAGTGTCAGTGCCAGAAGAAGAAGCTTTTGACAACATCGAAGAAGATGACCCAACTTCCGAGTTGAGCTACCTTGACCCAGAGACCGATCCCGCGAGTGTTACAGAGTGGGAGCTGGATTTCTGCTCGAGGCCGATTCTGGATATTAGAGGCAAGAAGATATGGGAACTTGTGGTGTGTGACAGCTCGCTTTCACTTCAGTACACCAAGTTTTTCCCCAACAATGTTATCAATAGTATTACTTTGAAAGATGCTATTGTAACCATAAGTGACGATTTAGGTGTCCCTTTGCCACAAAAACTTCGGTTCTTCAGGTAAATTTTACAAATCTTCTTATAAAATATGCAAATAGAATGATGAAATGTCTTATTTGGTTCATTTTTGGTCGGATTTGTAGGTCTCAAATGCAAACCATAATCACAAAGGCATGCAAAGAACTTGGTATAAAGCCAGTTCCAAGTAAACGGGTGAGTTTCTGAATCTTTGCTTCAGGTATGAAAAAAAGGAAATAGATGTTTGCTTTCATCTCCACATATGTAGGATTTGAGTTTTGCATCTTGTGGTTCCTTACAAGTTACAGATTATAGCCATAAAGTTCAGGTTTTTAGCTTCTAATTACAAAACATGATACTTGTATGCTTATGTTCAACGATTCTTGTCCTTTTTCAGTGTCTTTCACTGCTACTTTGGTTGGAAGAACGTTATGAGAGTGTATATATGCGCCATCCTGGTTTCCAAAAGGGTTCCAAGCCACTTCTGGCATTAGATAATCCTTTCCCAATGGAACTTCCAGAGAACTTATTTGGAGAAAAATGGGCATTTGTTCAGTTACCTTTTTCTGGTATATCTTTCATATTTAAATTGAATGGTGTTGAAATACATTACGGACAGACCCTGGACATGTCATCATTTCTCAACTGAAGTGTTCAATATGCTCTCCTTTGACACCATTCTCTTGTTCTGTTGTAGCTGTTCGAGAGGAGATTTCGTCCTTGGACGAAAGGTTCTTGTTTGGCGCTGGTTTAGATTTGGATTTACTAGGAATTGAAGTTGATGACAATACGTTGATTCCTGGACTTGCAGTGGCTTCTTCACGCGCAAAGCCATTGGCAGGCAGGTCTATTGTCTCTTTAGATGTTTCCTCATTCTCCATTTATGCAATGCAGTAGCATGTTTAATCTAATTCTTTCAATGATTTACCTTCACCATTCAATAATGGGGTTTATTGAAGACTAAGTTTAAGGGTCAGTGAAAATGTGTTGTTGCAGCTTGGATGAATGGTTTGGAAGTGTGTTCCGTAGAAGCCGACACTGGCCGCGGTTGCTTGCTCCTATCTGTTGGAATATCGACTCGTTACGTTTATGCAACATATAAGAAAACTCCTACAACCACAAGTGAAGCTGAAGCTTGGGAAGCAGCAAAGAAGGCATGCGGAGGTTTACATTTCCTCGCCATCCAAGAGGACTTGGATTCAGATGATTGTGTCGGTTTCTGGCTCCTGCTGGACTTGCCACCACCACCTGTATAATTAGGAATCAAAACATGTCATGGTACTTGTCTTTTGATCCTAAACCTACATTGGTTCCAAGTAATATAGCTAAATTAGTTTTTGATGTCATTTTTTCATAACTCATGAGGTGCATATGACTCAAGTATTACTTTTCATAACTATAGATTTCAATTTCTAAATCTAGAGCTCAAATTTAGAACAGAACAGAACAGGTGCAAAAGATCTAGATAGTCATAGGCCAATAATTTACATCTTCCCTTGTGTGTTTTTTTCAGTGGTAAACAGAAGCTAAATCTTACCATGAATTGTCAGTGGCTTGATGAATTTCAACTTTCTTTCCGACTGCATCTTTACTCAACTTCTTTAAAATCCAACTTGACATCCTTTAAACTGTCTTGATGAGATTGTGTGGCATAAACATCTTCATCTTCATTAAAAAATGATTTTCCATGAAGGGTGATGGTAGGGGTGTTTAACTCGAATTTGACTCGGTCAAAACTCGGTAAATATTCGATTCAGACTGATTCAAGCTCGAGACCTTAACGAGTTGAAATGAGTAAAGTCTAATTTGACTCGATAAGTTTGCGAGCAACTCGTTAATGTTTTTAAATATATTTTAGTAATTACTTTAAAATTATTTCATTCAAAATATAAATCTAAATAATAATTTTTAATTAGTAGATTGTTATTTTAAAATTTTGACTTTGAAAATGTTTTATACACTCTTTTGATATTTTTTTGGTTAAATTTATATTTTTAAATTTTACTTTTAATTAAAAAATTAAATCTTTTAGTGAAATTAACGAGCAATGAGTCAAGCTTAACGAGTAACGAATCGAGTTGAGCAATATTTTTTTTTAATAAGCACGAGTCAAACATAATTTTAATGAGTTTAACAAGCAATGAGTTGAATCGAATAACGAAATTTTTTAAAGAACACAAATTGAACATTATCCAACTCGTAATCGATTTGCTCGATAAACACCCATAGTACCCTTTATAGAGCTCTTTTCTTCATCATAATGAACCTGAGAATTCTGATTGCCAAGAAAAGGTTTCTTTAGGATCTTTTGGCAAAGAATTCAAGATAGGAATACAGCCATAATCTTCACTACTTCCCCCATACATATCATCTCGGTCTTCCAACTGCTTTCCGGACACCACCTTCCCCTCTCTTTAGTTTAGGATCTTTTGGCAAAGATTCAAGTATAGGGTCTACCCTGACCGCCTCCAACTAGATGCTTGAATCTTTATGCTCTAGTTGAAAAGTTTTTAAGAAGATTCTTTTTTGAATTGAAATGAAGATTAAACAAAATGTCTAGAGATTCTTAAGCTTACAATAGAAAGGACCCTCTACTATGTTGTAAGTAGGGGCTGGATCATCCATTAAGTAGAGTCAGGAGTTGAGAGCAATCCGATTAGACCTGAAGAAGTTCAAAACCATGCTCCCAAGCTCATTGACTTACTTCTATCATGTCATGTGTTCATACCTCTGGTCTGAGTAATTGCAAATTATGAAATATTAGTGTCTTCATGTGACCAGATGAGTACATAGAAGGAAAATGATGGTCGGCAATGCTTTATTAAAGGAAGATAAGCTTAGAGAAGACTGTACAGGTACAGCACCATGAAAATGGCTACAGATTTCAAAAACCCAGATCCCATTTCAACCTCATAATAACTAACAATAGTAAACCCAGAAAGCTGACAGTTTCCCTTCTACCATGATGGTTTAGGCATGGATATCCAGGCACAGTAAGCACAAACAAGCATTTGAGACATATAAACATAAACAGCAAACGATAAACTCATCAACATCAGATCCTTCCAATCACCCTTCTGTTTCGGACTCATGTTTTCCTTCAACCCTCGGCTAAACTTCTGCATGCCAGAAAAAACTCCAGAAAACGGCAACTCCCCCTTCTCCTTATGTTCCTTCTTTTTTGTTGATCTCTCCATGTGTTCATCGTTTTGACAGGATGAAACAACGAGAACTCTGGGTCGACAGCTCCTGCTCCTGCTTTTCAGATGCTGAAATGGATCGTTTTTGTAGTGAAAAACATGGTTTAGGCACAGAGCTGCCATTGATGTGAAGAGAGGATTAGATTAATGGAGTATACAAGATTGATTTTTGATCATTGGGTGTGTTTCAAAAGTGTTTGACTCAACTTCAGGGTAAAGATAAGCGCTGTCGGTATCATTGTAATTTGTAAAGCAGCTTTGCAAGAAAAATATCTGAAGCCGAATGTTTGCCTTAGAGATTGGAGTTTGAAGGGAATGGATAAGACTGAGCAGAACCAGCAGGTGACAGTGCTTACTCGGACTAAAAATCTTCCGTCTCTTTATCTATTCCTTCTATTAAAATTTTTTAAAAATTAAATTTTAAACAATAACCCTTATTTTCTATATCTTAACCTTTTTTCACCTTACCCTTAATTCTCTAAACCTTAACTAAAACCTCTAACCTTAAACCCTAAACTCTCTAATTTAAAGCAAAAATACGAATAGAGGTATGAGAAAGAGATAGACAATTTACACCCGCTTACTCGATTACTTTTACTACAGTTTATAAAATTTTAAGTTAACCGGTCAAGTCACATTATATAAGGTAATTATTTGATACATAAATGATGAAAATATAATATTTTTATAAGTTTTTTTTTTATTTTGGGTTTAAAAAATTTATCTAATATTTAATGTTTAAATATTTAAATGTAAGTTTTAAATTTAGAAGGTGTAATTTAAAATTAAAATTTAGGGTAAATTTTAAAGTTTATAGGTTAAAATTATTTTTTAACTACATTATCTTAAAATTGAAATTCTAATCCATAAACTTTAAATTTTAAATCATAATCATGGATCATAAATTTTAAATGCATACACTTAGACCCTAAATTCTAAATCCTAAATCATCTTTAAACTTTAAAACTAAAATGTTTATATTTTTTTTCGTTTATATAAGAAAAATATTTCATATATTGATTGTCAAAAGTTTATTTTTAGAAATGAGTCTAATTTAAAGTTTAGATGTTTAATTTAGTATTTAGAGTTTAGTGTCATAAATTTGATGTTTAAATTTAGGGTTTAGATTTGATGTTTAACGTCTAATTTAAGGTTTAGATGTTTAAATTTTAGTGTTTAAATTTAGTTGTTAAAATTATAATTTAAGTTTTAAAGAGTATGAATATAATTAAAAAAATTAAAATTAAAAAGTTAATTTTTTATATTATTGAGTTTAAATAGATATACTTCTAAAATGTATTTGACAATGTATCGTATATTAACTCTGTATATTAATTTTCATCCATGTGATGCAACTTGCTCAAAGAATAATGTTTTTTTTAAAGCTTGTGTCTTATGTATTCAAAATTGTACATGGCGTCCAATAAATGCTTTTGGGCATGAGGGGACAAACTCAGAATATTACTTTGGGGTAAAGTTAGGATATAAAAAATTAACTGGATGAGTTTTTGGTCAGATATTGTTAGATTTGGTAAAATCTGATATAAGTTATTTCAGTTTAATTTGATGTTTTGAATCGATTTGGATCAGGTGCGGGGTTAGTCTCAGGTCGGGTTCAAACGGTTCGGGGCTAAATCAGATAATTGACAAATTCACTTCAGGTCGGGTAGATTTCAGATCAGATTCATTTCAATTTGGTTTTATTTCAGGTTGGGTTAATTCGGATTTTGAATTCATATTAATTACTATTAAGTTTGAGTTTAATACAAATAATCGATAGACTTTAATATGTATATTTTAATATACTTTAATATATACTTAAATGTATATAGTATAGTAATAATATATACTTAATATATTATATTCTTTAATATAGTAAAATTCTTTCAAGATATACTTTATTATATAATATATAGTAATAATATATACTTTAATGGATACTTTAATATATACTTAAATAATAATATTAATAATAATATTTCTCTAAAATTTATTATATATTATAATTGTTTTCAAAATTGTCTTTTCCTTCTTTCTATATAATAGTTAAAGTTTATTTTTAATTTTTTTTTTAAATTTTGGATAACTTATATCTTTCAAAAAAATTTACTATAAAAGTAACTTAATTTAAAACTTAATCCTAAAATTTTTCCCTCCAAAATTGTCTTTTCTCTTTCTCTTTATTAATTATGTTTCTTTTTTCAATTATGTTAAAATATGTTGGTTTAATTTAATTGAGTCTAATTTAAATTAATTTAATAAAAATAAATTTAATTTTAATTTAAAAATTATAATTTTTAATAAAAATATTAATTTAAAATTATAATTAAAATTAAATATACTAAAACTAAATAAAATATTAAATAATTAAATTAAATATGTAATACTAAATTTAAATATTAATCTTTAAATTAGTTCTTTAAGTTGACGTCTAATTTTATTTTTTTAATCCTAATTATATTTTTTTAATATTTTAAACTCATCAAATTATAAATAACCTTAATTACATGTCATGTAAATATTAGTTCATATCAATAATAGGTTGGGTTCAAAACAAGTCGAGTCAATTATCTGATCGGGTTCAAAACAGATCGGGTAAAATCAGGTCTTAGGTCAATTCAGGCTGGTAATATCGGTTATCTACCAGGTCATACTAGGGTTCGGGTTCATTTCAATCGGATATAGGTCGAGTTTCGGGTCCACAGTAACAGATTCAAACTGGGTTCGGGTCAACAACAGTCGAATACAGATCGAGTTCGAATCATTACATCCTCGAGTTAAACTAAATTCTGACTCAAATAGGTTTTAATCAGATTTTCAAGTCGAGTCGTAAAGTAAATATAAATTAAGATCAAGTCGGATAAGAATACATTCAAATCAACAATAATAATATACTTCCTTACTCTTTTATTATTCAAAATATTTATTAAAATATTATATTAAATTAATTCATCATATTCTTTTGACCCATATTAAAAAGCTATATGATAGCAAATCTATACATAATAAGAAGTGGTGAAGTACATGGTCGTCTGGAAGATCGAGTCCTAGTGGGAAATAGATAGGTGAACATTCAATTAAATTTAGTTTAATTGAAGAATTTAAAGTTAGTTGAATTAAATAGTTATATTTTATATCTTAAATTTAATTTAATTTTTTTAAATTCAATTAGATTTATGAGATTCAATTTGAGTTTTAGTTTCTGTTTAAATTTAATAGTAAAATATTATAATATTACGATATTAATTAGTTTTCATTAAAATGACTTTTTATAATTATATATGTGTATGTCGGACATAATTGAAAGACTCAACTCTAACTTAAAATTTAATTCATTAATTATTAAAAAAAATTTAATTATTTGATTATTCAAATTTTTATTTGAAACTCAAACTTTATTTAAATTTTTTAAGTTAAATTAAATTTATGAAATTATGTGTCAAATTAAAACGAATTAAACATTTTCGCATATTTTAATTATTAAAAATTAAAATATATTTTAATTCATTAATTATTAAAAATTCTTTTTTTAACCAATTTAATCTCAATATTTTAATTATGTCAAAATGACCTCTTTACAATAAAAATTGTTAATCAAATGACGATAATTAACTTGAAATGACTTGACAAAATGACACATCACAAGGGGAAAATATTATATTTTGTATAAAAATCAATATGTTTGTCTAAATGACTCTACTATCATGACATATAATCGTGCATTATCATGTAAATTTATCACGTTATTTCAAATTATTTATTGTCAATTAATTAACAATTTTCATCTATAATAAAACTATTTAACCCAAAATCAAATATTAAAAGAAAATAATTCAAATAAAAGAAAGTAAAAGCGACTATTTAATCAAAGGGGATTTGGATTCAACCTTGATCTACGTGTGGTCTGATTTGGATTCAACCTGATTTGGATTAATTTTTAATTTTCGATTATCTAAAATTTTATCTTAATTAATTTAAATCGACTCATATTGTATACAAAATTTTGATATATAAGTCTTTTTTTATATTTTTTATATACATAAATTCTTAAACTCAAAATGTGCTTAAATAATACAAAATTACTTATCACTTGAATTAATCTTATTAATTTGTATATTATTTTTTTAAATCAAGGTTCTATAAATATATTGTCCAAAATAGGACTATGAGACGAGACAATTAGGTTGGAGCTCTAATTAAATTTAATAATTTAAAACTCGAATTAAGTTTAATGATATTTGAGTTTGACTTGGTATATTTGAGCTTTTTGAGTTCGAGTTTCAAATTTAATTTAGAATTTAAGATTGAGCTCAATAACATTAAGTTCGTAAGTTTTCGAGTCGAGTCGAACTCAGTTTCGAGCATTTCGAGTTCAAATTGAACTCAACAATACTCGAACTCGATTTAGTTCGTTTACGCCCATAGTCCAAAATCTATAAGTACTTTCATTTAATTCAATATTACTAATTATATAGTTTCCGAACATACATATTTAAACATTTTGACAAAACTGTCATTTCAACCCTCATACATTGAAATTATAGTTTAGTCCAAGTTCTCTATTTTCACACGATTATAAACACTATATCATATTTCATTTAGTTCAATATTACTAATTAAAATAATTTAAATTATCAAAATATATAAAAATTTGATTAAAATAATTAGGGTATTACTAGAGCTGTTGATGAGCCGAGTTAAGCATGAGTAGTGATGAACTCGACTCGTCTCGTTAAGAAATCGAGTGTAGGTTGAACTTTGATTGAGTCAAACTTGAATAGATCGTGATCTGTCTCATCTCATTAACGTTAACAACATAACAATAACAACAACATTTATTATTATTATTATTATTATTATTATTATTATTATAGATAAACTATATAAATGATCACCGAACTTTTAAGACTGATTTATTTTGGTCACCATATTTTTAAAATATTCGATAAGGCCATCCAACTTTTAGTTCACATTCGATAATGTCACTAACTTTTAGTTTATAGTCGATGCGCTCCCTACCGTCCAACTTCTTCTCCATGATTAATGAGAAACACACTTCGCATTGTACATCCGATGGGAAAATTGTCTGTACATGCAGGTATGGGAAGAGGATCCCCTGTACAAGAATGGGATCTGTTTTCTACATCCAACGATTCTCCCCTTGGTTCTTTTCCGACATAAAAAGGTAACGATGGAAAAAGTTGGACCAATATAAAAAAGTTTGAGGTTTTGAATTTGAAGCTATGAATGATTTCCCACACGACATAGGAACTACAGCTAAAATCTAAAATCTAAAAGTAGAAACTGTTTCCCTGTCCTCCTAGGAACAGTAGGTGGGTTACTTATTCCATATTGATGAACGTTCAAAAATGGATATTTGACACGGTCGAATTGAGCCCAGTGGTCCAATATCATGATCACCCCCATGTGCACATGTCGGAACTTACTTACAAATAAAATAACAGATAAATATTTCAAAAAGCCAAACAACTGGTCCCATAGATAATAGAAATTAGGGTAAACAACTATAGTTATTACCTAATTAATTTGAGGATATCTATTTTGGCCATTCAATTAATTCGTCAATCAGATCACTTAACTTTTAAATCTTATCTATTTGTGTCACCGCCGTTAAAATCCTAACGGAAAAGGTTAAGGACGGTGACATGGTTGTTAATTAAAATCTGTAAAATTACACATTTAATCTCTATAATTTATTTATTATTTCAATTTAATTATAATTTTAAATTAATAAATAAAATTAATCATCCAATTCGGTTATGACATGTATCTCAGCTTAAACAAAGAAGAACCGCCATGAAACAATCGGAAAAAGATCTTAACAACACCGGTAGTAAATCAAAAAGGCAAAATCAATCCAGAAAAGATTTTACAGAGAAATGATTAAATTGAAATAATAAATAAATTATAACGATTAAATGTATAATTTTATAGATTTAATTAACTGATATGTCACCACTGTTAATCTTTTCCGTTAGGATTTTAACGGCGGTGACACAAATAGGTAGGGCTTAAAAGTTGGGTGACCTGATTAACAAGTTTGTTAGTTGGGTGACCAAAATAGGTATCCCTAATTAGTTAGGTGGTCACTGAAGTAGTTTACCCTAGAAATTATATCATTAATCATTTTTATTATGTTATTTATGGACCAATCAATTAAATATATCTATTTTTTATTTCATCTTTCTTACTAAATAAATTTTCATTAATATTTACTATAAATTAAGTTTAAAAATATTTTTATTAAGTTATAATTTATTTGGTAAAAAATAAAGTAAAAAAAAATTAAATTGATGCATTTGATCGAATAATCCCACAGATGATGTAACAGAAATGATTTATAATATAATTATTCGTAAATATGAGTCTATAAATCACTTTTCTTCTCGTTTTTTCTTTTTTCTTTTCACCATTTTCTCTAAATAAATCATACTACCAAAATTTAAAGATGAAATCTTTACCTTTTCAAAATTTTATTTTTGAGAAAAAGCATAATATCGTGACGGAAAGGTAAGATTTTTTTAAAAAAAGTTTGAGACTCAAAAGAAGGTACAAGGAAGTTTGGTGCTAGCTCATTTCGAGATTCTTGCTAAGAGGTAAGTATATTTCTTTTATGTTTTTGAAGATCATATTTTAATTATTTTATTTAGTTTTATAGTTTACTATTGTTTTTGGATGTTTAGGTGGTAAAGACTTTCTTAATGATCTAGAATTAGAATTGATGTTAACGATGTTTAAAAATGATAGTAAACAACCATAAATAACTCTAATAACATATAAGATTAAATTAAGAGATTGTTATGAGTGATTTGTAGGGATGGCAATATAATTCGAATTCGATCCGAAGAAAAAAATTCGATCCAAATCCGATTCCGAATCTAAAAATAATGTTCGAGTCCTAATAGGAGGTGGATTGGATATGAATATTGTCATGATCCGATCCGAATTCAATCCGAATCCATATCCGATATGAATCCGATCCGTATATAAACCCGAATAAAAATATTTAAAATTTTTATATTTAAAAAGTTTGAGTTGTTACTTTAATTTGTTTTATATTGGATTATAATATTTGTTGAGATTTGTTTCTGCTATAAATTTAAAAATATTTGTTTGATAAAAAATATTTTTTTATTTAAAGATATTTATTTGAGTTATTACTTTAAAAAATAATTGAATTTGGACTTTTGGATTTGGATTTGGATTTTAGATATTTTATTGGATTGAATTTGAATTTATGTAAATGGACTTAGATTCGGACTTAGATTTTTTTGAAAGTCCAATTATTAATTGGACTTGGACTTTATAAAATCTAATCCAAGTCCGATCCATTGCCATCCCTAGTGATTTGGGTGCTTGATAACCATTTAAAAAGCCTTTTTTTTAGGCTTTAAAAATAGAACATGATGTGTCCGTACTGATATCCTAGTGTTTGAGGTTGAAGAACACAGATAAACAAGATGAACTAAGAGAAGAGTATTAGCACAGTGTTCAACTTATATCGATACGTTATTTGAGATTGTATTGGTACAATATTTTAACTCGTATCAACCTAAATGCTTGAGAAATTTTAGGGAGCAATTGTGATGTCAATACATTTATGTATTGATACCTAAAGGTACCATATCGATACATGAGGGCTAATATTAGTACCAGAATGACATTTTTCCCAAAAAAGTTAAAATTGAGTCTGTAAATTATGGATCGAGGGGATCCAATAGGCTTTTAATGAGAGTATACAAAAGAACAAAAATCATTTGCTTCTTTTCTGTGCCTTCTTTGTATTTTTGTAAAAAATTGAATTTTAAACCCTAAATTCTTATTTTTATATTCTAAACCCTACACCCTAAAAAATACACCATACCCCTAATTCCCTAAACCCTAACTAAAACCCTTAACCTAAAACCCTAAACCCTCTAATTTGAAGTGGAGGCATAAATGGAGGCATGGGAAAAGGACAAATGATTTGGGTTCGCATACGAAGTGTAAATTAAGAATCAATATTTAATCTCTTTATATGAGCATAATGAGTAACAACTCAATTAACTTAATTGGGTGAGTGTTTTCGACGAATCTTCAACCTGATCTCTATGACAAACGATGCATACTTTTTATTAGTGGTCATTTGGACTTTGATCGAAGAGAGATGAGGATGACAACGGTGACAAACGATTTATGTCCGTCAAGGAAGGAATAGAAATTTTTTGTCCTATAACCATACCTCTTTCTATGTCTCTTACTAAAAATTCCTAAAAAAATTAATCCTAAACTCTAACTCTAATTTTCTACCTCTTTCTATGTCATTAAATATATCTTCATTGTCTAATTATTCTTGACATTTATTTTTGCTTTAAGAGAAGTTAAGAAAGAATTTTAGGAGTAAAAATCTTTTACCTCTTTCTCATGCCTCTTTTTACGCCTCTTTTGAAAAAATTTAAAAGAAATGAATTTTAAACCCTAACCTTAATTTTCTATATCCTAAACTTTAAACTCTATACCATAAAAAAATATACACTACCTCTAATTCCCTAAACCCTAACCACAACCCCTAACCTTAAACCTTAAACCCTAAATTCTCTAATTTAAAGTAGAAGTATAGAAAGAGGCATGGGAAAGAGGTAGATGATTTGCACACGTATCTTAGATGCATCTATTTATTTACGTCCGAAAGATTTAAACTTATAAAATAAATTTTTATTTAACTGTTAATAGGAACTAATTTACAATAAAATAAGAAAAAAAATCAATACAAAGAAGTGAAGATCAATAATATTTGCTTAAAATTAGCGAATGGATGTATTACCAAAGGTATGCACGAGAATCAGTTAGAAGCGAGAAAGATGAAGTTGGAAATACTGAATTTGGATGATTCATTCGCTCGCAGTGTACAGTGACGAAGACACATAGAGTGGGACAATCGTCCTCCACCCTAAATTTAGTTTTTTTATGAATTTATTCTCTTATTTCTAAATATTTATATTTTTCCCCTAAAACCTTAAATCTTGACTTCGTCTCTATCGGTGTGTGAAGTTTCGGACTAGGATTGATTTGGTCCTCTGGTATTTCAGCTTCATTGTTGGTTGATCCAGAAGAAAACGAGTAGGAAAAGGAATCCTGCAAGAAAAACAGCGCAATTGTGATATTGGTTTTGTCAAGAAGAGTCAATCAGCATGAGCAGGTCTTCGTACTTGCACTGGATCAAGCGTCGGCCACCATCATCGTTACGTTCCTGATAACACCAAAACTTGACCGATTCAACGTTCGACGACGCTATTGGAGGTCAAGTCTTGAGTTGTAGTTGGGGGAGTTTTATTCGGTAAATTTCCACTTGCCACACGCACATATGGTTCCCAAGCCATCTCTTTCCATCAGATGCACCCACTTTGAATGAGGGTTTGAAAGCGTTTGGCCTTTGCGGCTGCAAAAATTCCGACACGGCAAACATATATCCTGTCTATCTAAAATACAATGATTTGGAGTCATGTCGATTGATGAGATACCAAGGATATAGTGGATTCCATAAAGTTGACCAACACCATGCACAAACTATATACAACGGAGAAATTATATCATGGGTAAGTTTTACCACATCATTCATGAGATCAATCACTAAAAACTATTCATCTCATCATTTTTTTTCATGTCATATTTTTCTTGGTGAATATTCACTCATATTTACTATTAATTTATTTTAAAAACAGTTTTTTCAAGTGAATATTCACTTAGGAAAAAAAATATGATATGAAAAAATTGATGACATGGATGATTTTTAGTAGTTGGTCTCATGGATACGTGGTGAGACTTACTCATGATATAATTTCTCATATACAATGTCAGTTTTTAAAATGCCATCATTAATTATACAAATTGAAGTAGAAGTACAATTTTATATGATTAATAAGACATTTTAGTTTTATTGTTTTAATCAGTTATAATGTTATAGTATTTATCTGTACTAGAGTATACTCTCAACTATTAAACATTAATCACTCAATAACTGTATTGACATTACTGGTGTTTGAACCCATAACCTCTAAGAATAAGAACCATTTTTTTAACTACTAAAATAAGATAATTCATGCAATTTAATTTTTTTAGCAAGCAGAATAAAATTTTGAAATATATATCTTTGAGATAAGTAAATTTATTTTAAGGTAGTACAAATGCGTATAATTCCATTGCAATATAGATTGTAATGTATCTGTATTAAACTTGAGTCAGATTTGGGTCTAATTTTTTAAGGATGAAATCGAATCGAGTTAAATTTTAGTCGGGTTTCCGTCTGTTTTTTGAGGATGAAATTGAATTGGATTAGATTTGAGTTTAAGATAAAAAATATTCTATCTTACCCATGATAATAATTTAATTTTATTCTAAATATTTAGGTATAATTACTATAATGCTTCTCTCTTTATATATATTTCAATTATATCTCTATTTTTTTCAAATAAAAATAAATTAGTTATCATAATGTTTCATTTATATTTGTATTTTTACAATTAGTTTCACATTTTATTGAATAATAAAAAATATTTTTTATTTATATCGAATCAAATCAGGTAAAATATTATAAAATATTAGGTTGGGTCAAATTTAAAAGGAGGAGTTAACTTTTTTGATCGAGTGTGAATTCACAAAAAAATCCAACAAAATCCGACCCACAATCATTCCTAATACAAGTTATACAATAATAGTATTATTCTATACCCTTCTTTCATAAATCAAAAGATATTGTCCTAATGGTAATTAAACTCATCCAACATTTTGAAGAAATTATATCATGGGTCATTCTCACCATGTTATTTATGGAATCAACCAATTAAATATATCTATTTAATTATTTTTTTCACCTCATCTTTTTTACCAAGTGAACTTTCACTAATATTTACGTAAATTAAGTTTATAAATAATTTTGATCAAAAAAAAAGAACCACTTAATAAAAAAAATAAGATAAAAATAATTAAATAAACATATCTGATTGATTTATTTTATAAATAATATGTCGAGAATTACGTACGATATAAATTTTCAATGTTTTGTGTATGGAATCCATTTTCTTACAATTTGAAAGTTGAACTTGATTTCCTTTTATTAGTCTCTTTGTGAAAGGAAAAACGATGAACCTTAAAGCTTAGTACTAATTATCTTGCCTCAGTGGTTAAAGAGATGATTGTTGCTTTGGAGGTCACGGATTCGGGCACCAGTGATACACAGTGATTGAACGATCTATGTCCAATAGTTGAGAGTATACTCTAAAACAGATATTACTGTAAACATATAATTAATTTAAAAAAGTTTAAGGACTCAATCACTCCCTAATTTATATTTTTTTTCTCGAATTAGCCTCTTTTTAAATGAAAATTATGATTTTCATTCGCTTTTTTACGTTCGTTATAAAAAATTCGATCCAATTAGATTGCGTTATATTATGTGGTGTTTTTCTCAAAAAATATTAACTTTAATAAAAATGGATAAATAACACATTGAATCTCTCACTTTTTATACTTATTTAATCTATCCCGTAAAATTCTTTAACTTAGAAATTCATTAGCAAACACTATAATAGTATAAGTTTTGAGTGAAAAATTGATAGTGACAAAAAAATTATCATAAATATTAATTTTTTGTGATAATTTTTTATACGAAACTATTAGTATATATAATTATGAAGAATTTTTATTTGATTATTGTAATAATTGTGACGATTACACTCTTTATAAAAAAGATCTTATTAAAATTCTTTAATTGTGATATAAAATTTATTGTCACTAAAATTTTAACACCTAATAATGATGATATATAAAATAATTATTATTATTTAATATTTATTGTGACAATAAAATTATTTATCACTTAAAATTTATTTTTTTTCTTATTTATTTTTTTATTCTACCAAACTCAAAACCCAAAATTATTAGTTATTAATAGGGGTGTTCAAAATTATCCAATCCGATTGACTCGATCCGATTACCTGACTACCCGAAACAAAAATGACGGGTAATTCTCGGGAAAAAAAAAACCCGGTCGGGCCGGATACCCGACCCGAGAATAATTGGGCCGGGCTTGGACCGATTTTTTTCAATTACCGGGTAGCCGACCCGACCCGACTAATTTTAAATTATATTTTTTTAGTTTTAAATTATATTTTTATTTTAGGTTCCTTAATATTTGTACATAAAATTAAATTTAAATCTTTAAATTAATTTTATGTTTGTATTATATACTTTTAATTTTTAAAAAATTTAAATATATTTTATTAATTTGTTAATATCAAAAGTAAAAAAAACGATATTAATATTTTTAATATCATTTTAATGATAACCTTTAATAAATATATGTATATATATATTTAAATATTCTAAAATTAATTTTAAATAACTAATTTTTATATTTGTTCATATATTATAAAAATTTAAAATTTGTGTTTAATATGTGATTTTTTATTTTTAAAATAAAAAATAAAAATATATACGAACCGGGTACCCGTTACCCGATTAGCCAGGTACCCAGATTTTGCGGGTACCTGATAATAGATACCCGATATAAATAGGCCGGGACATGGGCCGAAAAATCACTACCCGAAAGAACCGTGTACTCGATTTTTCGAGTACCCAAAAATCGAATATCTGATAATGAACACCCCTAATTATTGATATTTATATTGTATTATTATTATATTTTTTATCTCTCAATTATACATATTAATATTATCTATTATTACTATTATAAAACAAAATTTAAAATAAATATTGAATACTTAAAAAAAATAATCATGCAACTCCTCAAAATTTATACCTTAAAACTTTGAGACATTCTCTCTAAAGAGAAAAATAAATTATCGAAACAAAGAAAAACTTTTTAAGATAAATGTGTTTATAAATTAAGCTTTCACTTAACACTTAATACTTGAGTAATATAATAATTTAGCTTATAAGTGTATTCTATAATAAAAATAATAATTAAAGCTCAAAAACATTTTTTTCTATAAATTGAATGTTGGGATTTAATTTTCTAAAGTGTTCGTAACCTTTACTAGTCGTATATGATTTAATTTTCAACATTAAATGTGATTTTACAACTTCAAGTATCGATACTATACCTTGAGTATTGATACCAATTAAAGCAAGAAATAGTTTCACATTCCTGCCGTAACTGATAAATAACCAACGAGGAATCCCCAAATACTTGGAGAGCACGAATTTTTCGCTCGATAGCTACGCAAAGACCCATCACACAAGCTTCATATTTGGCCATGTTATTGGTGCAAAAGAAGTTCAATCTGCTTGTGAGGGGATAATAGACCTCCTCGGGAGAGATTAGTATTGTCCCTATGCCATGGCCTAAGGCATTAGAGGCCCCGTCAAAGTATAACTTTCACGGCATCGCGACTTTTGTTGTTTTTCCTTCGACTGATGCAGACACTAGTTCTTCATCTAGAAAATCAAAATTCAAAGGCTCATAATTCTCCGTCAAAGACACTAGTTGGTTTCTTATTATTCCATGACTGCTTGAATGTGTCTTTAAAATTTTCTAAAGAGTTTGTAACCTTTACTAGTAGTTTGAGATTTAATTTTCAGCATTAAATGTGATTTTACAACTTCGAGTATCGATACTATACCTTGAGTATTAGTACCAATCAAAGCAAGAAATAGTCGTTGTAACATCTAAGTTATATGTATCGTTACAAATACGTTACTACCGATACAAAATGGATTATACTAATATTAGAATTTCTTGTTGGAATTCTAGAAAATCTTTTTGTATCGATACACTAAAGAGTCGTATCAGTACGAATGTTTACGTATAGTACTAAAGGTAAGATATCGGTATAGTTTGATACTTTGGATGTTTTAAAAGTATTTGTTTAAGTCAAAAATACTTTAAAACATTTTTAAAACCTCTAGGATACATTTTTCAAGTTATTTAGATTTTGAATTATTTTTACAATTTTATTTTAAGTTCAAAAATACTCTTCATTAAAGTTATATCAAAATTAAATATCTCAACAGTTAGATAAAAAAGGAAAATAATATCCTCTTCCATTAAAAATTTATTAGGTAAATCATGTTCACCACGTCATCTGTGGTCTCAACCAATCAGATTTGTTCATCTTAGATTTTTTAAGGTAAATCATTATCTCTTTTCTACCTGTAATTAACGGATGGGTAGTTATTAAATAATTATTTTAAAATAAACATTCATAATTATTTGAACCAAGGATTCAAAATTCATAAGAATAAACTACTTGAAACCATCATTAACCACTTTTATCCTCGTCTCTACCTCTTATATTTAGTATATGTCATATATATGATTAAGATTCGTTTATATGATACAAAATTCGTTTAATTTTATATTAATTTATAATTATTGGATGAATAAAATAAATAAATAAGGTGATAAATTAAAATTTAAGAAATATTTATAAAGATAAAAATTAATTTTATTCATTCAGTGACCACGTATTAGTGTAATACTATAAAACAAAATAAATTTTTTATATATGTGTACAATTAAAATCAGTGTTATAGAAACTAGATCATATTTCAAGTAGGGTGGGCAAAACTTGAATCGACTCGAAAAAACTGATTTTTTTTCAAAATTTGAGTTATTCAAATTGAGTTATTCGAGTTGTTCGACTCGAGTGAATTTCGAGTTTGATTCGGTTTTGAATTCTGGAAGTTTGAATATTCGAAAAAACGAATTTCTTTTTGAAATTTTATATTTTGGTCACTATTTTATAACTTTTTCAATTAAACTCCGATTCAGTCGCAGCTTTTTTTTAAAATTCATTTTTTGAAATGAACATGAGATTAAGAATAAAACCTATTAATGAAATTAACTTTCCTTTGAACCTAGAACTTTTAAAAATTTACTATTAGGTCCATAAAGTTTTGAAATTTTATTATTTAGCTATTAAATGATAAATATTGATGTATGTGATAATTTTCCTACTTGTGTAAGCTAAAAAAAACCCAAATTTATATAGTACTAATTGTTAAAAAGTTTTAGTTAAGTCTCTAAATTTTGGTAAGTTCACATTTTTGTCTTTGAATTTTGAAAAGTTTACAATATAATCTCAATTGTTTGAAAACGGAATGTATCTATATTATGATTTCTAATGATGAATAATTTGCTTTGATTTTATAAATATTTTATATTTGTTTGTCCTTTATTTCAAGATTGATTGTTCTGAATTATTTTTCAGTGACAATTTTGATCCAATTTTTAACGAGACCGTACTTTAATAAAGTAACATATTACCTATAAAAGTATCATTATAAATATATTATATAATTTTTTATGAAAATTAATTTATTAAATTATATTAAAAATCTTATTTACATATGAAAAGAAATATGAAGAAGTCTTTATCACTTTGAACTACAATATTATAAATAATTATAATTAAATTTATACAAAAATTCAAAATTCAACTCGACTCTAATTTTATAAACTCAACTCAAATTTTTTTAAAATAAAGTTTAAATGATAAAATAAGACGTGTTAACTCGAATAACTTAAAATTTTTGACTCGACTTAATTCGACCGAATGCCCAACCCTAATTTCCAGTCTAAACCAGCGTGTGAACCTACCGCTAAAGTGTGTGGTGGCAGTGCAAGTTGGTTCCGAATTTTTGACCCATAACCCATCATTTGGGATCAGTTGACGAGGATGGGATACCAAAAAGAAAAAGGGTGTGCAAATCGTGCCGGTTGACATTCACGTTGATCCTATGCTTCACGTGTCAAAATTAAACCAGAACACGTAACGTGATCTTAATAATAAAAAATAATATAATTTATTTAAGTGATCTTGAGTATTATAAGTATAAATATATATTATTAAAATTTTAAAAATTTAATAAATATTCTTATAATTATACTGATATTAAAAAAAATTTAAAACCCCAACAAATCATAAATCAAATGCCCTTTGCCGTGTGCCTTATGGCTACGATCATGATTCATGACGTGCTCATGTCATCCAGATTCCACACAAAGAATATATCGTAGGTTCGGTTTACCACGTCATTTGCGGTCTTTAACCAATAAAAATCATTTATTCCGACTTAATCAGACATGTAACTAATACAATTTTTAAAAATTATATTTTCAAAATAATATGGAAATTACGAGTGAAGATTCATTGATTGGAAAAAAAAGTTAAAAATTAATGGTGAAGCAAGTAGTTATTATTGGATGAAACCATAACTGACGTGATAAACGAGCTTGTGATATAATTTCTCCACACACAAAAAAAATGTAAGATTACACGATTCAATGAGGTGGCGGTGGATAAGGCCAATTCTTATGAACCTGGAGTATATACATCCAGAATTTTTTGACGTAATTTTTTAGATATAAAAGATGACTAATTAAATTGAATAATTAAAATATTTTTTAAGTAATAATTTTATATTTTTTATTAAAATATAAAATGTGATAATATAATAAATTTAATAAAAAATAAAAAATATGTTTTAAAGATTATATCATTTGATAGTGACCAAAGTAAGAGTAAGAAGCAAGTTGAGTGATTATTATTGTAATTTACCTATTTTTTATTAAGAAAGAATCAATTTTAATAAACTTTTTAACGATAGATACCATATCGAATGTGAATTAAAAATTGGTGATCTTGTCAAATGCGAACTAAAAATTATATGATCTTATGAATATTTTAAAAATTCGATGATTAAAATAAATCTAACCTAAAAGTTTGATGACTATTTATATAGTTTACCCTTAAAATAATTAACAAATTAATCTATAAAATTTATTTTTACGATATTTAGCAATATATTAATACAATATTTAAATAAAAAATATAAAATTTTATGATGGTCGTTAAGTTTTTATAAAAAAATATTAAACGAAGTTTTTTTTTTATTATTATTATTTTTTCAATTCCTCCAAGATTAAGAGCCCAATTCGTTAGGATCTTCAAACATTCGTCGGGAAAAAACAATCAGTCGCAAAGAATTTGATTTTTTTAAAATCTAATTTCTACGTAGAGTATTGAGTAATTCTGATCAATCAGCTATCAACGTTAATTTAAAAATATTAAATTATATAATATTTATTTAAACGTTAATATATATAGGGATGGGCAAGACCGGGTACTCGGGTCAATTTGAATAAAATTGGTCCCGGTTCCAGTAATTACTTGTTCTTGAAAATTGGAACCAGTTCCGATCCCTATCATACCGGGTCCTAAATTATAAGAATCGGTCCCGTTACTGGTAAAAACCAGTTCCAATATCGGGTACCCGGTCAATTAGTTTAATTTTAAAAAAAGTTTGAGTAATTGAAAAAAAAATAACCACCAATAATAATATTAAATAATAAAATTAGAATTGTGTAAGCTTGAAAATTAATGGCAAAATCTGGAAAATATTGACAAAAAAAATAAAAATTCCAGATATATTGATATCTGGAAATTATTTCCAGATCTATTGAAGAAGGAATAGTAAACACTAAAAGTGGTTCATCAGAACCCGACTTTAAATAGTGTTTAGGCTGAAAATTAAAAAAAAAATGTAATATTGGCTCATGAGAGCCCGACTTCCAACAGTGTTATACACTGTTCAAAGTCGGGCTCAGCTGAGCCCTTATTTGCTTCTGCACCGGGGCAGAGGGTGAGCATAGGGATGCAGGGGAGAGGGGCAGAGGGGTGCAGGGGAGGGGTTTAGGGGCAGCTTTTTAGTTTGAAAATTTTATGGGGTAGTGGGAAAAATTAATTTAGGGTATTTTTGGGATAAAAATTTTGGTTATAAATAGATGAGAATGTTAGATGGTTTTGAGATTTGTAGAGTTAGAGTGTTGGAAGAAGTTTAAAATTTGTAAGTATTTTATTTATTTTTATTATTTAATTGTATTATTTTTATTTTAAGTTGATAGATTTTATTTTTTTATTTTGTTAGTTTAGTTTAGTTTAATTTTTTTTATATTCTATAATTTTATGTTTTTTTTGTTGAATTTTTTTTGAATTATTTTATGATAGTTTAGTTTAGTTAAATTATTTAGTGATAATGTAAGTTGATAGTTTTTTAATTATTTTATGATAGTTTAGTTTAATTTAGTTTGATTTTAGTTGAATTATTTTATGATATTGTAAGTTGATATTTTTTTTGATTTTATTTTGATAGTTTAGTTAAATTTGTTAGATTATGTAGTGATATTTTAGTTTATTTTGATAATTTTTTAAACAATTTTTTTATATTCTGTAAATTTATATTTTTTTAATTAGTTTATGATAGTTTAGTTTAGTTTTAGTTTAGTGTAGTTTAGTTTTAGTTTAGTTTAGTTTGGTTTTAGTTGAATTATTTTATGATAGTGTAAGTTGATATATATATTTTTTTATTTTGATAGTTTAGTTAAACTTGTTAGATTATGTAGTGATATTTTAGTTTATTTTGATAATTTTTTATGTAATTTTTTTATATTCTGTAAATTTATATTTTTTTTAATTAGTTTATGATAGTTTAGTTTAGTTTTAGTTTAGTTTTAGTTTAGTTTTGTTTAGTTTAGTTTAGTTTAGTTTAGTTTATTTTGGTTTTAGTTGAATTATTTTATGATAGTGTAAGTTGATATATATATATATATATTTTTTTTTGATAGTTTAGTTAAATTTGTTAGATTATATAGTGATATTTTAGTTTATCTTGATAATTTTTTAAGTAATTTTTTTATATTCTATAAATTTATATTTTTTTTAATTAGTTTATGATAGTTTAGTTTTAGTTTAGTTCAATTATTTTATGATAGTGTAAGTTGATAATTTTTTTTAATTATTTTATGATAGTTTAGTTTAGTTTAGTTTAGTTTATTAACTAAAAATATATTTTATGATGCTAGTGAAATTGAAGGTATTTATATGAAACTTGATTTTTAGTTTTATTTATTTACATTTTGAGTGTATTTTATTATAGTTTGTTATAATTTTATCTTTTATATTGTTCAATTTTTTATATTAATTTATTTTTTTAATTTGATTTGAAACAGAAAATGAATCAGAATAAATTTCTGACAATTATCCATTATAATGGAAAAATTGTGAGAACGGATGTTGGAATTATATTTGAAGCTGAAAACACCACAAAAATGCGATTTGAAAAGGAAATCACGCTTCAACAGTTTAAGGGGAAAATATCTCAAAAGATTGGAAGAGATATTCATGGTTTGCGTTACCGGTGGCTTACATGTGAAAATCCGGTAACATATTGTGCAATCAATCTTGAAGATGATGATGATGTTGCAATGATGATTGCTGAACATGAATATGTGGAGACTCGATATATCGAGTTATTTGCGAAGATTTTTGATGTTCCGAACCCTTCTAGAACTTTCATTGGAGAATCTTCTCAAATGAATTACGTTAGTGAGACTGAACTACCTGGAGGCAGTTTTCTCGCAATGTTGTCTGGTGGTACAGCTAATGAATTTAATCCAGTTGACACTTCAACAGATAATATGAACAACCTACGCGGTCGATGGGGAGAAGCTCTTGACGATTCTAGCGAGGATGAAGATATTGATGATGATGATTTATTTCCGAATGATGTTGGTAATGCCTCTAATTATGGTGTGGGAGAATTTGTGCCACCCGTAGGAGATATTACATTTTATGAGCCTCCTACTCATATGGTGTCATTGGATTTTGATGCTATGAGAGCTGCTGAATTCCCGGATGTTTCTCGATTAACTTATACTGGCTCGGATGAATTATCGAATGACCTTCAATTTGAGGATAAGGATCAAGCTACATTGGCAGTGAAAGAGTATAGCATCAAGAATCACGTTGACTACATTGTAGTAGAGTCCAGCCAGAAGACATTCTTAGCCAAGTGTATCAAGTATGGGCAAGAGTGCAATTGGAAGGTTCGAATTACCAAACGTAAGAGATCAAATCTGTGGGAGGTCAATAAGTACAGTGGAGATCATACATGTTTACGAAGTTCCATTGCACAAGATCACCGAAAATTAGATACAACTGTAATAAGCCATCATATGAAGAATCTGGTCGAAATAAATCCAAGGGTCCTCGTTTCAACGATTCAGGCAACCATTGCTCAAAAATTTCAATATCAAATAAAATACAAGAAAGGTTGGCGTGCCAGAGAGAAAGCATTAGACTCTGTTTATGGTGATTATGATAAGTCATATAACGAGCTACCAGCTTTATTGCTTGCAATGACGTATTTCATCCCAGGCACCATCGTGAGATATCAAACAAAAGATGCTTACGACCAACAAGGACAAGTTCATCAAGGCTATAAATTTTTCCACCGACTATTTTGGGCGTTCAAGCCTTGCATTGATGGCTTCCCTTACTGCAAACGTATGATCCAAGTAGATGGTACGTGGTTATATGGTAGATACTCTCATATATTATTAATTGTTGTTGCGCAAGATGGTGATAACAATATTTTTCCGATTGCATTCGCAATTGTGGAGCAAGAGTCTGCGGAAGCTTGGAATTTCTTTTTGACAAATCTACGTGAGCATGTCGTTCGAGAAGATGGTGTCTGTATTATATCTGATCGAGGGACAGGTATCAAAGCTGCTATTAATCGAGAAGGAAGTCGATGGACACCTCCCCACGCGTACCCCGCGTACTGTGTGCGCCATATCGGGAAGAATAGTATGAAACAATTCAAAAATCAATACTTTCGTAGTGAAATTGTTAGCATGGGTAAGTATCTTTTATTTGATTATGTTTTTTTATTTTATTTGTATATATACTAACAATATTTATAAACAGGATATATACTAACACGTCCCGATTTTGAGAGGAAAATGGCGAATCTAAATAGGTATAGCGACCGACATTGGAATTGGGCAAACAATCTAGAAAGAGAAAAATGGGCTCAATGTTACGATGAATCTGGAAGACGATACGGCCAAATGACAACCAACCTTGTGGAAGCATCAATGGAGTACTAAAAGGATCACGCCATCTTCCGATTGCAAGCCTTGTAAAAGCGACATACTACAGGTTGGCTAAAGTTTGGATCGTAAAAGGGAAAGAAATCGAGGCATTAATCAATAGAGGTCAAAGTTGGGCTACAGACCTAGTGAGGAAAATGCAAGAGAATGTGACGAATGCAACGTCAATGAGAGTTCACAGCTTTGATCGAATGAATCAGATATTTGATGTTGTTGGTCCGAGACGCTTGAATCAAGCAGCACATGCCAATGTATTTAGAGTTGATTTCCGACGGAGGTACTGTGATTGTGGAGCGTTTCAGGCATGCCAATGTATTTAGAGTTGATCCATACACCTATGTCGATGAATGCTTCAATCTACAGAGGATAGTTAATATTTACAGAACTGAGTTCCCCCCAATTGCTAATTCAAATATTATTGGCCACCAGTAGAAAATGAAAGATGGTTACCTGATCCTACCCTTCGTCGTACTCCAAAAGGAAGACCAAAATCAACTCGAATCCATACTAGTATGGATCTATATTATAGAGAGAAAGGACAACGCAAACGATGCACAATATGTAGAGCGGAAGGTCATTCCAGAGCTAATTGTCCAAATGAGCCCCAATTTGTATCAATTCCACTTTGAGTTTTGAATAAAGTTTGTTTGTGTGCAAATATTTGTATTCGATAATAAATATGAATTAAGAAATTAAAAGTCTGAATATATCAAAATTACAAGTACGAAATGAAATTAAAAGTTTGAATATACCAAAATTACAAGTATGAAATGAAATTAAAGGTCTGAATATAAGAAAATAACAATAATTAAAAGTACATCACTTCTTATGCAACTTTTGACCATGACGAGGTGTGGTAGAAAGATAACGTCGCGGTGGATGTTTCCTCCGTTGTGGCCTATGTGATGGATCATATTCAGCCCCTTCATCAGCAGCCTCTTCAGCATCCTCTTCAGTCACAGAGGGATAAGTAGGTGGAGTCATGAAAATAGAACTAATATTCCCTCCCGCCAAATCTGGTGAATTCAGGATATTTTGCATTTCCTGAAATTGACTATTATCGTCATAAACAAAAGTGGGAGACTGATGCTGACTAAACTCGGGTCTGTATAAAGTTGCATCATCAAACACAGGATCATGATATTCATAACTGGAACCCGCAGCTGGAGGGACACATATAGGAGTCGGTTCTGGTTCCCATACCGCATATGGTGTTACAATACTCATATCTGGCTCCCATGTTGTTGGCCAACCCTCCGTGTTTTGACTAGAAATATTTGAACTTCGAGATGTTCCAGCTGAAGCTTTCCCTTTTCCACCATATTTTTGCCTATACCGTTCGCATTCTTCTCTTCCTTCAACAGTGGTTAAAAATGGTTTCCCATGATGGCGATACCACTGAATGTACTCCGAACTCTCAAAATCAAAATCAGCTCCTTCGATTGGGTATCGTACTGGTAAAGATAGAGCTCTATTATTCCACAAAGTAATATACTCAACATGTACGACTTCCCAATCTGTCTCAGCTTTACCATGCCCATCATAAGCATGAAGAAAGTAATGGTCGCGTGGAATACCCGGAATAGGCTGGTGAAATCCAAATTGTCTCAAGACTCTATCTGGAAAGTGGAACTCGACCGTAGAGAAATGGATCAAAGGTGTCACACTACACCATAATACCGAATCGAACATCAGATAATCCGGTACAAAAATGCGATCGTCATCATATGCCTTCCAAATAAACTGCAAAAATATTAAAAAAAAAATTATAATCACTTACAAAAAATATGAGATTCAAAAAAATTAACTAAAAAAAATAACATCATTTACCTGATCTTGACAATATAAATCAATAAGAGATCTGCATACTCTTACATTATTATGTGCTAATCCAGTATCATGATTTTCATCGCACCACCTATATGAAAAATTATAATTATTTATAAAGTTATAAAATTAAAAAATAAACTAAAAAAAATTAAATTACCTCGCACAGAGCGGAAACTGTATAGTAGTTCGACTAACTGGAGTGAAGAATGGCAGTCGGTGCCAAGCCCAAGCTTGTAGTAACAAAAGACAACCGCCAATACCGCCGACTCTCTTCCCTTTTTCTAGTAAAGCGCCTTTGCATAACTCACGATACAAACACGCTAAAATGGCGGATCCCCAGCTATATTCACCTCCAGACCAAGGTGTACTAAAAAATTTGAGGTATCGAACACTAACTAAATTTCCAGATTTATCAGGAAGTAGTATACCACCAATCAACTGCAGAATATACCCTCGACTAACCTGATAAATCTCTTCCACCGGGCTATAATCATTCAATTCAAACTCACTCTCTAACCAACTTAATTTAACCCGAGAACCTTTTACGTTATTTCCATATGGGACTTTTCCAAGGTACCTCTCACAAATGGAAGCAGTGGACCCTTCACTACGCTCAATCACAGGTCTCCCATTGACCGGGACTCCTATAAGATAAACTACATCTTCTAAAGTGATTGAGCATTCTCCACAAGGCATATGGAAAGTATGAGTCTCAGGTCTCCAACGCTCGATTAAAGCAGTTATTAATCCTGGTATCAACTTATACCCACGAAGAAACGTAGCATAATAAAAACCAGTGCTATGTAAGAAATTCAGTATCCTATTATCGAGTGGAGTTTTGACAATACAACGATGATGTCTAAATGTTTCAGTTGTATCCTACAATAAAAAATATAACATGATTAACAAATTATAAATTTAAAACATAATTTATATAAAAAATATATACCGGTTCAGCAACCGTAAGGCTAGAAATGTGTCGATCATCTAAATACAATAGAGGAGTTTGCTCAGCCATCCTGTAAAAAATTTAAACAAAAAATATTATTTTATTTTATAAACTAATAAAAAATTATAAATTTATTCAACAAAATAAATAACTATATGAACTAAATAAACTATCATAAAAATAATTAAAAATTATAAACTTACAATATCATAAAATAATTCAACTAAACTAAACTATCAAAATAAAATAAAAAAATATCAACTTACAATATCATAAAATAATTCAACTAAAATCAAACTAAACTAAAATAAAATAAAATAAAGTAAACTAAAATTAAACTAAACTCAAATAATTAAAAAAATATAAATTTACAGAATATAAAAAATTATTTAAAAAAATATCAAAATAAACTAAAATATCACTACATAATCTAACAAATTTAACTAAACTATCAAAATAAAATCAAAAAAAATATCAACTTACAATACCATAAAATAATTCAACTAAAACCAAACTAAACTAAACTAAAACTAAACTATCATAAACTAATTTAAAAATATAAATTTACAAAATATAAAAAAAAATACTTAAAAAATTATCAAAATAAACTAAAATATCACTACATAATCTAACAAATTTAACTAAAACTACACTACACTACACTAAAACTAAACTAAACTATCATAAACTAATTAAAAAATATAAATTTACAGAATATAAAAAATTATTTAAAAAATTATCAAAATAAACTAAAATATCACTACATAATCTAACAAATTTAACTAAACTATCAAAATAAAATCAAAAAAAATATCAACTTACAATATCATAAAATAATTCAACTAAAATCAAACTAAATTAAACTAAACTATCATAAAATAATTAAAAAACTATCAACTTACATTATCACTAAATAATTTAACTAAACTAAACTATCATAAAATAATTCAAAAAAAATTCAACAAAAAAAACATAAAATTATAGAATATAAAAAAAATTAAACTAAACTAAACTAACAAAATAAAAAAATAAAATCTATCAACTTAAAATAAAAATAATACAATTAAATAATAAAAATAAATAAAATACTTACAAATTTTAAACTTCTTCCAACACTCTAACTCTACAAATCTCAAAACCATCTAACATTCTCATCTATTTATAACCAAAATTTTTATCCCAAAAATACCCTAAATTAATTTTTCCCACTACCCCATAAAATTTTCAAACTAAAAAGCTGCCCCTAAACCCCTCCCCTGCACCCCTCTGCCCCTCTCCCCTGCATCCCTATGCTCACCCTCTGCCCCGGTGCAGAAGCAAATAAGGGCTCAGCTGAGCCCGACTTTGAACAGTGTATAACACTGTTGGAAGTCGGGCTCTCATGAGCCAATATTACATTTTTTTTTTAATTTTCAGCCTAAACACTATTTAAAGTCGGGTTCTGATGAACCACTTTTAGTGTTTACTATTCCTTCTTCAATAGATCTGGAAATAATTTCCAGATATCAATATATCTGGAATTTTTATTTTTTTTGTCAATATTTTCCAGATTTTGCCAAAATTAATGGTTTAAAACTAGTCATACTCATAATATTCATACCTAAAGAAAAAGTTTTATAAGAAAAATAAACAAAAGAAAATTCGGTTAATTCGGCTAATTCGGCTAATTAACCGAAATAATTTCGGTTCAGTTAATTCGGTTAAAGAAAATTCGGTTCGGTTAACGATTAAGATTTTAAAAATTTCAGTTAATTCGATTTTGGTTAATTCGGTTCGACCATCGACCGAATTAACCTAATGCACACTCCTACGTACTTCCCAGTCGGTTACCTATTATTTTTTTCATGTATTTGTGAGAAAAAGGCAAAAAATATTAATTTTATATCGAAAAGAAAAAAAGAGGTCTTAAAATATATAAACAGTAGCATTGTATATTCTATCATACATATCTTTTAGAAAAAAAATAATAACTTCGTGACAAGTGGTATCAAAACGACCATTTGAATGCCCGATTTCACGTTGAACACCCATGAAAAAAGTAGGCAGGGTGAACAACCGAGACAAGAAGTTAATCACAAGAGAGAAAGCTCATGATGAGGATGTTACGCTTGAAAAAAAAAGAAGCAAAAAACATTAATCTCACATCGAAAAAAAAAGAGATTTTAAGATATATAAACGATAATATTGTATATTTTATCAGACATGTCTTTATATCTTTTTATATTTTTTTTAAAATTTAAATTTTAATAATATAAATAAAAAAATAAATTTAAAAATTTGTTCATATTATAAACTTTGATTTAAATTAATCTTTAATCGTAATGTAACTTATCATTTTTAATTACATCAATTTAATTTTTGTAATTTTATCATAAAATTGCATTACTTATCATTTGATATATGTTAACCGATAAAATTATTAATTTTTACATGTAAATAATATATGTTTTTATATCGATCGTTATTGTCAATTTCTTTAACATAACAATAATAACGAATCAGTTTCAATGACGTGATAAATATGAATAATTTATTTTAAATTATTGTATAAATAAAATTATTTTTTCAAATAAAAACATAATGCAATAAACTAATATTAATCAACCAATTTGTATATAAACGTGTCCCTTGAAGGTGGTCCAATGTCCATTAACAAAGAATCTGTGTTCTTTACGAGTCATTAGATATCAAATTTAGTGTAGAGTCAAGGGTAGCTGCACAACTGGGGGAAATCCAGATATTTAATATTTATTTTTTAAGATTTAATCAGGAGAATTCTAGACAGACGTAATAAAAATAATCGAATAAAATTCTCTAAAAATGAAAAATCACAAAATTTTGATAAGCTAAATGTTAATCTTAAAATTTATTATAAAAAATTTAAAAATACTTTTAAAAAATATGAGTTACAATTGTTAAAACGTAATTTTTTAGTCACTAAACTTTTATTTTATACTAATTTAATACAAAATTTAGTGACCATTTTATAATATTAAAAAAATTTAATGAATATTTTATAATTTTTTAAAAGTTAAATGACTAAAAATAAATATATAATATATAATATATATAATTTCGATTAATTCGATTAATTAACTGATTTTGAACCGAAATATCAAAAAAATAATCGTTAACCGAATTTATCGAAAATTAATCGACTAAATTAATCAAAATAATTTCGGATCGATAAGTTAATTCAGTTAATCTAACCGAATGCATACCCGTTGCGTGTATGGATCTTCTTTGCTCAATTTTTGCTTCCGCTCCTCTCTAATTTTGTCAAGATCGTACGTTGTGCGTAAATACTTGTCGGTCACGTAATAACTAAATATAGGGTTTGCTTTAAAAATAAGAGCTGTTGGGGGGAGATGGAGAGTCAAATCCTAGGCAAGGAGCAGGGCAACTGGAAAACTAAACAATTATAGTAATTAAAAAATACGGGGAAAAAATCCTTTATAAACGGACTCGGACTCACGCGATTTCTGTGACTCTCGCAAACACTACTCGATACTCAAAACGAAAAAAACTACGCTCTCTTTCTCTCTTCATAATCTGTATTCTGTGTCTTCTCCATCACTTCCTTTAATGGAATCTTCTCATCGGAACTCCGTTATCATCATCGGCGCAGGCATATCCGGTGTGTAATACATTTAGTTCTTTCGGGTTTTTTAAAAGAACGGACAAGTTGTTGTGAGATGATAATTTGAAAGAAAGAAAGAAAGATTGAGATTGTTTTCTTTTAATTTTTTTTAAAAGGACGGACAAGTTGTTATGATATGATAATTTTAAAGAAAGAAAGATTGAGATTGTTTTCTTTTAATTGATGATTTTTTAAAATTCTGGATAGGTTTATCAGCGGCGAAGGTCTTGGCTGAGAATGGAGTTGGGGATTTGTTGATCTTGGAAGCATCTGATAGAATTGGCGGTAGGATCCGGAAAGAGAAATTCGGAGACGTTTCGGTGGAGCTGGGAGCGGGTTGGATTGCCGGTGTAGGTGGAAAAGAGTCTAATCCGGTTTGGGAGATAGCCGCGAAATTAGGACTACGGACCTGCTTCTCCGACTACAGCAATGCCCGATATAATATCTACGATCGGAGGTACGAATCTGGAAATTTTTTAACTGTTTTCTTTGGCGGTGAATAGTTGAGATTTGAAAATTACTATATGTGAAAAAGAAAGCTACATGGACACTTCGATTCGCCTGCGTTATTATTATTTTCTGTTGAGTCTCTGTTTTTCGAGAAAGGAAAAAAATGAAGTGAAATTCTGCGTCTGGATGAACTAAAGCTGAATCTTCTTTTTATGAATGAATTGCAGCGGGAAGATATTTCCGAGTGGAATCGCCGCCGACTCGTACAAGAAAGCGGTGGACTCTGCGATTCAGAAACTAAAGGGCGTCGAGTCAAACAGTGTCGAAGATGCCACCAATAAAACCAACTTTTCTTTGTAAGAAGTACATACGATAATATCATGATTATTCATTACTTATTAGTTATCATTGGATTAATCTTTCCTTTTTCGTTTGTGGATTTGTTTAGAACACCGAAGACCCCAATAGAGCTCGCAATTGACTTTGTCTTGCACGATTTTGAGATGGCAGGCAAGTGGCAAACCCCATTTTTGCTTTCCTCTGCTTGGATGTTTAGGAAAGCATTCTAGTTTTTCATTCATGCATTTGAAATTTGGAATTGATTTTCTACTTGGTAAAAAATATGCTCCAAAAAACTGTCATTAGAAATTTCTGTCACACAAATTCCTTTTCCCATTGAAATGCATAAAAAAATTTACTTCTTTTTGGCTGATGCTTGTTTTAACTTACAGAGGTAGAGCCAATATCGACATACGTAGATTTTGGGGAAAGAGAATTTTTGGTGGCAGATGAAAGAGGTTATGAGTATTTACTGTATAAAATGGCTGAGGAATTTCTATTTACCTCGGAGGGTAAAATCCTGGACAATCGCCTTAAACTGAACAAGGTATGAATTTAACTCTTTGATTTCTTTCGCTTTTGCTTTTCTCCCTCTTCTTTTTATCCGATTATTTAGTACATGTGACATAAATGTTTGGTTTTTTATAACTCAATCATGGGATGGAAACAAAGGAATCAGGGAGATGCAATTTAAAAGAAAAAAGATCTGGAGCCCGGGTTTATATACATGCACTGTTATCTTTTTTGTTGTTAAGCTTGATGACTAACCTTTTGGAGTTTACAGTGATGACGTTTACTAAAAGCTATTTTAACCTTTGATGATGATGATTATGATTTCGATAGAACCTTTTCTCCCGTATTCACTATGGAGGGTCAACTGTTTTTTTTAGTTTCTATTTTTCAATTTCTTCTTTTGATTAATTATATTACTCCTCTCTTTTTTCTTCTTTTTTCATACTGTCATCATCATCATGATTGTAGAGACGTAGACCACTGCATATTAGTCTTTAGTACTAATGCTAATGTATTTTTCTCGTTGAAAGTTTTGGATTCTTTTGGTTGTTTCTTTTCTTGTCTCTTAAGCTGAAGTCTTCTTTTCCATCATTGTAATGATCATTATCAATAGCAAGAAAATAGTCAAGTCAACATCAAATGTTGGGTCTGTTCCAAGTCCAACTATGAGCCATCTCAATGAAAAGCGGGGTTACTCCTAAACAGTATCTTATAGTTTTAGAAACATTTAAGGCACTTTAGCCTCACTGAAGTTATCATATCATCAATTATTAGGTCCCCGAATTCTCCAATTTTCAGTTTTCTGCAATCTGCACTGTCCACAATGACCTGAGAACAACACCCTGGAGTTGAGATGTCTTGTCAAGTTTACATAGGGACATGCAAATGGAGAGTCTTGTCAGTTTCTCCATTTATATGCTGTTGTATTCACTCTCGTTGCTCTAAATCAGACATCAATTACCTTTTTCTTTCCTACTGTTTACCATGCCTTATAAAAACCTCCCGTAAGTGAGTAATGAGTGCATGGGCTCCATGCACGTCCTTCAATAAATCTTTCCCTTTGCTTCTGATATCTGAACTGCGTGTTTTTTCTTGCTTTGACTTCTCAGAGTTTTATGAGACGTTTTGTCTGTTACCTTGGAGTTTACCTACTCTAAAATTTTCAATCAACTAATATGTTGTTGTTTACTACCATATAGTACTAATTAAGATGCTGAGCATGTTTTTATTTATTTGTACATTGACTTGATGCAGGTTGTCAGGGGATTACAGCACTCGAGAAACGGCGTTACGGTGAAAACAGAAGATGGTTGCGTTTACGAAGCTGACTACGTGATTTTGTCTGCTAGCATTGGTGTTCTCCAAAGCGACCTCATTTCCTTCAGGCCACCCTTGCCCGTAAGTATCCTCTTTTTTTTTCTTGCATTCCCATAAACGCTTGCCCATCAAAGTAATGTGATATTTGAAGATCTTGACTATTGAGTCAATAGGATGAGAACCCTATGCTGTAGGTCCCCATAGATGCGAGTTTGCCAGTTTGTTTTACTGGTATTTTAAGGTGTGGGCCATAATATTAAATATCATAAAGTTAGAAAGAGTCAAAATTCATGGTTCTAGGCTTCTAGCACTTAGCTGTATTAAAGAGTTTACCGGTGGGTGATGGAAAGAATCTATATTCTCGAGGTGCCTTTATTATATACAAATACCATGGGTTGCACGATGATCCACAGATTTTGTAACCCATAGGCTCATGTGATTAGTTCTTTTCTGGGGTTCAGATTTTTTTTCTTTTACCACGACACGTGGGGTATATAATTTGTAAAAAGAAAGATATTATACAGCTGCCTTTCATTTTCTTGAATGGTACTACTTGGATAAAGAGAAAATAAAAGTGGTGCTGCTAGATGCTATGATTACCAATTATTAATTGAACATGTTAATCTTTAGCAGCCATGTTATAATTAACATGCTTTTTCTCGACTTCATAGTTGGCTCTCTTAAAAACGTAGTTATTTAGGGGGGGGGGGGGGGGGGTAATAGGCCATGCCATGATTTAAACATTTTTCGAGCAGGTAAACCATGTTTAAATCTAGCCCTCGGAAGCCAGCGACATCATATATTGCCGAAAAAGTATTATGGTTTGGTTTGTTTGTGAGGATGAGAATAAAGTTCATGTCTTCATTAAATACGTAAGGTTCAGGTGTTGCTATTGTTATTGCTACAACCAAATTTTGTAATTTGGCTATTTAATAGGCGGCATACAAAGAAATTTAAAGTAAAAATTATAAAAAAGGTCTTGAAATAATCCATATTTTATGGTGGTCCCCTGGCTTAAGATTGCATGATCGTGTCAATTATCTTTTGCTTGATTAAACAAATACTAATTTAAAGATAATTGTTCATGATAACAGAGGTGGAAAACAGAAGCCATTGAAAAATGTGATGTGATGGTGTATACAAAGATCTTCCTAAAGTTTCCGTATAAGTTCTGGCCATGTGGGCCTGGAAAGGAGTTCTTCATATATGCTCACGAGAGAAGAGGCTACTACACGTTTTGGCAGGTTGGTTTTATGCTTATTTCCTTTATAATATTGTTGCCAGCTAGCTTTGATGTTTTTATCTGCCCAATCCTCTAGCAACCTGGTATTATAAAAATTGAATCTCATTTTTTTACGATTATAAAAGAATCTATTTATCACGTAGTATAACCCTTACAGAAAAGGACAACGTTTTGTTAGTTAAATGATTAAGATACAGATACAGTAATTATGGGCATATATAATATATTTTTTTTAATGAAGTTGGTAGTTGACTTTGTTGGTTGTCTTTATCTGTTAGGGGATATGATTAACATATAATAACCTAGTGGCTTATATGACTTGAAATTATTATATGGTCCCGACTCATTACATTATTCATGATTCAAGATCTATCATTTATATGTATTTGCTTGTCGTAGAAGAAAACTAAACTTTTTTTAATGATTAACATGGCCTGTAGCGGATGAAATATAGGTCCCATGCACTGTCTTTTATCTTGTAAATTATATTTCTTTTTTGCATCCATGAGAGTGTGTATCATGCATTCATTTTTTAACTACCCCTGGTATTCATCCAAACTGGCTGCTGATCTGTTGCTATGTCATCAGCATATGGAGAATGCATACCCTGGTTCGAATGTTTTGGTCGTAACATTGACGAATGATGAATCAAAACGTGTTGAATCTCAATACGATGAAGAGACGTTGAAGGAAGCTATGGTTGTGCTTCGAGACATGTTTGGGTCCGAAATCTCAATACGATGAAGAGACGTTGAAGGAAGCTATGGTTGTGCTTCGAGACATGTTTGGGTCCGAAATACCCGATGCGACAGATATACTTGTTCCCCGCTGGTGGAATAACAGGTTCCAGCGTTGCAGCTACAGCAACTACCCTATGATCTCTAATAACCAAGTCATTAATGACATTAAGGTAATTCCCTCTATTTGCTTACGTCTATGTTAGTAAGTAATGCATGAACCTTGTCATTTTTTTATTACAATTTTGGTACATTCAGGCCCCAGTTGGACGCATATTCTTTACTGGTGAACACACAAGTGAGAGATTCAATGGCTATGTGCACGGCGGATACCTTGCCGGTAAGGATGAGCCTAGAGGCCATTATTTAGGCGTTCTTGTTGTGCACTGCCCCAGTTTTAAGATCTTTCTAATGTATTCGAGATTAAACGACTGTTACAGGTATCAACACAGGCAAAACCGTACTGGAAGAAATAAGAAAGGATGAAAGACAGAACCAAAATTTTTTGCTAGAGCCCTTGCTAGCATTAACTTTAACTCAAGCGGAGGCAGTCTCAAGTCTCCACAAATGTGATATCCCTACACAATTGTATCTCAGCGGCAAGCTTGGCATCCCTGAAGCGATCTTATGACTATATGGACCGAACTTTGCCGACTTCAACGATGCTGAATCCCTGAAGGATGGTTTGGATCCAAATGCGGATCGACCCCTTGATACAATCCACAAGGTGAAATGAATGGGAAGGGAAAATATGCTTACACTGGGCATTGCATGGCTTCAGTGTTTTAGTTGCAAGCAATCCATCTGTCTCATTTGTTCAATGGATTGCAGTGGGAAATGATAGATAAAGAAAGTGAAATCACATAGCGAATTCGAATTGTACTTTAATTCAATTAAGGCAGTAGATTAAGGTAGATATTTTTCAACTAATGCCTTGGCAATAGCAAGGAAATCTCCTTTGGCCCTCACTGAGTAGAGCTCAACCCCTGCTTGCCATTTATTTGAGAATGATATCCATTGCTTCCTCCATTCCACCATGTTGAAACTCTCATTTCTCTCCAATCTTCTTAACAAATGGTTAAAATAGGTTGAAGCTCTAGGCAGATAGTACCCTTCCAACAGTCCACTCCAGAATTTGTTGGCTAATAAACAAAACAAAACAAAAGATTTCATGTTAGATTACAGTAATAAAGCTTGAATTTGTATTTAGATGATGCAACATTACCATAATCATGAAGCTTGCTTTGATTGGTTGCTGTGGTATAGAACCACATTGTCACTTGTGTTCTAGCATTCCATTCATACTGTCCACACAGAGTATGTAAAACTTCATAGCACTCCAAACAAAATAGAAAACACAGTAAAATTGGATGGATTGGGGAATGTAAAATTAAAATAGGAAAAGCTCTGCTCTGCTCTGCTATGTGACCAATGAGAAGGTAACCACCCTATTATCGACGAAGAATTCACTCGAGCTTCTCTAAAGTAACAAAACAATGAGGGAAATATTTTGTACACACCTGTCTCGTCTCGCTTGGATTTTCTGCCAACATTTTTGCACTTTCAAGCCATGTTCCAAGAAGAAAGTTATCATCAGAAGCGAGAAGTACATCGATATCCTTTATTAGTTGAATAAACTTCTGGATGTGAACATTCAAAGCTTTGACATCCTTCCTTCGGAAAGCTTTCACTGCATCCATGTAGACTTGGTTTGCTAGCTTTGATAACACTTGTCGTGTTAAGTCGACCAAATCATATCTGTCGGAAAACACAGCATAAGTCGATATAACTCTTATTTATATTTTACTTCCTGTATAAGGGTAGGAGCTGCTTTTATTTTTTGCTTCTGATACTAATAGATTGAAATAAGAAAAGAAAAAAAATGAGTGACCTATATGTGAGGCTGTGAGCTAAATCATCTCCAGCCGCAAGGAAGAGCTTTAAAGCATTGACAACCTCACGAGTAGAATACCACAAATGTGCTTGAGGAAGATCAGGGCTACTCTCCTTAAATGAGAATCTTCTAGTCCCAATTTTCCTGAAGTACGCGTGCATGTTGTTTAGTTTTGATGGCTGAGATCCGGAATTTGTTGATGGATCCCAATCTGGAAATTTTGCTATGAAATCTGTGTTATGATCCTGCCACAAAAGGATGATGCAACAAGTTCCGTTTTAAATGTGAGAATGTCCTAAAATACAAAACTTAGAAGTTAAAATTAGCATCTGGAAAATCTATTCCAGGTAGACATGTTCCTGAAACATATTGAAACTTACAGCGATTCCGTCTGTACAATTGTAAACTGTGTGATACAATATTTCCCATGCTTCTTCAATTTCTTGAATTGATTTACCATATCGTCTGTGGGTGTAGGTCTTCAGCCATTCCTACAAAGCAAGAAGTTAGCTTTTGGCCAGACAGCCTAAGCCATTGGAAAAACACAAACTAGAGCACTATAATTGTTTGCATCTCAGTAATGTCAAAATCCTAAGTGTTGGTGATGGTTGACAATATAGAATTAATACCTCCAAAGTGCTAGTGTCTGTCAGTTCTAACTTGAAATACAATGGGGTAATGGACTATTATCTTAACAAGAACACAGAAGAGGAAGAAATGTATGTTTCATCACTTTTGAGTTCTGAAATAATACATCCTTAAGGCAGTTGGAAAGATGTTAAAATAGGTCAGTTACCAGAACTTGAACTTTTTTGCTTCGAAATGCCATTTCAGACATTAATTCGTAAACAACTGGATTTTGCTCTATTCCTTCCATGCACATGCCAACACCTACCTACACATCATAAAAAGTCCCATGGTGAAACTGTCTCATACAAATAATATGCCAGAATATGGAAGTACCAAAAGCTCGTTTGTGTGTGTGTGCGCGAATAAGTAATATTATATTAATAATATTAAATCATAAGATTCACCAATTTGAATTAGCACGTCCAATATGTTGGAATCTACATCATGTTTTCGAAAACGTAAGAAATCAAAGTATCTTGGTATCTTGGTCCTTTCTTATGAGTTGATCCCGAAGGAAAGAAATTGATTAGAAAATTTCTGGTAAATCGTTGATTCATCTGGTGTTTAACTATACTGATTCATTTACAAGTTTACTAGATTGAAATTTTATGATGTTAAAAAATTTATAGATCCCATGTCACATTCAGTAAAAATTTATGATACATGTATAGGGTGTACTCAATGTGTCCGCGCGCGTGGTGTGTACCGTACCGTGTATTACACCTAAAACTCATCTAACACCATTGAATACAAAAAGTAAGTTACAAAAAATGGGGAAAAGATGACATCACATATAAAGTTTAGACACAGAAGTTAAATGACTATTTTAACCTATTCCATCAGATTGCATTATAGAAAACAATTTCCGAAGACATTCTAATCCCGAAAGCTTTAAATATTAAAATAGTTCATTTCTAGAAATTATAAGAAAATATTCAAACACGAGACACTCTGCCTACCATGGTTGAATTTTTACTGATGCGAGCATCCACTGGACCGGAAGAAATTGCATCCAGTGTTCCATACATTTCAATATTTCCTCCAAAATTATGCAGTAAACACCTAAAGATATTTTCAACATAACAGTGAATTCCATTTCAAATTATATGTGCAAGAAAAAGAAAGAAAATAAATGAATTAATAAAAAAGAGATTTTAAAAAGTAAACATCTTGCTAATGGTTATGGAATGCCATTGAATTTCAGGAGACAATAATGGGAGAATTACCAGACATAAGGAGTGCCATAAAATTGAGAGGAAGTTGCCCATATTGGTTTGACATCGGCGAATAAATCAAGAACTATCATTTTCCCTAGTGGAACAGAATGCAAAAGTGCCTGCGAATATTACCAGATTTATAAGATCAAATGACGTCACAAAATGTCTGGCACTTATAATATGGAGCCAAAAAGTACATTTCCTAAGCAATAATATGCAAAATGAATTCTTTATTTGTCATCTATTGAAGCACTCTAAGGTTTTTTCTAACAATTCATCCCTGTTCCAATGTAATCCAATTCCTGAAACCCCAACTGAGAGCTCTTAAAGCAGCTTGCATAGGTCTATGCTTAATACTTCAACAAAAGGATAATGCAATGGTTTCCCAATTAGCATAATTGTTTAGATTATTAAAAGAGACATTTTTATAAGAATAACAAGTTGAGAACAAAAGATGCTAGTTACTGATTGTAGTCTCAAGTTCGTATATACCTTCATTTGGGGTGGCTTCCAGAAAGTCGACTCTGAGTAGAAAAGCCAACCCTGCACATTGGTAGAATAATCTAGTAGCATTTAACTGATAAAAGAAACCTACATTATAGGAGTCAACTTAAATATGCCATGTTACTGTGCAAGGCAATCATATAACAAAATCGGATCTATATCATTTGCCATTTCATGGAAATATCATAAACTATTCTGCAAAAGAATAAACAGAATAAAAGAGGGCTCAATGTTGTAGAAGTAAAGTTCATACTTGCATCAACCACACAGCATCTTTGTCACCATTGGACATTGCTTTGTAGACAGCAGCACCAAGGGAAGAGATATATGTTGGGTCATTTGTAGGAGGGGAATTTTCATTGAATGTGTCACTGCATTCATGTAACATATATTTTCTTCTATGTCACTAGAACATAGAAAAGAACAGCGTAAAATAGAAAAAGCAATTCTGATGAAAACTTGACTGAGAAAAATTACCAGTTGTAGATGTCTGTCACATCACCATATTCTGATGAAGTAGATGACGACAGTGTGAACCCACAAGAAATAATCAACAAATTAAGTAGAGGAGATGGAATTGTATAAGGCTCATATATAACCTCAGAGCTTTTAAAAGTATATATTATATTAGCAGAAACAAAAGTGCTATCAATTCAGTAAGGTAAATATACATTTTGGTATTTGAACTTAGCTTCAGGCTGCAATTTCGTACCTAAGCTTTTTTTTTTGTCCAATAGGTACCTATTTGGCCTGAAGGTTCAATTTGGTAGCCAAACATTGTTTATTCCAATTAGTTACTTGAACTTGATTTTTAGGTTTAAATTGGTACCTGAACCTAGCTTAATGGTTCAAATAAGTCATTTACCATAAATACAAATTTGGACCAAAAAGTGAAGTTCAAGTACCAATTTGAATCAACGAGTCGAGCTCGGGTACCTAAAACTTTAAGTGCCAAATTGAACCTTAAATCCAAGTGTAGTTACCTAATTGGACAAAAAAAGTTTAGGTACCAAATTACACCTTGAAGCCAAGTTCAGGACAAAAAAGAGTTTAGGTACCAAAAAATTTAGGTAATATATTTACCCGTTCAGTTACAATGGACTTCTTTTTTCCAGTACTAAACTTTTCCTGCTTATGAACAAATGATGTCAATATCTACATGCTCATGTGCTCACTTGCATAATCAGCAGTGTTCACAAACACATAAACTCTTAGTAAAGGTAATATACCTAAACTTCATTTGGTATATACTTAATGCCCATCTTATTTTGCCACAGCATTTCTAGATAGAATCATGTAGTATGACATTTAGATTTTTCATATTCCTATCCAGTAACTTTATTAGCCAAATGTCAAATATTATCTAAAACATTACTAATGCAAATAGATATCAACACTTCTAGATGAGAATACCTTTGATTTGCATTCTGATAAAAGCTTCTCCAATCTCAACAAATAGAGGATCGGATGGATTCAGGAGATAAGTACAACACCAACGTGGATCACCGTCCACTGTGTTCCTACAAGGGGTGAAAATCACAACAGTAAACTCATGCTTTTATTAAATAAATATTGTAATGCATTATTTATGTGTTCCAAAACACTAACAACAAAAATAATTCATAGTTTTCTTAAAGTGAAACCCACAAGGAATGTCATCAGTAACTCATGATGTGTTCTCAAGAAAAAGAAAATCAAGTACCATTCCCCTAGTCTAGTTATATTTGCTGTAGGAAAAATTGTCTTCAAAGCTGCTGGAACATTCCCAGAGAAAGACGGAAGCACTGGAACAAATGGAAGACAATATAATTATCAGCTATAGTGGTTGTAAAACAACAATAGAACTCTTTTTTATAAACTAGCTCAAACATAATTTTATGCAACAATTGATGCATAGAACTGTAGACATACAAAAATAGACATTAACATTGCAATGGAAACAAAATGATTTCTCTCAGAAAATTTAACTGTACCTGGAGTCATGCCTAGCTCTAACATCCGAGATAGTATCTTCTTTTGTAAAACCAATTGCTGATTCAACCAGTATTCTGATAAAGGACCACCCCACCTGTGGCAAAAAAATAAAACCTTAGGTCTAAGAACCCAAAAGCAGAAGATCAGTATACCAATAACAGGACTTGATACAAAATGATGAATCCATGATCCAGAAAACCTGAAGTATGCTGCATTTTCCTTTCACCAAATATTATGATTCTGTTTGTGATGACGAGCATTTTGTATCAATTATTACCATGATGGTCTCTTGCAATAGGCTAGTGCACAATTTCAACATAATGAGAGATGGTAAACAAAACACTCACTCAGTATGAAGATTTGTTGTGTATAGAATCCATTTTTGGTTATAGAACACCAATCAATATGAAGATTTGTTTTGTATAAACCTGTTTTTGGTGACAGCCTCACTTGGTTTATACCTTAGGTTCTACTGTGTGTACATTTACATTCAAACCATTTCTTGTACTAAAACACTTAATGCCCCCATTAGGCTGACTATTTCCTATGCCAAAATGTGGAATAAAATCCAATATATTCTTCTAATATGAAATATAGAAATTCTGTCTACCATGAAATATAGAAAAGGTAACTTCAATATTTAACTTCTTTTTGCAGCCATTATGTTTGAGAAATAGGATAACAGTTAAAAAAATAATATCTAACCTACCCATGTAAATTTCCCATGCGAGCCCAAGCAAGGAAAGCTGGTCCACCAAAGAAATCATTCAAATCTCCCTTGGTAATATTAAATCCCTGGAAAATTAGAAGCCAATTCTTAATAGATATAAAAGGGAATAAATCATGAAGCACAGATGACACTAGCACAAGAGAAAACTGATAAATTAATGATCTGTACAGGCAAATCAATAACATTGAAAGTTCTTCACCATGAAAACTTTTTCCCATATGGCTTCTTGTCCCGTAAATGCCAAGGGCAGGTTGATTCCTTGGAGAGCCATCCAGTCTATCTCTTTCTCCCATCTTTCCCAATCCCACCAGACATTTGAATCTGCAGGCAAGGATTTGGTATTGCAGGGAGTATTTCACTAACATAATGTAACGTCTAAAAACTGTATCTGTTGTTATCATCTTGACAGTGAATTACAGTCCAACTATAAAATAACCTAAATCAATACAACCTTATTCCTCCTTTTCAACGGGGAACACAAACCTAAGATGGACTGTGCAGTGCTAAAACTATAGTATGTTAAGCAAACCTACACGAACATGATGATCGGAAAGAATGAGGGAAGGAACAAAGGTACATATACTTACAACTAGAAGTAACAACATTTTGGTAATAGTTCCATGGTACAGGCCGTTGAACCAGCACACCGCCATATTTTACACGGGGCAATAACCCTGGCTTGGGAACAGAGGCTAACTGCACACCACCAGTCTTGTCCCAGGATACATGAGCACCACAGAAATATTTAATATACCAGTGGAAGCCAGATGCAATTTCAACTGCTGTGGTACCTTTAATTCTAGAGTTGGCAAATAACAAAAAAAATGTCAAAAAACTAAACATTTTTAACTGTGATCTTAAAGTAAAGCAAAAAAGAAGATAACCCCAAAACTTTGGTATTATCCTTTTAATCACGAATATCATGTCATCACCTAAATGTAGGATAGGATCATTAGTCAAATTGACTAAAATCCTAAAAGTTTCAGAAGAACACAAATAGGCATAAAAGGATATCCATCCCCTACACTCAACAACTATGAACTAAAACAAGAACTGATTTGTACATACATAATCTCAGGTCCATTCTGGCTGGAACCATTGTAATTTTCTATCAAAAAGCAACCTTGTCCGCCACAAACATCCTGATATATGGAAGAGAAGAAAATTGACAACAAGCACAATAAGTAAGTTTGCAATTATACTAGTTTTCCCTCTAAGAATCCAATACACCACTTCTTCCTTAAAACGAATAAACATAGTAACTAGCAAAGAAAAGCCATTTCAAATTAGATTAAAAGAAAAAAGATACAAGCACCTTGGAGACAATCTTAAAGCCAAAACTGTGCAAATGGGTAGGGAGCAATCTTCCCAAAACGGCTTTAGCAGCTGATTCTTGAACCGATGGGGATGAGCGTTTGGAATCTAACCGTGCGAGTATTGGCTGAATTGCTTCCGTTGATGAAAATGATAGCGGCAATCGAGAGGTAAACAAGGAGAAAATAATTACTACATTGAAAAGGCAATCGGCGATGAAGATTTTCATTCTGGGGGGATTATTGGCACTGGGAAATGCGATTGCTTCCAAAATAACCACGGCTGGACCTTCACCTTCTCCGTCACCATCACCGTCGCATCCTTGTTTATACCGCTCGGAACTTGTTATAGTGAAGCGTGGCGTACTCCGTGAAATAAACGAGGAAGATCATCCAACTGTAAGCAGTCGAAACTGACACGAGCCTCGTGTTTGTACGTGCCGACTGTTTAACATTATTCGGTTGTTTCCTTTCTTACAACGAATTTAACTAAACGCCAAGCAGATTTAATTACACAATAGGTCCCCAAGTTATAACAGTTATTTTAAATAATTTTTAAATTTTTAAAATATTTTAATTTCATCTCTAAAATATAACTTTTACTTTAAATCGGTCCTTAAACTTTGGAGCATTCTAGTTTTATTATCAAACTATGATTTTTATTTTAAATTAGTCATCAAAATTTTTTAATACTCTAATTTTATCGTCAAATTATAATTTATACCATAACATATTGTTACATAATACACAATATTATTTCATGATAATTAATGATTTTATAACGGTTTTATTAACATAAAATATGATTAGCATATATAGATAATTTTGGGATAGAATTAGAATGTTAAAAAGTTTGAGGATCGTTTTAGAATGAGAATCATAGTTTAATGATAAAATTGAAATACTCAAAAATTTAGAGATCAATTTAAAATAAAAATTATAATTTGAAAGTAAAATTAGAATATTTTAAAATTTATAGACTAATTTAAAATGAATATCATAATTTGAGACATATGTTGCAATTAACTCCAGCAAACACGATTAAGTTATACATGAGATGATTTTACCTTTAATTTATTCATTATTCGAAATAAAATTTAAAATCTTAAATTTTAATTTCAGTTCATTCGTATTTTTAAAATTTTAATATATTTTAAAAAATATTTTAATACATGTATCATGTAAACTTTAATAAAGATCATAGTTTTATATAAATTTGATAAGTTTAGGGTTTATAGATGTTATTTACGGTTTAGAATTTAGTGTTTAAAATCTAAGATCTTAATATTAGATTTTTTAATAGCGGATAGATATTTAAATTTTAATAATTGGGTTTAAAATAAATAAGTATTTATGTATCAAAATATAGCTCATATTTTAAATATTTATAATTTTATATGAAAAAGGTTTTGAATGGATTAAATTTATGGAAAATTTTTAATATATTTGTTGGTAGAATTTTTTTTTATGGATTAGAGATTTAGTTTAAGGTTTAAAGGTTTAGTTTATAAGATTTAGAATTTAAGACATATGATTTATGGCTTAAAGTAGGAATGAGCACGTGTCGGATCAGGTTTTTGGTCAATCCGAACCCAATCTGAAAATAACTATCTTAAACCCAACTCGATCACATCATTTAAAAACCTGACCCGACATGACCTATTAAAAAATTTTAAGGACTTAATTGTAAAAAATAAATTTAAAGATTAAATTATAAATAAAAAATTTAATTTTAAAAACTTAATTATAAAAAAATATATAAAAAGGGGTATTGTTATAAATATTTTTAAAAATATAAGAAAAAAATATAACATTATCTTGTGTCCAACCAGGTCAAATTTTTTTACCTTAAACTTGAATATGGCGTTGCCCTTAAGAAAAACTCAACTCGACTCACACTCAAATTTTTAGTAAAAAATCTTACTCAATTAGATCAGATCGAGTTGAAACTCAACTGAATCGAATAAAATGCTTATTCCTAGCTTTTAAGTTGAAATTTTAAAATATATTTAAATAAACAAATATGTATATTTATATATTCTTTGACATATATATCAGAAAAAATATAAAGGGTGTTTGGTAAAAAAAATTAAAAATGTTTTTAGCTTATTTTGGTAAACACCTTTTTAAAAGAGTTGATTGTACAAAATAAGCTAAACAAGAACATTACAAATCCAATTAATTATTCTAATCCACTTAAAATTTTATTTTATTATTCTATTTTTAATTGTAGATTCTCAAGTATATTTTAACTAAAAATATAATAAAATAAAAGAGTTAAGAAAAAAATTATAGTATTGGTATATTATACACAGTTAATATAGTATGTATTAATCTCCATAAGATTAATATTTATAAATATTAAACTAAAAAAATATTCAAAAATTTCAAAAACATTCACTAATTTTTTTAACAAAAATAATTTATTATCAAAAATATTTTATCCGAATAATTTTAATTTAATAAAGACTAAAGTATTATAATACGTATATGTTAAGATACAATAATTGCATGTCTAATTTTATTAATACTATAATAGAATATGATTGATGATTTTATTAATACAATAAAAATTAATTAATTATTTTATGAAAATATATTAGATCATTCTAAAATTTAATTTAACACATCGATAAAGAGAGAAGCGATAAAATGAAAAATAAAAATAAAAAATCAAATCAACAATTTCGTTAGATTTATAACGAGGAAATAAATTCAGGAAAGTTATCTAATGAGAAATATAATTTTAATGAAAAAAATTAGCAAATAATTAAAAAAATTGATAGTTTGATGACCATTAATGTAGTTTTTCAAATTAAAATTTAATTTTTAAAATAAACTCTCAACTATTATTGTAATTTTTTAACCATATGATTACGAAAACTTTACTGTAATATTGTTTTCGGATTTTTTAATTTTAAAAATATTATTTCCTCTACATTATTTTTTAGTATATTGTAATTTACTGATGACTTTAGAAGATCGAGTACTTTCAATCCGTCTTTAGACAGTAAATAAATTAAATAATATAATTTATCCAAATGGGAGAAAGGAATTCTTCTTTGAACATTGTTTTTCTTTTAAAATTTATTTATTAGAGAAAAACTCTATTGAAAACGATACTCGAGTGAAAAAATACTATTCAAAGACTGATTGTTTTCCCCGTCTTTGAAAAATGTTTATTATTTTTATTGAAACATTGTTTGAAGACGGGTCAAAAGCAATCTGACTTTTGATTTGAACAGTAATTCACTATATTGTTGAAAATAATTTGAGTGATTCAACATTTTTAGAAAAAAATCTCCAACAATATTATTGGAAAAACACCTAAGACTACCGTACGTTTACATTTGATTTAAATCTGAGGTGATAATATATTTTAAATTAAAAATTGAATTTTATAGATCTATAATTACTTCTTAATTTAGCGAAAAATTATATCATGAACTTTTTAATCACGTTATTCGTGGCCTCAGTTAATCAAATTCATTCATCTTATTTTTTAAGATGAATTATCACCTCTTTCATATATAAAATTAATCAATGGGTGGGTAGTTACGAGGTAGTTACTTAAAGATGAATAGACCTGATTGCATAACCTACAAATGACGTAATAGAAAGGGTTCATAATATAATTTAAACACTTTGATTTTGGTGCAAATCTCTATAAATATAATTTTATTTATTTATGAGGTCGAAAAAAATATAATTTAAATATTTATTTGGATAAAAATTAATTAAATTTTAAAATTAATATATGAATTTCCCTTTATATTTGTTCAAAATCTAGAGCTAATTGGTTAACTAAAAATATTATTTAACATGCTATTAAGAAGAGAGACAATGATATAAAAAAAAGTTAAAAAGGAAAATTTTACAATGAGTGTCGAACACCATTAAACATTATTAACGTTGAATAATATTAAATATTATCAAATCAATTAATAAAAATTAAAAAACTCAAGGACTCAATATATAATTAATAAAAGAGTGATAGACTCAACATATAATTAATAATTATGTGTTGAGTCCTTAAGATTTTTAATCTTTATTAATTAATTTAATAATATTCAACGGTGTTCAATATTAGTGATGTTCAACGATATTCGACGCTCATCGTAAACTCGTCCAAAAATTTATCAATTCAGCAATTTCGTTAGTTTTTTAGCGGAAAAAAAAATATTTAACAAGAAATAAATTTGACAAAAAAAATAGTTAAATAACTAAAACAAGAAAAGAATGATAATTTGGTGACCACTAATATAATTTTTCCAAATTAAAATAAACTGTTGACCAGTATGTAATTTTCTAACCCTAGACAGTAAAACCCTCCTCAACCCTAAAATTTCCCAATCTCCATTTTCGATTCGGCAGCAACCAAAAAACCCTAAATCTGTTAAAACCAATTAATCCCCTTCTGAAGTTCCCATTCTTTTCACATCATCAAACGAAAAGGAAAAGAGAAAATGGAGGTGGAAACAGAGCAAGCAGAGACGGGGAAAAGCGTTATGTGCGTATTAACAGACCCGGAAGGGACCACGCTGGGAGGCACCATGTACCTTCCACAGAACGTTGGTCCTCTTCAGCTTCAACAGATCGTCAATACGCTGCTGAAGAATGTAACCTTTTATTTTTCTTGTTCTGCTTCATTGTATTATATTTTGCTCTAAATAGTTTCATGTTGCTAATTTGGGGAGGGGGGGGGGTCGTTTGGTTTAGATTTGATGTATTTTTATTCGATATTTTATGCAAACCTGTATGCTCAGTTTACTTCCAAATGTGATTTAGTTTTTCATGATAATAAAATGCTTGTAGAGACTGATAAAAGTGAGAAACTTTGCTATGTGGGTTTCTTCAGGAGGAGAAACTACCATATGCATTTTATATATCTAATCAAGAGCTTCTTGTGCCACTTGGAAATTACTTGGAGAAAAATAAAGGTCAGTTGGAGAACTGATGAAAATCAATTATGTGACTGTTCTATTTACATTTCTCAATATGATTTATACCTTTTATTGGCTGGTTAATTTGGATTGACAAATTTTCAGTTTCCATGGAGAAAACATTATCCGTAGTTTATCAACCTCGGGCTGTTTTCAGGATTCGTGCAATTAATAGGTGTTCAGCTACAATTGCTGGTATGGGATTGATTTATTTTTGTTATCAAAAACATAATTGCATGAATGTTGAAATTGTTACTTTGTATGCTATTCTTCATGAAAGAAACAAATTGCCTGTTGCATCTTGCATGGTCTCATGATTTGATGATATTATTAAACTTTTTAAAGGAACTTTTTTCTCAGATTGAGGCTCAGATAATTTTATGGTCAAAAAATGAAATTTCATTAACATATTCATATTTTATTCTTTATATGGATCAATTAGGCGTGAAATGTTTACTAGCATTCCTTTAGCTTAATTGGCTTGTATATCCTAAGTTTTTGTTGTTGTTTCGTCACAATAGGTCATACTGAAGCAGTACTTTCTGTTGCCTTTAGTCCTGATGGAAGACAGTTGGCAAGTGGCTCAGGTGATACCACTGTCCGACTATGGGACCTAAATACTCAGACACCAATGTTTACTTGCACAGGTTAGAAAATTTTATACTTGTTTTCTTGATCAGTTGACTGAAAAGCCATTTGAGCAACATAGAAGTATTTAAGCATACAAATGGATTTAGAAAAAGAGATGTCATGTAACATTTAATTCATGTTATTGTAATACTTTGCACACTTTGCTTTTTTTTTTTCTTCTTTTTTTTAATCATTTATCTTCTGATTTTTCCCAGGACACAAAAACTGGGTTCTTTGTATCGCATGGTCACCTGATGGTAAACATCTTGTCAGTGGAAGCAAGTCTGGAGAACTACTATGTTGGGACCCCCAAACAGGAAAGCCTGCAGGCAATCTGCTGACTGTAAAGCCTTTATTCTTGAATAACTATTCTTTTAATAATTTAGTATAGTTTCTTGACCACTTTAACTGGAACTCTGTCTCATTGATTGGTAAAAAAGCAATGGAATACATTCTGTTCTGTCAATTGCCTTCATATAAAGCATGGTGCTAATACTTGGATTCTGCTATAGGGACACAAGAAATGGATCACCGGTATCTCATGGGAACCTGTCCATCTAAATGCTCCATGTCGTCGCTTTGTAAGTGCTAGCAAAGATGGCGATGCCCGGATATGGGATATTTCCTTAAAGAAATGTGTTATTTGTCTCAGTGGCCACACACTTGCCGTAACTTGTGTGAAATGGGGTGGAGATGGAGTTATATATACAGGGTACAATTTTGTTCTGTTTCTAGGATTCTGATCCAATTTTCTATTGGCATATCACCCTGTTCCATGAAAGTGGAATCTATTTTTCCTTAGAAATGGCATAGGAACAATAAACGCTTTGTACTCATCATATTGTTTATTCAGCCTGGTTTTAAACTGTTAACTGCTTAGTACTAATGATCTCCTTTTGTCAAACTGGCTGAAGATCCCAGGATTGTACTATAAAAGTATGGGAAACTTCACAAGGGAAGCTAATTCGTGAATTGAAGGTGATTTCTTGCATTTTGTAATTTGTAGAACATCTCTGTCGTGCATACATTAAACTGCTTTTTTGCATATCTCAGCACTGATTTCTACTGTATATGCTCTGAATTTTTATATTATATTCATTTGCTTGTGCTACTTGTTTTAGGGTCATGGGCATTGGGTTAACTCCCTTGCATTGAGCACAGAATATGTTCTTCGCACGGGAGCTTTTGATCATACTGGTAAACAATATTCGTCTCCGGAAGAAATGAAGAAGGTAGTGTTATAATTTCTTCTATCAATGAAACACGTCTTTTTAATTCTACTATTCTTTCTCTCTCTTTACAAGAACTATTATTTCTTCTTTTCCATGGATATATTCAAGTTTCCTACTCTCCCTATCTTCTGTAGAAAAGTAATTAGATTTTCTTGTATAATTTAGGTTGCTCTAGAAAGGTACAACAAAATGAAAGGTAATGCCCCTGAGAGATTGGTATCGGGATCTGATGATTTTACCATGTTCCTATGGGAACCTGCTGTCAGCAAACACCACAAGGTTCGCATGACTGGTCATCAACAGGTACAACGTATACTGCTTGAACTCTGTATGAATGCAATCCCAGCTGTTGGTTTCCTTGTTCTTAAAATTAAGTTGTATGTTTTGTTGGTTGGTTGAAGCTTGTAAACCATGTTTATTTCTCACCTGATGGGCTATGGGTGGCTAGTGCATCGTTTGATAAGTCAGTTAAGCTATGGAATGGAGCTACCGGAGAATTTGTTGCTGCATTTCGAGGTCATGTTGGGCCTGTATATCAAATCAGGTTTGAGCTGTTTCTATAGTTTATTTCCGTGTATATTTTCTGTTGTATCTCAGGATTATTAATTATCTTGCATGTTGCCCTTCAGCTGGTCTGCAGATAGTAGGCTTCTTTTAAGTGGAAGCAAAGACTCCACCTTGAAGGTAAGTCCTACGAACCTTTTAGCTTTCTTCGCCTTCCTCATTATTCGAAGATTCTGGGAAATTGTTGAGATCAATCATTGGGCATTCTTTTATAAACATAAACATATGCCTTTGTTTTGATGTGGTGTAGAAAGGAACCAAGTTAAAGTTAGATTTTATTTGTACTTTCTGACTCAGTTAAGTGTTATTGTTCTGCCATGGCCTCATTGTTAGTATCATTATCCTTCTCTTCTTCGGCCTCTGATACATATTTGTTCTTTCCTTACTCTCCCTTAGATTCCCTCCTCCCCCCTGTGCCATCAACCACAATCTCTGGTCCTCTCCTAAAAGTCCTGATTTATTAGTTGAATGCTAGTGTTTTTTGAAAGCTTGTTATTCTTGTTACAAGGTTTGGGATATTCGGACAAAAAAGTTGAAACAAGACCTTCCAGGCCATGCAGATGAGGTAGGCTCTCCATACTACATGCAATATCAAAGCCATAGAATCGTTGATGTTGGTTTGCTCACGTACTGGTGACTGATCTTCATCCTACTCATTCAAACAGGTTTTTGCCGTTGATTGGAGTCCAGATGGTGAGAAAGTTGCCTCTGGGGGTAAGGATAGGGTGTTGAAGTTGTGGATGGGCTGATAGACTACAAAATCTGTGGAAAGCCATATGGTTGAAATATCAATTATCTTATAGGATCAGCGATGTGCGCACCTGGAATGAACCAGGAAATCAGCTCAGGTTGATTGGTAGAAACTTAATTTTTGCCACATTGCACTTGCCATGGATCATTGCTTTCAGGATTGCTAGGTATATATATATATATACTAGACATTGCAACTGATGTAATAACTTTTTGGAAGTGTAATGCAAAATTTATTTATTCATATGAACAGAGACTGAGCTAGGACAGTGGTCGAACAGAGCTGCCTTTATTTTGGGTCAAGACAAGCCTAGTATAATTCTACTCAAAACACCTTCAACTGAGAAAAATAATAATAAACTAAAATTGATGCTATTAGTCATATGATGATACAAGTCCCAGTCTGTATACAGAACAATAATCAGGTCATGCACATACACAATTTCACTAGGGATTCCTCTCTTTCTCCCTATCCCAATCCCATTGAGCACTGCATGTTCCGACAGAATGCCCACACAACTGGTTGAACGGTCCAAAGACGTTATCAACTGTTAGTAGTGGTTGTTCTTCAAATGTTCGATGGAGGCTTGTAATCAAGCATCTCCCTTATGTTTAACCTGATAGAAGGACCCATTGAAGTGCATATGTGTGCACTTTTCCAGTATACTCCTTTGGCACCTTTTGGCTTGTTTGTTTCAATCGATTTCTGTCGAATTAAGAACAAAACCAAATAAATATCAGAGTTTAAAAGAAAGAAATGGAGAGCAAGAAGGCAAGAGAAGCATAAAGGAACGTGGTTGGACATACTACTGCTGCAAGAAAGTTGACAAGGAGGTCATCTTCGGAGAAGTCTACTTTGCCGAAAGGTATGTGAACGATCCCGGTTTTATCAGCTCTGTATTCAACTTTGCCCTTTTTGAATTCTTCAATAGCCTGAAAAAGAAAATGATTCACAACACATTATAGCATCACCGTTGCTATCTACCATGCATCATTCAATTGCGAATTCATTAAAACTAAAATGATCAAGAACTCATCCAAGCATAACAATCAGATCATACCTGAGGTATATTTGGTGTAACAGTACCAGCTTTCGGATTTGGCATCAGCCCACGTGGTCCTAGAATCTTTCCAAGGCTTGCAACCTAATTTAGAAGTAGGAAAATGTTAAAATAAAACCCATAGTGATAAATTGTTATAGCCATGAAACAAATCCATGATATATCTCATTAATTGAAATAAGGGCAGTAAAGCAGCACCTTAACCATCATATCTGGGGAAGCAATCAGTTTGTCAAAGTCCATGAATCCTCCTTTTATTTGTTCGATCAAGTCCTCACCACCGACAATATCCGCTCCAGCATTTTTTGCTTCATCAAACTTTTCACCTGCAAATATATTACAGAAAAGCAATTATTCCAAGCTTCTAAACCTCAGGAAAGAAAACTTTCTCCGAATATGCTTCCATTTAATATCTTTAACTACTCTTGCTCATCAGAGTAAATCGGTTAAGAATGATGACATGCAAATAACCAAATTTTATATTTAGAGTTCAGAATCTGCTCAATCCGCTAGTGAACTGAACATTATTCAGTTATGTTTCTTTGTCGGAAATATTCCAAAACACACACATCACATTCACATCTCCTATTGTAAATAAATCATAACACTACAGGAATCGGTTGAAAGGATGAACTAGTACACAGAACTGTTGTTATGTGACAAGATTAAAATTTGGATTTTGAAAATGTCCAAAGTTCAAAACATATGACGAGTGAAATATTTTAATTGCATGGAAATCAAATTTCTTATAAACTGGTAAGACACCCTAAAAATTTATGAAAATATTATCTTCTTACATAAAATATATAAAAAGTGTGGGGTGTTTAACTAATTATGCTTTATAATCCTAAAGGAAGAAAATATGAGTTCAAAATTTTCCTAATCACATTTTCATAGATTATATTGAACATAAGTTGCATAAGTTTCTCGTTTGAAAAGTTATACCTGTACAAAATTTGATGTAATTATTTCGAGTATATTAGTACTTGAAAATAAAAGTTCTCTTCTAAATTTGACTTGAAAATATGGAAGAAGTGTGTGTTATATTGGACATTATTTTTTTTTTAAATCAGCTACAGTGTTACAGTAGTATCTGTTCTAGATATATTGGACGTTAAAATCATAAGGTAATACTATAATGGTATCACAAGAACGTTATATTGAAAAATTTGTAAAGAAGTTTAAACACTTTTATGTCAAAACTTTTGAAAATTCCTAGATGTTACAAAGTTCACAAAGAAAATGTTTGGTTCACAGAATGTAAGATTTTTCTTTTGAACATATTTCAAAGAAAGTAAGTTTACTTAGAACATTATTGGAAATGTTACACTAACATGTTTGGTTCATTTAGCTGAAATGTAAGATTTTATTGTTTGGTTTGATGAAACGCAAGATTAAATAAAAACACATTAGAATTTTTTTAAGTCTATACTATACAAATGTTGAAGCTTATAGTATTGTATTTTACTAAAAAAGAATGCATTTCTCTGGTAAATTAATTTCAGATCTATGATTTTCTTTTAATAAAAAGGAAAAGGAAAAGAAAGAAGAAAAACATTTTTACAGAACAAGATATTTAATGTGATTTAAAGGCAAACTTAAACAAAATAATAAAAAAAATCTGATCTAGTGCAAATCGATGGATTTGCCCCCTGCACACGGTAATATCGCAGAACTCTTATCTTTTTTATCTCTCAAATCCATCTAATTTTTCTCTACTGACCTTCGCTAACATGCCGGTACATACCAAGCTTGACAACATTGTTATACACACCAAAGAACTCATATCTCCTCTCATTTGCTTAGTTTTCTAGCCCAACCTTTCTAGCTTTCGGCTTATCTAATTTTTCTCTACCAACCTTTGCTCACAAGCCTATAAATACCAAGTCCGAGCTACATTGTTTTATACAATAAAACCGCACATATCCTCTCATTATCTCTTATTTATCTAGCCAACTTTTGCCTACTAACCCATAAATACCAAGCTTGACAACATTGTTTTATACACCAAAAAACGCATATCTCCTCTCATTCTCTCTTCTATTCTACTGTGTATTTTTCTTAGACTGTTCTTTGATGTTCCCACCCATGTTCTTCAAATAGATGAGCTTGTTAAATCCTAAGATATGTTAGACGACAAATTATCCTCAAGGAGACAAGGACAGTGTCCAATATGCCTTAAGTTCTAGTTCAGATTTCGGTTCATTCAATTTGATCCAAAATATCCTAACACTTTTATCCAATAGCTTTCTCTAGATTATATGCAAGAATTTCTAGAAATAAAAGCAAATTCCAGTACGGATGAAAGAGAAAACAAGTCCCTACAAAAAGATTAGCCTGCATCAAAGGGAAATAACTACCTTGAGTAAGAACTGCAACCTTAACCTTTTGCCCAGTCCCCTTAGGTAAATTCACCTGTAAGATGAAGAAGGGTAAAAAGAAAAGTACGATATTGAAGTAACATCAAAGGCCGGCGAGATTGTCATGCAAAGCGCAGAAAACTTACGGTTGCTCTCAGTTGTTGATCATTGTACTTAGGATCGATGTTAAGGCGGAAATGAGCTTCAGCTGTCTCTACAAACTTTGTACATGACATTTGCTTCAGCAAAGATATTGCTGTCTTTACATCATATTCCATTTTGTTTTCCCTTAATTTTTGAATTTCCAAGAATCTCTTGGATCTTATCTGCAGTTTGAGCAGGAAAAGGGAATTGAATTAAAGTACTGAACCTAAGTAAATATCATAATCATATGTATTCACTGCATATTTAACAAAACAATGTACAAATGAAAGAGTGTAACCATTTCAGATAGACAAAGGTTCCATAAATCAGAATTCTTGACCTTAAACTCATTTCAATTCAAAAACCCTTTACTGCATTAGAAATTCAAAAACTAACCCATAATTCATCAAGTTCTTTTCTTATCATTTAACCAATCAAACATTGTTAAAAATTACTTCTTTCCTCTCTTCTTACTAATTTTACCAACTTAGGTAAAACCTGACCCTCAAAAGCCAAAACTTTCAGATAACACAACAAACACTGTTTTCTCTAAGCTAAGCCCAAAATCCAGACTCCCAACATACACCAATAACATAATACACAAAACCATAACAGTTGAAATTTTTAACATCCACATGACATACTCTGTCTCTCTTAAGAGGCAACGCCGCCTTTCCTTTCTTGGGTTTCGGCGGGGCAGTAACAGTGGCGGTAGCAGAGCCACCGTCAGTCGCTCCATCCTCTTGTTCCGCAGCCTCAGCGACGTCGGCCTCCGTAGCCACGGCAGCCACAGCAACATTCTTGGAGCCTCTCCGGATGCACAGACTATCCCATCTGATTCCGGATTTTCTGTCTATAGACGGAGTCTTGAGAGAGAGTGCGTTACTTGAAAAGGATGGCTTGTTGGACTTGAAGGATAGAAGCGAAAGAGTGAGGTCTTGAGGATGTACGGTGGAGGCGGCGTACGTTACCATCAGTGAGGATGAAGGAGCTGTGCAAGTAGCCATTTTTGGAGATGGGAGCTGTGAGTTTCTTTTTCAGTGTTCAATTTTTTGGCTATCTTATCTCTCCATTATCGAAAAGAAGAGGATAAGAGATGTTTTTATGGTGCAGTGAAGTTTCTCGAGTATAGACCGCACCGGAATACAAAATATTTTGTTTTCTTACGGGATTAATTAAAAATAAATAAATAAATAAAAAAGTAATTCAAAAAGAAATATTATATAATTTTGCTTTAGATGATATGTTTTTTTTAATTAGTGTTTAATATATATATAGGGGTGTTTAAAAATATTTGATCCGGTTAATCCGATCTGATTATTTATTGATCTGATCCGAAAATACAGATATCCGGTCCGATTTTTATTTTTGGATCAGATATCTGATACGATTTTAAGTTTTCTGAATCGGATACGAATAACAATATTTCAAGTTTTGGATTATCTGAAAATCTGAAAATTCAAATTTTCATTAATATTAAGCTTGTTATATTTAATAATTTAGTGCTTGTTATTTTCAAAAAATTTTAAAAAAAATAAAACTTTATAAATATGATTCTTGTTGTATTTATTAATTTGTTGTTTATTATCTTCGAAATTCTAAAATTTTTATAAATATAACCTTCAAATTCAAAAAATTAGTTTAATCAAATTATATTTTTTGATAATTGGATATTCGAATATCCGATCCGAATATTTCATATCCGAATATGTGTGTAACGACCCGGATTCAGATTCGAGTGTCGGGTTAACCCGAGGAATTTGGGCTTCAGTTTTGGACCCCAGGTTGTGAGGTTTGGGGCCTTAAGCTTTGGGCCTTATGTGGTTGTTGGGTTTGAGAGTTTAAGTGAGGGGTATTCTAGTAAATGCCTAAATGAGTTGATTGGGAAGGGAGTTTATTTTCTACTGCAGAGAATGACCTCAACCTTCTTTTCTCTTTTCTCCCTTCTTCCTCTCTTGGTTGCAAGAGTGAGAGTTGTGTTAAAGGTTGAAACTTTGAAGTTTTTGTTGAGAATCTCGTTTTATGGTTGAAGAGAGTGTTAGAGGGCTGTTAAGGATCTATAAATCAAGGTAAGGATATAAGTGTTTGGTGAAGATTAAGGTTTAAGTGGGGGTTAAGGTTGAGTTCAGGATTTGGGTTTTTGGAGCTTAAATCTCAGTCTTTTGATGTTTTTAGGCTCTTAAAAATCATCCTAAGTCGTTGTTAATTCATTCTTCATCTTTCTCTTATAGAGAAAGAAGGTTGTGAGCCATCAACAAGCTTAGGAAGAGGAAAAGCTTGAAGAGGAGAGGAGCTCGGGTTTGTTGTTGTTTTAGCTCAAGGTTGGTACTCCCAACTCATCTCTTTATCATTCACATCATGGTAGTATGCATGACATGTAGCTTAAGAACCATTAATGTTGAAATTCGTATTTATGTGATTTATGGCTGGAAAATAATGTTAAAACACCCTAAACATTCCTAAGAATGGGTAGGAACACTTTAGGATCGATTAGATTAAGTTTGAGAATGATCTCTAGAAAATTTAAGTGCAAAACCGCATGTTCGTGCAGGAGGTATCGATACCGGTATCGATACCCCTGAGCAAGAAATAGGCTATTTAAACAGGCGTTTCGAAATGCCTTGCCTGTGTTTCGATACGGGGTCTTACAGTGGACTCTTCAATTCAATACTAGTATCAAAGCGGGAAAGTCCTCCTTTGTTAACCTTAAAGTTGGTTAAAGTGTATCGGTACCAGTATCGATACTTAGCATTTTGATAACCTTTTGGTATGGGTATCGCTACAGGGTGTTCCGATACCCCACATAGGGAGTATCGAAACCCCTGTAAAATCTTGCATAAGTGACGTAGAGAATGAGGTTCAGTAATTGTAATTAAAGTCCCCTTGTGAATCTTAAAAATAATTAAATGAATTGTTAAAACAAGATTGAAGATATTTGATGGAGGCTAGAAAGTCCTGCTTTTATGATGAAGCATTCGTCCTTCCACCTTTGTCAGATTGTAGTATTTAAGATGTCGAACCCGCGAGGATTGGCTTTACTTACGCAATTTATTCTTCCTGCACAATGGAAAAGTAAAGACACAGATAATTGAGTTGGATTATAACTAAGAAAACTAATTAAAGCAATAAAGATAAATGATCAAGAAATCAAGGATGGAAAAGTGGGGTAGGTTAGAGTTCTTCGTTGTGTGGGTTCAATTGACTTGTTTCTGTCTCATGCAATTATACAACACTACCCCGGCAGAACTGCAGTTTTACTGCCTCGGCAATGAAGGATTATGTCCGCCGCGGCAATCCCTTGCTCTTGGGTGGACTTCTTCAAGGTTCAGCAAAATGTCCTCCGATGACTACGTTCATCCCTAAGTCGAAGTATTGTTGACGATTAGTCCTTGATGATACCTCCCGGTGTGAATCAACTATAACTACCAACCAATCTCACACTTCTTTTAGCCGCTGAAACTCTAACCTATCCCTAGGCCAAGTTAGTATTTTCCAGCTAGAAAAATATCGTACTTATCTCTTTCGTGACCTAACTCTCCCAATATTAGACAAATAAATCTCTCACAAACTTCTCTCCCGAGCTTTAATGCAAGAACAATGAATGACAAAGAATAAGCAAACCTCGATATTTTATTGCATGAAACAAAAAAGCAAAGTACAATTTTCTTCCACAACTACTCCACAAACTAACCTAAACCCCAAGGGGGCGATGCAGGAGTTTAGGATTTTCTATGAACATTTGATTTCGAGATATCCTCCTCTCTACATAGGCTATAGTTTATATAGGCTTAGCCTAGGGCAAACCTTTACAAAGTAGGAATTCAACTTGGAGTAAAACACAAGTTAAGTACATAAATAAAAGATATTTATTTTATTTCCTAGTTTATTACTATAAGAATTCTTTTCCTACGTGGCCTTTGACCTTGACTTTTCGTGTGTTCCTCAGCTCCGATTTCTATGCTTCTTGTCTTAAAACGTCCACCTTATTTTTCTCTTCAGATCGCCTATCATATCAACAATTGCTTTTCCGGTGCTACCGCGGCCTTCAAGTGCTACCGAGGCGGGTACTAATCTGCATTCCTGTTTTGGTTTCCAACATCCATCATGCTATCTGGCATTACCTGTGTGGTAGTTTCCCGTCTAAGAGAGAAAACCATTAATTGCACCTGTTTTATGCCAAATAATAGATAAATTCATGACTTAAGTATTAGGATACTGAAAAGTGGAAGATAACCAGAAATATCCATTATCGCCTTTAAATCTGTCTTTATTAGCAATAAACGAGTGGGAAAATGATATAAAAATAAGGACTTTTGGGCACTCATCAATATTAACCCGAAAGACTAAGATATGATAAGTCTTGATACGTTTGATGTGAAGGTCTTAGGTGGATCATTTGTGTGTGTTGAGTCCTTGTTTGATGGAAATCCAGATATCCAAAAGTGTTGTAACACGTCGAAGGCCATCCGATGTAATATTCCGGGTGATGTATTGAAGACCTTTATTCCGAGTATTGGGCAGACTCACTCGAAGATGTTCGATGTAATATTCCGAACATGGGATTGGTTGGTGGCCTCCATCCCATTTTATTCCGAACGTTGGGCGGCCTCGTTCGAAGATGTCCGATGTAACATTCCGGGCATAGATTTGAGGGCAGCCTCAATCCTGAGTGTAGGATCCTGATGTTGTGTGGATGCGGGTCTCACTTGTGTTTCTTTTGTGATGTGATATGTATATATTGTGTGCATTATTATACATTGATTATGTCATGTGATAAACAAGCATGCTATACCATCATATCATGCACGATATTTATATGCTTTGCTTTACTGCTTATGATATGCATGATTTTGGGCCGAGTTCGGCATACCCACTGAGCTTTTGTAGTTCAACGTTCAAAATGTGTTTTCGTGCGTAGGTTAGGTGAAGCCGGTTTTGTGGAGCACCATCGAGGTTTGGATTTCAGCATCGACTTGTGTTAGAGTACAATGATTAGATGTAGTGGGCTAGTACTTTGTCGAACCCTATATGTATTTGTAACTTTGTTTATTTAATTGGGTCGAATGTTTAAAAATGTTTTGTAATATTTGGAGCTTCGTGTTATTTTAATATTGGATCATGTCGCATTTTGGATTTCAAACCTTTGGTATGTTATGGTTTTATTTGGACTTGATGTCACGACCCGGATTCGGATCCGAGTGTCGGGTTAACCCGAAGGGTTTGGGCTTCGGTTTTGGGCTTCGGGTTTAGGTAGTTTGGGCCTTGTTGGGCCTTAAGTTTTGGGCTTAAGTTGTTGTTTTGGGCCCTAGGGGTTGTTTGAGGGACATTTGGGTAATTTGGATTTTGGAAGAAGAGGGGGAAAGGGTTTAATTCTTTCTCTGCAGAATGTTGGGTGATATCACCCTTGTCCTTGCTTCCCATACTCTTCCTTCACCATCCTCATCACCCATTTGAGAAGTTAAAAGAGCAATGTTTTGAGAGTGTGCTGAGAATCACGTTTGTGGGTTGAAGGAGAAGTTTTTGTGCTTAAGGAGATCTATCCATCAAGGTTTGGTTTGTCAAGTTTGGTGTAAAAAGGGTTTTTGAGGGGGTTTTGGTGTAATCCAGGATTAGTGTGTTTGGGAGCTTCAATCCTCAGTTTTCTAATGTTTTTAGATTCTGAGAATCATCCCCGAATGTATCTAATCTTTTTTTAATCTCCCTTGTAGAGAAACAAGTTGGAGAGTCCTCTAGAAGTTTGGGAAAAGAGAAATCTTGAAGAAGGGAGGTGGAGCTCGGGTTTGCTGTTTTGCTGTGTTCTTTGTTTAAGGTTGGTTCTCTTCCAACTCATAATCATCATGCATATCATGTTTTAAGTTTAAATGCATGTTTATTGATTGGTTTGAAATGTTGGTAGCTTAAGGATGATCATTAATGGTGGATTATGGTTATGTTGATGAACCTTTGTGAAAATGATGTAAGATTAATTAGGATCACTCCCTTAAGGTCTAGGACCAGTTTGGTATTAAATGGATCGAGTTTGGATAGGTTTTTAAGTGTTCAAAATGCAAAAAATACACTTATCGTGCAGGGGGTATCGATACCAGAGGGTCGTGTATCGATACCCCTGAGAGAATTTAGGCTACAAGAGTAGGGGTATCGAACCATGGTTCGATACCGAGCTATCCAGTAGCATAATGGCATCGATGCCAGTATCGGAACAAGAGGTCTCCCTCTGTTGACTTTTGGAAGGGTCAAAGGGGTTCGATACTAGTGTTTCGATACTCGAAGTAGGGGTATCGATACCCCAAGGCAATTTAGCCCAAGTTCTTGTGGAAAAATGGTAAAGTCTCACAATGCTATTTTAGATATTCTAAAGACTTGTTTAAACCTTAAAATGAATATTAGACCGAGAATTAGACACCTAGACCTGTTAGAGAGATAATTGAATAATAATTGGAGTCTAGTGGTGTAAACCGGTATTTGGAACCGTTAAGGGTTCGTGTGACCTATTCGAGTCACGTGGCTTACTAGGAACCTTGCTTAGTGTTGATGGGTTGCCTAGAGTATATATTATATAATTATGAGATAATTTGGTAACCTTGCTTAGTGCTGATGGGTTACTAGAATAATTATTATATGAGATGTAATGATAACCTTGCTTAGTGTTGATGGGTTATCGATAATATTATGCGGAATACCAAATAGGACCTTGCTTAATGTTGATGGGTTCCTTAGCGGATATTGTGGAGTGGCATGCCACGGGCCTTGCTTAGTGCTGATGGGTCCCCTACTTCTATACTGCTATGAGGTGATATGGACACCGATATATATATATATATATATATATATATGAGATATAAATATGAGTTAAGAAATTGAGATGATGTATGGTCTTTTCTTGTCTTGCATATGCCATGTGCTGATATATGCCATCTTGATATCATGTGTTTAGGCGGATATGGTAGCGCCATTGTATTCGTGCCATGTCATCATTCATGTTGTTATGATTATTTTATGCTATGCATGATGTGGACCGGTTGGTCGAGTACCCACTGAGCTTTAGTAGCTCAGCGTTTCGAAATATGTTTTCGTGCGTAGGTTAAGGAAGTTGTTCGGAGGAGCATCATCGTGGTGGGTTCATCATCGACATCTGTTGTCAGAGTATTGTTATTAGGCATAGTGGGCATTCGTACTTGTAGGACCCTATATGTGTAATTGGTAACTCTGTTTTATTTATTGTCGAATGTTTTTAAACGGTTGTAATATTTTGGAGCTCCGCTACTTTAATTTATTCGGATTTATGTTTTAAAATGGATTTGGATTTTATTATATCATGATGGATATGGATTTGGACCCAACTTTATGGGCTTTTGAAAAGAAATTTTGAAATACAGGTTTTGGGCCGGAGGCCCGATGTGGCACCGGGTCGAGGGTGTTACACTTGAACTGTTTTTACTTGGGCTTTGAGCCGAAATTTTGAAATACAGATTTTGGGCCGGAGGCCCAATGTGACATCCGGGTCGGGGTGTTACAATGTAAATATTCGCTTTTTTCAGATCGGATACGGATCATTATATTATTGATCCGAAAATCAGAATATCCAAAAAAATCAGATTGGATCTGATCCAATATCCGAGAATGAACATCTTTATATATAGTTGTTATTTTAGGTGTTTTATATGTATATGACTTTTATTTTAGATGTTTAATATTTCGCTCTTCAATCTTTTTTTTTAAAAAAAATCAAAAACCCAATTATTGCTTTACATGAAATTTTGATTTTAATTTTTAAATGCGTAAAAGACTCTTAATTTTTTTAAAAAATTATTCAATTAAACTTTAAATTTTTTATATTTAATTAAACTTTTAAATCAAAGAATTGAATTAATTGAATATTTGAATTAATAAACTGAATTAATTAAGTTTTTTATTATTTTATCATTAAATCTTGATATTTTTGAATTTATTGATCCAATGTATAATGTTATATTATTTTCACTTGACTTTTTATTTTATTTAAAACAAACTTTTTTTTTTTTAATTTTTGTAAATGAAATGACAGAACTTTAGTATATAATATGTAAATAATATCTAATGATAAAATTTTGATATTTTTGAATTTATTGATCCAATGTATAGTGTTATATTATTTTCACTTGACTTTTTATTTTATTTAAAACAAACGTTTTTTTTTTAATTTTTGTAAATGAAATGACAGAACTTTAGTATATAATGTGTAAATAATATCTAAAAATGTCAAATTTTTAGTTAATTATGTTTGTGGATATTTTTTGTCTCTAAATTATTTTTAACTTTAAATAGGTAGTTAAAGTTTTTATTTAGGTCATTTTAAGGAGAAATTATATTATGGGTCATTCTCACCATGTCATCCGTGGGACTAACCAATCAAAAGCATCTATTTAATTACTTTTTTCATCTCATCATTTTTACCGAGTGAATCTTCACTCCGTAAAAACTGATTTATTAATGGTTAGACACTTAAAATAGAGAAATTATATTATGAGTCATTCCCACCATGTTATCCATGGGACCAATCAATCAAAAGCATCTATTTAATTATTTTTTCACCTCATCATTTTTACCGAGTGAACATTCACTCATTAAAAACTGTTTTTAAACTTAATTTACAGTAAATATTAGTAAAAATTTACTAGGTAAAAATGATGAGTTGGAAAAAATAATTAAATAAATGCTTTTGATTGGTTGGTCCATGGATAACGTGGTGGAAACAACCCATAATATAATTTCTCTATTTTAAGTGTCTAACCATTAATAAAAAATCGTTGGTTAATAAAAATATGACAAGCAACAAATTTTAATTTTTAATTTTTTAAATTATTTTTAAATAAAATAATTTTTTTAATTGATAATTTTAAATTCTTACAAAACAATCCTAAATCCCTAACCTAAAACCCAAGATCCCTAAATTATCATTTTTACCGTTAATTACCTCATCGGAGACTATCATTACCGTAGTTGAACCACCATAATCATTTTTCCCAGTCAAACCATTGCCTATAACCGACGGTAGGTATATTGACGACTTTATTTTCATGATTTTGGTTTTTTTCGACATTAGGAAGCCGATCAACACACCTACCACCGATTACCGACGATAATGGGTGGTTAGGATAAATGATCGTGGTAGTCTGACGACGATAATGGTGGTCTCTGATGATACTATAAACGATGATAATGATGATAATTTGAGTTGATCACACAATGGAATTGGCCAAGAGGGGGTGAATTTGCTATTTAAAATTTTGTGGAAGATTTCAGTAAAATATGGAAAACAAAGAGCACAAGATTTATAGTGGTTCGACCTTCGAACAAGCACCTACATCCACTAACTTAGCTTCCACTAAGGATTTTCAACCCAATTCACTATTGAATTTAACCTTTTTCTCGGTTCAAGTGATAACCGTTATAAACTGAATCAATCTTTCTACCCAATAATTGATTTAACCTCATAATGTTATAAATAGAAGAAAGGCAAATTTAGTTTCTTTCAAACAGATAAATATTGCCCAATTACAATCAAAACACTCCCCAACTCTAACAAAAGATTACAATAAAAGTTACAAGAGTTGGGTACAAGGATTTTGCAATATAAGCCCTTGAGGTTGGATTTGATGCTAGGATGTTTTTTTGTGGATCATTAGTTCTTGTTTTAGCTTTGGAGTCTTCATTTTATACCTTCTCATTAAATTCTAACTGTTGGTGTTGGTGGAATCATAAATATAGATGTTGGAGCTTCATCTTACCACCATAAATGCACCTCTGCAACAACTCGTTTCGAAACGCGAGTACCTGTTTGAAACAATTCACAAATAGAAAGAGACGTTGTGTATTTATTAAGGGGTGTATCGAAACGGCTACTAGATGTATCGATACAGAGAGTGAACTGTGGCACATGGTATCGAAACTCCATTGGGACCATTTCAAAACCTGTTAACTAACATTTAAAGCTATAACTGTCTTCCAACGGTCAAAAACTTTTAAACTCAAAAAGCCGTTGTAAAATTTTGAGGGATATCGAAACACTGACTTGGCATTTCGAAACACTTAATAATATTTAAATTATTTTTAAAAGAAATAAAGAACAATTTTGATACTACTGTTTATTGTTTCGAAACACAACTTGGCAGATTCAATTTGGTTTTGAAACGGTTCTAGACTATATCAAAACTCTTGAAAAATCTTAAGAACATTCATCGAAAATTTAAACTGAGTTTCGAAACCATTGTTGATTGTATCGAAAGTCCTGGAGTGAAAACACTTAGAAAGTTATTTAGATGTTCTGGATTTGACTTTAAGTTGTGTTTCTGACTTAGGGACTTAAAATTTTATTTCAAAATAGTCCTCTAACATATTTGTTATATCAAAATCAATTTTAGTTTTACAGGATGTTTGGGGTTTGGACTTAGAGATTTGAGACTATTTTATAAAGATTACCCATATCTCTAAAAGATCCTTGTTCCCGAGGATCAAATTTTGGGAATTGGGACTATAAAACTGTAAAATCCTCCTAAGTTATTTTTTTCAAGTATGAGATTAGACCACTAAATAAAAAGTTGAGTGACAACCTAGTTTGTTACATTTGACTATCCTCTTGTTCAAAACACTCGTGGGAAACACCTTTAATTGACCATCAACTCCTATTTTAGGTGGGTTAATAAAGATAATGGTCTCATTTTTAATCTTCTTTTTGAACATACTTACATAGAAAACTAGATGAATTTTTTATGATTAGGATAATTTCAATTTATATGCTATTAATCTAATTTTTTGAATGATTCTGTAAGGGTCATAAAATTGTGCAATCAACTTCAAATTCTTGCGAAGGGCTATAGATGTTTGTAGATATGATTAGAGCTTGAGGTAAACTTTATCCTCTATTTTAAATTTTTTATCTGTGTGATACCTATCAATATATTGTTTCATTATGTGTTTTTTTCTTGTAATTGTTACTTGAGAAGCTTGTTTGTATGTTGTCTTTGTTGTATTAGTTCATTGACTTGATGAATTAAGGACTTATATTATCAGGGTAGGGTAGGAGGTTTGTAGCCATACAATATCTTAAAGGGGTAATTTTTAAAGTTGTGTAATAACTTGTGTTATATCAATTTAAGACACTGATTGAGCCTCTCTGTTTGGTCATCAGTTACTCTAGTTAGCCAATTGCTCTAGTTCTTAGGTTTTAAAAAATATAGGGCCCTTAGGTATTTTTCAAGACACTGATTGAGCCTCTCTGTTTGGTCATCAATTTAAGGGTGATAGGTGGTGATGAATAGGATTGTTGTGCCTAATTACTCCATTAATTCCTTCCAGAATAAGCTAGTAAAGATTTTGTACTTATCCGAAATAGTTATCTTAGATTGACCATGTAGTTTATAGAATTGGTCCAAGTACTTCTTTACCAGTTCCATCAATGTATATGGATAAGACAGTCTTAAGAAGTATGCATACTTAGTAAAGGTGTCAATAATAACAAATATGTAATTGAGCCCTTACATGTAAAAAAACCTTTTGCAAAATCAATACTAATAACCTCTTAAGCTTGATTAGGGACTGGTAGAGATCGTAGCAACACGGGAGAAGTCACATTTTCATGTTTTATCCTTTAGTAGGTGTCACACTATTAGACATAATTTGTCATCATCTTCTTTATTTTTACCTAGTAAAAATAGGTTTTTAATTCTCTAGTATGTTGTTTGAATGCTAGAATGGCCTCCTGTTGCAGAATAATGAAGGGTATATAGAATGTTTATCCTCAAATTTCCAGTAACATCAACATAAATCTTAGAGTTGAACTTCAATATTTTTTTATTGTAAACTCTTCTTGGTTCAATAACATTGTTAATTGAAATCGAAAAAAAAATCAATTTTTATGCTAGCTCATCATCTTCACAACTCTTTTCTATCTCTGAAACCTAATTGGGAGTTATAATTGTTGCTACCAATTGCTGAAATTTTGCTTCTTGCTCAAAATATATAGACAATACATCATCTGTAAATTAGTCTTTTTTTATATTTGATAACATAATCGAGTCCCAAGAACTTTTTCAACCCATTCTTTTTGAAAATAGTGGTTAACCTCTAATCAAATAAGTGTTTAAGTGGTTTATGGTCTATTTTAATCACAAAAGTTATTCTCTCAAAATAGTGCCTCCACTTTGTGACTGTCATTAGAATGAAGAAATATTCTTTCTCATAAATGAAGAGATCTATATGATTAGGAACCAAAGTGTATCATTCCAAAATTGGGTCTAGAATTTTAGAAGTTGATTTAGAGGTCTAGTGGACCGATTTTGCCAATTTAGCCTAGTTCGAGACTAAATTCTTAAAAATTGTTTTTAATAAAAATAAATTGTGAAAAGATATTCTAAAATTCTTAATTGACTTATATTTGACTTAGGTCAACTTGATTTCGAAAATTAACCCTTGAATCCCTAAGATTTTGAAATTAGTGACTATTTATAAAAATTGAAAATTTGAGGACAATTTTATAAACTAAGTCAAAACTTTGAATCTTTAAGGAACTTTGATCCAATCCTAATCCTAGTTGATCTAATCCTTCCAAGATCCTACATAAACAACCTTTAATCACTTGTTTTAACCTAAGTAATCAAAAATTTCTAGTTTTGGTCCAAAACCCAAAAATTCACTTTTTAAAAATGACCGTTCTTTAAATTCCGGTTTCTTCTTCTACAAGGAAGCCTCTTCATCATATTTTTAAATTAAATATCAATTCTTTTTAATAATTTTTTTATTTTCTTATATTTTTTTCTTCAAAATCTCTTCGTTTTTCTTCGGTTTTACTTGAAAAACTCTACTTTTGCATCAAGCTTTAAAACCTTCTTCAAGATTTCGGTTTCTTCCTTACCAAGAAATATTTTTCATCGTATTTTCAAGGTAAATATCAATTATTTTCAAATAAATTTTGTTAGGTTAATTATCTATATTTTTCTTCTTCAAAATCTTTTCGTTTTTCTTCGGTTTTACTTGTTTTTAAACCTTGGAAGGAGGGTGGATCAATTTTGGAGTGGGGAATCATTCAAACCTCTGAAATAATTTTCTAAGTAATTTTTCTCCAGGCGTTTCGATACATCTAGAACAAGTTTCAAAACAACCTTAATATTTTAACCAAGGCTTTGAAGTTTTAATAGTAATTTCGAAACACGTTCCAATACCGGAATGAATCTGCCAAGATGTATTTTGAACCATGTATCGAAACATGCTTTATTTATTTAAAAGAATTTAAAAATAATAACCCGTTTCGATACCAGTTTCGAGACCCTTGAAAATTACTCAATGGCTCTTTAAGTTTTAAATGTTTTTGACCGTTGGTGGCAGTTGAGCTTTAAATGTTAGTTGACCTATTTCAAAACAATACACAAACAATCTACTCTCTGTATCAAAACCCGTTTCGATACGCCTCTTAATGAATTCACAATATCTCTTTCTATTTGTGTACTGTTTCGAAACAAGTAGCCCGTGTTTCGATACCAATTGTTGCAGAATTGCATTTATGGTGAAAAGATAAAGCTTTAATGTCTATATTTACAATTCCAACAACCCCAACGGTTAGAATTCAATGAGAAGGTATAAATTGAAGCATTTCAAGCAGCATTAATAACTATTGAACCTTAAGCAAGCATCCAAGCATCCCAATCTAACTCCAAGCATTTCATTGCAAATCTTTGTCTCCCAACTCTTGTATTTAAATTCATTTCTTTGTAATTGAGTTTGGGAGTGTTATTCTATAATTGGGGTATATTATTCTTGTGAGAGAAACCAAATTGTCCATTCCTTATCTCTTTTAATCTCTTGTGAGGTTTAAGTCAATTTTGGGTAGAAAATTGGCTTGTTGTAAAGGTTAGCCCTTGAACCTAGAAAAAGGTTAATTCATTAGTGAATTGGTTAGAAAATCCTTAGTGAGAGATAAGATAGTGGATGTAGAGCTTGTTTTGAAGCTTGAACCACTATAAACCTTGTGTTTCAAATTTTTCAATCTCTACCAAATCTTCCCAACAAAATTTTAATTGTCAATTCACCCTCTCTTGGCCAAATTCATTGTGTGATCAACTCAATAATTAGTTTCAGATCTATATCTTTGAAAGGATTAGCATCCACCAAAGAAGATCCAAAGATTGTTTATCATCTCTACAAGTCAAAGCAAATGACCTCTACTTTCGGAAGTTGGAACGAGTCTTACTCCATCACCAAGCCTCCTTTCTTCAATGGTGATGACTATCCCTATTGGAAGAATAAGATTAGGTTGTTCATCAACTCCAACGATTATGTTCTATGGGACATAATTGAAGATGACTCCTCAATCCCGATGAAGCAAGAAAGAGATAGAAAAGTATTGAAGAAAAGAAATGAGATGATCGATGAAGAAAGAAGAAGAATGTCAACAGATGATAAAGCCTTGCACATTCTCTTTTATGCTATTGGTCCTGATATCTATTCCAAGATATCACCTTGAAAAAGTTCCAAAGAAGTGTGGGATTTATTGGAGACAACATACGACGACACTAATGATGTTAATGAGACAAAGATCGGTCTTCTTAATCTCAACTACGAGAACTTCAAGATGGAGCCGAATGAAGAAATCACCAAGATGTTTGATAGATTCTCGGTAATCATCAATGGTATTAAAGGTTTTGGTGAGATCATTCCATAGGAGAAGCTTGTAAGAAAGCTCATCTACTCTCTTCCCGAGTCTTGAGATAGAAAGAGAACAATTATCATCAAAGCATAGAACCTCAAGACTCTAAAGCTTGATGCTCTTGTAGGATATTTTCTCACCCATGAGATCATGAATAAAGAAAGAGAAAAAAAGAAAAAAAAAGAGGAAGATGTGAAGCTAGAAAAGAGAGGTAGAAAAGAAGAAGCAATGCGTTGCTCTTAAAGCTTCAACATCTCAAGAGGAGGTTGACACTAGTGAAGAGGATGAGCTAGAGGAATTGGCTATGGTAGCCAAAAGATTCACAAGGCTCATGAGGGCAAACCAAAATAGGAGATTCCAAAGAAAGAAAGAATTTAAAGGAAAACACAAAGAGGAAGAAAAAGATCAAATCATTTGTTATGAATGCAAGAAACCAGGTCACATAAGGACCGATTACCCACAATACAAGAAGAAGGGTTTTGATAGAAATATGAAATAAAAAACTCTTGTTGCCACTTAGAGTGAGAAGGATTCATCATCCGATAAGGACAACGAAGTGGTCAATCTTTGTCTTGTGGCTCTTGATGATCCCAAGGTAAACCTTGAACCATATTGTAATGATCTTACTTATGATTAATTATATGATGCATACGATGAATTATAAGATATTTATGATGAGTTGGTTTTAAAATTCAAAGAATCGATTTTGAAAAACAAGAAAACTATTTCCGATTTAAAAGAGCAAGATGATTCTTTGATAAAAACAAATTTAGTGCTTGAAGAAAAGGTTGTTGGTTTAAAGGATGATTTGAAATTCTTTCAAAAAGAAAATATTAATTTAAACAACCTTATTTTTAACTTGAGTGAAGATCACCACAAAATAGTGAATGAACTCAAAGAACAAATCAAAGTGGTTGGTAGCCCAAATTTTGAAAAAGGAATTTCTTCAAAAACCGACTATGTGAAAAAGTGTTTTAATAACCACAAACAAAGAAATTTTAATAGGCATGTTAGACACAAGAGGATTAGGAGTGTATGGGTTCCTAAGGAACTTGTTGTTTCAAATAATGTTCATGCCATTGCTTCTTGGATTTCTAAGGGAACCAAACTTTTGGGAACTAACTCTCATGGGCCCAAGATGATTTGGGTACCAAAAATCAAAAACTAAATCTTTGTTTGTAGGTTGAGAATTGCTTAAAGGCCAAAGCTTCAATTCAAAACATGTGGTACCTTGATAGTGGATGCTCAAGGCATATGACCGGAGACAATGGACGATTTAAGGAGTTAGAGATCAAAAGTGGCGGAGTAGTGACTTTTAGTGACAACTCCAAAAGTCAAATTGAGGGTATTGGCTCTATTAGTAATCACTCCTCTATTCTTATTGAAAATGTCTTACTTGTTAAAGGTTTTAAGCATAATTTATTATGCATTAGTCAATTATGTGATAAAGGATTCTAATGTTTCTTTTGATAGATGTGGTTGTAAAATTATAGACATGGAATCAAATAAAACAATGTTCATAGGTCATCGCATATGAAATATCTATATGGTGTATCTAGATGATATAAATCTTTCTCATGCATGCTTAGTTGCTAGTTATGAAAATGATGCATGGTTATGGCATAGGAAACTAGGACATGCTAGCATAAGTGTTTTAGAAAATTAGTTTCCCAAAATCTAGTTAGAGGTTTACCCAAGCTTAAGTTTTCTTTACACAAAATATATGATGCATGTGTTAAGGGTAAACAAAAATGAGTTTTAATTCCATTAATGATGTTTCAACTAGTAGAGTATTACAATTGATTCATATGGATCTTTTGAGCCAATTAGAACTACTAGCTTTGGTGGAAAATCATATGCATTTGTCATTGTTGATGATTAGTCTAGATACACTTGGGTTCTATTTTTAATTACTAAAGATGAAGCCTTAAAAAGTTCATCTTATTTTCAAATATTTCTCAAAATGATCTTGATCAAAGAATTTTTCATATTAAAAGTGATCATGGAACCGAATTTCAAAATTTAGGTTTTGAGAATTTTTGTAATGTAAATGAGAATAACCAAAAAATTTTGGCTCCTCACACTCCTCAACAAAATGGGGTAGTTGAGAGGAAAAATAGAAGTTTATAAGAAATGGATAGAACCACGTTTTGTGAAAATAATTTACCTAAGTATTTTTGGGCGGAAGCCACAAACACTTCTTATTATATTATTAAATATGTAATGATTAGGCTGATTTTAAAGAAAACTCCTTATGAGATTTTAAAATCCAAAAAGCCTAGCATTAGATATTTTCACCATTTTGGGTGCAATTATTTTGTTTTAAACAATGGAAAAGACAATTTAGGTAAATTTGATGCAAAAAGTGGTGAAGTTATTTTTCTTGGATATTCTCAACATTCAAAGGCTTATAGATTTTTTAACAAAAGAACCTTAGTTGTAGAAGATTCCATACATGTGGTTTTCGATGATAACCCCCTTCCTAGGAAGGATTCTTGTGATGATGATGTAAGAATCATTGAAACCATTGATGAGGGACAAGCATCAAAGGTAGATAAGATTCCAACCAATAAGGAAACACAAGATCCTCTAATAGAAGCTTTAGGAGATGTAAAGCTTGAAGAAAGGGAAATGAGCTACCTAAGAGAGTTCAACTATGTCAAGAGTGGTGAAATATTGTGTGATCCATCCAAGGGGGTAATTACTCGCTCTTATCTTAGATTAATAAATCATATTGCTTTTATCTCATGCATAGAACCTAAGAATATCAAAGAAGCTTTAGATGATGAGTTTTGGATATTGACTATGCAAGAGGAATTAAATCAATTTGAGAGAAGTAATGTATGAACATTAGTTGATAGTCATAGTAATAAATATACTATAGGAACTAAATGGGTCTTTAGAAACAAACTAGATGAGAGTGGTAACATTGTGAGAAATAAAACTATATTAGTTGCTCAAGGTTATACTCAAGAAGATGATATAGATTTCGATAAAACTTATGCACCCGTAGCTAGAATGGAAGCCATTAGGATGTTACTTGCATTTTTATGTTATCATGATTCAAGCTTTTTCAAATGGATGTCAAAAGTACTTTTCTAAATGGATTTATAAATGAAGAAGTGTATGTTGAACAATCACGGGTTTTGAAGATCCAAAATTTTCAAACCATGTTTTTAAATTGACTAAAACTTTATATGGTTTGAAACAAGCTCCTAGAGCTTGGTATGAAAGGCTTTAAAACTTTTTGATTGAAAAAGGTTTTGAAAAAGGAAAGGTGGATACAACACTTTTTATAAAAAAATGTTTAAAAATGATATCTTATTAGTTCAAATTTATGTTGATGGCATTATTTTTTGTTCTACTAATGAATGTTATTGTCAAGAATTTTCAAAGATTATGCAAGGTGACTTCGAGATGAGCATGATGGGGGAGCTCTCATTCTTTTAGGGACTCCAAATCAAGCAAAGGAAAGATGACACATTCATTAATCAAGCAAAGTACATCAAGGATATGCTAAAAAAGTTTGGCTTGGAGAATGTGAAGCCTCAAGCCACTCCTATGAGCTCATCAACTAAGCTTGACAAGGATAAAGAAGGTAAGTGTGTTGATTCTAAATTATATAGATCCATGATAGGTTCTTTACTTTACCTTACCACAAGTAGACCGAATATTATGTTTAGTGTTTGCTTGTGTATTAGGTTTCAAGCTAGTCCTAGAGAATCACACTTAGTAGCCATTAAGAGAATTTTTAGGTACCTTAGAGACACACCTTGTTTAGATCTTTGGTATCCTAAAGACTCTTTCTTTAACCTTCATGCTTATTTGGATGCGGATTATAGGGGTTGTAAGATAGATAGGAAAAGTATTTCCGGAACTTGTCAATTCTTAGGTAGTATGCTCATATCTTGGTTCTCTAAAAAACAAAATAGTATTGTTTTATCTACCACCGAAGCGGAGTACATATCCTTAGGGAGTTATTGTGCTCAAGTCTTTTGGATGAAGCAACAACTCTTAGATTATGATATTAAAGTTGAAACTATACCTCTAAAATGTGATAACACTAGTGTTATATGTCTTACTAAAACTCTCATTCAACATTCTAGAACTAAACACATAGAAATTACACATCACTTTATTAGAGATCATGTGTCTAAAAATGATGTTGTTCTAGAGTTTGTTGACACCTTAAATCAATTAGCGGATATTTTTACCAAACCTTTAGACAAAGAGCATTTTTGGACTCTTAGGAAAGAGTTAGGTCTAATTAACTTAACTTGACCCTTTGTGTGATACTTTTGTACAAAATATGCTTGAACCTTGATTGAAATCATGCCTATGTTATTTTGCATCTTATTGTTTCTATGCATGTTTCTAGGGGAACTATGAACTTGTTCATGCATCTTAATCATGTCATAACGTCATATGCATGCTTTTAGGGACTTTAGAGACTCATTTTTAGTACTTTAGAAGCCTAAAATGTCAAACCTAGCTAAGGGGTATCGAAACAAGTGAGATCGCTTTCGATACCTATTCTTCAAGATCATCATAGGTCGTATCTGGGTTATTTGGTATCGAATAACCTAAAATGCATTTCAATACAGCTGGTTTCGATACTGGTTAGAAGTAGTTTCAAAACACCTTGTTTCGAAACGCCTATAAGGGTGTATCGAAACACGCGGTGGCAGATTAGGTTTTAAATACCCAAATCTTATTTCAAGTCAAATTAAAACACTCAAACCCTCCTCTCAAAAACCCTAGCTGAAACCCTCTTTATAAAACTTCTATATTCATCAATTTTTACCACAAAATCAAATGTTTTTCTTAAGGGATTTTCATTACATCATCAAGGCTAAGGCTATATCGAATTTTGGTGCTTCAAAAACCATCAATTCTATCATAATCAATACTCAAGGTATTTTCGCAAAACCTTAATTTCGTCGAATTTTAGGGTGTTAAAATTTAGATTTTAAACTTATTTAGATTGTTTATTGTATGGGTTTTCAAAATACTACAAAAACTTTTTCAAAATCAAAATTTTTTTATTCGAATATAAATTATTTTTGTCGTATTTTTCTTTACTGATTTTTAAAATTATTTTCTTTAAAACCCTTGAATTATTGATTAATAGGATTGAACACGGTTTATATAGCATATATTTGTTTTTATGTGCCTAAACTAATCCTTAATCGTTTTAATCATTAGATTATAGCACCGAAAAAGCGTCAACGTACCGAGGGAGGTAGCTCTTCAAGTTCCGCTACCCGTGTTTCCCAAACTGATCTTCAAGTGGTCTATGAACGATGTTTGGAAGACCACTCCAAGATTGACAACTTCCAATAATTTCGCAATCATAAACACAAAAAGGAACGTTGTGTGAATGTGAGCTTCATGAATTCTGTGAAATTCTAATTTCGAAGTAGAATTAATTAGGTTATGGTTATGGTTTTTAAAATTTTTGATTTTTTTATTTGGGTAAAGTTGGAGTTTTTTTTAAAATAAAAATTTAAAATCTACCACATATTAGGGGCCGGTAAGACTGGGACCCAGCCAATTTGAATAGAATTGGTCTCGGTTCCGGTAACCATCGGTTTTTGAAAATTGAAACTAGTCTAGATCCTGGTCATATCAGGTCCTAAATTTTAAAAACCGATCTCGTTACTGGTGGGAAATGGTTCCAATACCGGGTACCCAGTCAATTAGTTTATTCTTAAAAAAATTTGAGTAATTGGAGAAAAAAATTTAACCACCAATAATAATATTAAATAATAAAATTAGAATATTGTAAACTTGAAAATTAATGTTTTAAAATTAGTCATACTCATAATATTCATACATAAAGAGAAAGTTTGATAAGAAAAATAGATAAGAGAAAACCAATATCTAATATTTGATATTGGTTTCAGTCCTCTTAGGTACCCACCAGGTACTAGGTCCAAAAAATCAAGATCTAGTCCCGGTCCCAGTTACAATCGGGACCTAAATTTTGGATTCAGTCTCGATCCCATCGGAACCAATACCAAATAAAAATCTACCAGGTCTTATCGGGACCGGAATCAAGTAATCGAGTTTTTTGTCCACATGTACCACATGATAAGTGCGCAACACACTATCACTTTCTACTCCTTTTATTGGCATTTATCACCAAATATTCACCCACTTGAACCAATGCATATGCTTAATGTGATATATTTAGAAGTTATACTTAAATAGATACTATTTATAGAAAAAGGCACGTTTTACTGCATTTTCATATCTGTGCAGGAGAACCAGTGCCGCGGCAGAGACAAGGCCGAGGCAGGACCTAATGCCGAGGCAGCAGCAGGAAGACAGAAAGCAAAGTGATAGGCAATGGAAAGACAAAAATCCAAGGAACGTGTCTGGACTTGAAGCCCATGAATCGGAGCTGGCTAGCACAAGGAAAAGCCCAAAGGAAGACCACGCGGGAAAAGCCCCCTTAGTCGAATTCAAACTTGGAAATATATTATTATTATGTACTTGACTTGTTCCCTACTCCAAGTTGTATTCTACTTAGGAAAGGTTTGCCCTAGGTCTAGCCTATATAAAGGCCTAGCCACCCAATGTAATAGATATCGAAAATACCTAGGGAGAGCCGACTTCTACTCTTGTTTACCTTCCTCTCCATCATGTTCTAAAACCTTCATAGGGCTTAGGTGAAGGTTGTGGAGTATTTGTGAGAGGAGATTGTACTTTATTCTTCATTCAATGCAATAAAGATTATCAAGGTTTGCTTATCCTTTGTTATTCGTTGTTCTTGCATTCAAGCCCGGGAGGGAAGTTTGTAAGTGATCCATTTATCTAAGCTCGGGAGAGCTAGATTCACGAAAGGGGTAAGTACGGTGTTTCAATCGCGAAATACTAACTCGGACTAGGGATAGGTTAAGAGTTTCAGCGGCTAAAAGAAGTGTGAGATTGGTTGGTGAGTATAATTGGTTCACGCCGGGAGGTATCATCAAGGACTAGTCATCAACAGTACTCTGACTTAGGGATAAGCGGAGTCATTCAAGGACACTTTGCCGAACTTTGGTAAAGTCTGCCCACAAGCAAGGGATTGCCGCGGCAGACAGCGTTATCGCTGCCCAGGCAGTAAACTGCAGTGTTGCCGAAGCAGAGATATGCGATTGCATTGGATAAAGACAAGTCAATCAAGTCCACAATATAATACAACTGGATCCTGACCCATTTTTCTCTCTGATATTTCGATCCTTTTATTTTTATTCAATTACCTTAGTTTAATAAATCACACCCACTCACTTGTGTTTTTATTTTTCTACAGAGCAAGAAGATAAAGAAAGCATATTAAGTATACCGGTCCCTGAGGAGACGATAACTCGATAAATACTTATCACTTATTACTTGCGATGTGTCCACTTGCACTGAACGCGCACTTTTGACACGCAACAAGTTTTTGGCGCCGTTGCCGGGGACTAACAACTAAATTTTGTTTTCTTTATTTTCTTGTTTATTTTTATTTTTACTAACATATTTTCTTTTTCTTTAAAAATTATAGGTGTGTTTCAAGTGAAGGATTTTCAAAATGCAAGGAGAAAGAAAGAAATCTATTCGAGAGTTAATGTTGGAAGATATGAATCGAGCCAATCAAGAATTTCCTAGATTAAATGATGATTATCTATGCCAACCAAGAGCAACCCAACAAATTTATGCCTGGGCAAATTTTTGTTTTAATTGCGGAGATGATCATTTGGTTAACAATTGCCCGTATAGTACTGGAACATATGGCCACATAGAGGACCATAGATGGAACCAACAACAAAATTCTTCATGGTATGATCAAAACGCTCAAAATTTTTATCATGACAATTTTGTTAATGTTGCAGATAAGCCATGGCAATATAATTCTTCTCAAGAGTATCCAAATTCATTGGAGGAAACATTGAAAACGTCAATGGCTAGAATTGAAGAATTAATGACAGAATAATCAAGGCTATTGGATGCACATATAGCTAGATTGGATGCACCCTTGAAGGATTCAGAAGATCAATTACAGAGATCCACATATGTCATGGATGAGTCTACAGAAATAATTACCGCGGTAGTAGAGAAGCCTGAACAGGGCAATGTCACGATACCACTCAACGAGGCCGATGAGAGTAATGCTCTAGAAAATTCTGAGGAGTCTGATTCCCAGGATGTTACGGCAGCAATGATGTTGAAAAAAGAAGCTGAAGATTACTCTCACTCACAGCTGCCGGGGCAGTTACACGAAGACATGCTTGATCAACAAGACGGTAATGCCGTGATAATGGAATATGAGATGGTAACGAATAAACCTTTTGAATTCTTTAAAAACTCATCTCTTCCATTGCAAGTATCTTCCGAGGAGTCAACGTTACACGATTTGAAGCCATCACAAATAAGATATGATTGTTTAGATATATCTGTGACAATTCCATCTAATAGTAGTTCTCAACCAAAATCTCTACCGATGGAGATTTTTGAGAAGCATAAAGAACAATGGGGGTTGATTCTGGAAGACTTCAAGAAAGATGATTCTTCATTTGACATACACAGAATTTTGGCAAAGGATTGCCACGACAATTGGCTAGCACAACAATTGCCTCGACAACAAAGGCTATATCCAACCATTCTGAAAGTCAACGAGAATGAGATAATTAAATGGTTGGATATTGATATAATTTTTTCTAACAAGATATTCATGCCTTCAGGAATAATATCAAGTTGGAGAATAAGCATGGACTACAAAAGAACACAAACGAAAGACACCTCCACCATGATAGCACAAATGGGAGTATCCGTACCTGCATTAGCCCATATCCTTTTGAGTAGAATTGTCACTCGATGGAGGGTGCAGATGGACTATAAGAAATATCGGAAACGACCCTCCACAAGTTTTCCTTATATTCTTATTTTATATTAATTTTTTCTTTTATTTGGTATTTTCATGAATTCTCTTTATGGTATTTAGGAATAATTATCTTCTCATTATTTAAATGTTTCTTTACTGATATTTATCTTTTTAGGTTTAGAGAATAAGCAAGAATAAGGGAAAAGTAGTTCACAGCAGGAACTCTGCCGAGGCAATAAAACAGTGTCAGGGTCGCAGCAGTCCCAACGGGCAGAAAAGTGTAACGGCTAGTCTGCCGAGATCCCTGCCGCGGCAGAAAAGGAAACGGCAGAAGAAGGAAACAGTTACAACGGCTAGTGATCTCAACGGTCACAAGGCCGAGGCCTATATAAGAAACTCCTTCCTCTTGAACTATTCACTCTTACTTTCTTGCTTTCTTTAGTATTCTTAACAATCCCTCTCTCAATTACTCTCTGCATACTAATCTCTTCTGATTTTCCAGTTTCTCTTCAAGAAAACCTCCAAGAACTCAATTCTCTCTTTCTTGATGGCAACTTACAAAAGATTCGCCCCAGCCAACATTGAAGAGCGATTCAATCGATCATTCATCGCGAAGCAACTTTGGGAAGAACAAGGGTTCCAGCACGCGGACGAAGAGAATTATGGTATCGAACACTACTTGTTCGACAGAATCAAGTACCAAAATTGGAAAGTATTCTGTTTGCAACCTGCCCAGGAAAACGCCACAATAGTACGGGAGTTCTACGCTCATGGGCCCAACAAAGACTCTCTCTTTGTTCCCTGCCGCGACAGGCCAGTGCAACTCGATGCCGAATCAATCAACAGCTTCTACGGCCTCACCCCGGCCAGTGATCTCTATGCGGACTTCTTCGAAGATATCACTGCCGAGGACTATGAACTGATCAAAGACGATCTTTGTTACGCAAACACTCCATGGGAAACCGGTACCCATCGGGGTTCCGTAACAAGACAAAGTTTGCAGCCGGAGGCCAAGATGTGGAACACCTTCGTCAAACGACGCCTCATCCCAACATCACATAATAGCACGGTGGATCGCAAGAGATTGGTGCTTATCCAATCCATCATCAACAAAAGGACCATCAACGTTGGAGAAATTATCCTACGGGAGATTCACGAGTGCGGTAAGAAAGACCGAGGACCTTTGTATTTCCCTTGCTTGATTACGGGTTTATGTGTTTCTGTAGGTGTACCTATTGAAGAAACCGATGAATACACACCCCCAAGAAGAGGATGGACCAGGGAATTCTGCCACAAAGTCATGCAGATCACACAAGCAGAACCTGTCCAGGCAACACCGCAGCAGTTCACTGCCGACATTGCTGTCGGGGCCCAGTACACGACAGATATGCCTGGTACTGCCTATACCTCTGCCGCAGCAGACCTGTATCAAGAAATCTTGCAGCGCATGGCCGCGATGGATCTTCGACAACAACGGTACATGGAGTACCAACGGGACTTCAATGGAACGCTCGCCCAAATGATGATGCACGCATTTCCAGACCAAGGCGTACAATTCCCGGAGTTCCCTAGCAATATGTTTGTTACTGCCGCACCCTACACCGAGACTACACCAGCCCCAGGAGGACCGTGACCGTTCTTCCATCCGGACCCTCAGCCCTAATACCAGGCTGCTGGACCATCTAGGCCAGCAGATTCTATAGCGGCCTCATCTTTCAGCCGAAGGCCATCCAAGCGGAGAGTCATTTTCAGCACTCCACCAAGATCGCCAATTATCATGGGCAGTCTATCTGCCGAGATAGATGCTTATGTACATCAAGGCTCTACTGCCGCCGCCCCAAGCACACACCACACCGGAGGAGCCACTGCGATGGGAGGAGGAACGGACGTGATGATAACCGAAGAGATGGCGGATGTTGAAGAAGGAGAAAAAGTAGAAGCCCCGATGCATAGGACCCCACCCACTCGAGTCCAGCCGCCGAGGCAAGCAAAGGCGCAACCATCGCCCTCCCCAAGGACAAAGCACATGGCATCTCGACAACGAAGAAAAATTGTTACGAGCAGCTCTTCGGAGTCGCTCTAAAATTCTTTGTCCTTTATTTCAATATTCAATTGCTTTTACTATCTTTCCTTGTTGCATATAATTCAAATTCTATTTTGCCGATTATTCCTTCTAAATATAAAGCATTGAGGACAATGCTTGGTTTGAGTTTGGGGGTGCAGATTCACTGCCAAGGCAGCAATCTACTGCCGCGGCATTGCCAAAAAAGGAAGTATTCTAGTGAATTTTTTTTTATGCTCCCCGCCTTACTTGAATTAACTGCCTACACTCTTGCACTGCTCATCATCAGTATTGCCTTACTTTATTCTTTAAGGCTATAGAAATCTTTCTCCTTACCATGTTTAGGTTCTGTTAAGAGGACTTAACCTTAGGATACTTAAGGATGAGAACTTAGAAGCTTACTATAGGAAGAATTTTAAACACTTTTGGGACTTGTGGATTATAGGAATTCTTTTAATGAACTTAGGTGATAAAGACTTAGATTTTTGGAAAAGTAACTAGAGGTGCTTACCACCGGCTCTAGAAAATCTCTTCTTCATGCTAGAGGTGCCCGAAATTGGCTCTAGTATGTATTAAGGAATATCAAAAAGAAACGACAAAAAAGATTTTTTTAGTGAAAAGAAAAACACAAGTCTTTGAGGTGCCCGAAACCGGCTCAAGACTTGGGGTTTGGAAAAGAAGAGAAGACTTAACCGATGTCTATTTGTCTTAAACTTAGAGTTTATCTAAGAAAGCCTTTAATCAACTTGTCCACAAAAATACACACACTCACAAATCCTATAGTTTGTTTCTAGATAAACTCTTAGACAACCGAATGGTTAAGGCTTAAAGATAGGCCTAGCTATGGTGGGGAGAATAGATGGACATGTAAGACCAAGAGAGAATAGAGTTCGGCAAATTGATGGTTTGCATTGCTTGAGGACAAGCAATAGTTCAAGTTTGGGGGTGTGATAAGTGCTCAACACACTATCACTTTCTACTCCTTTTATTGGCATTTATCACCAAATATTCACCCACTTGAACCAATGCATATGCTTAATGTGATATATTTAGAAGTTATACTTAAATAGATACTATTTATAGAAAAAGGCACGTTTTACTGCATTTTCATATCTGTGCAGGAGAACCAGTGCCGCGGCAGAGACAAGGCCGAGGCAGGACCTCATGCCGAGGCAGCAGCAGGAAGACAGAAAGCAAAGTGATAGGCAATGGAAAGACAAAAATCCAAGGAACGTGTCTGGACTTGAAGCCCATGAATCGGAGCTGGCTAGCACAAGGAAAAGCCCAAAGGAAGACCACGCGGGAAAAGCCCCCTTAGTCGAATTCAAACTTGGAAATATATTATTATTATGTACTTGACTTGTTCCCTACTCCAAGTTGTATTCTACTTAGGAAAGGTTTGCCCTAGGTCTAGCCTATATAAAGGCCTAGCCACCCAATGTAATAGATATCGAAAATACCTAGGGAGAGCCGACTTCTACTCTTGTTTACCTTCCTCTCCATCATGTTCTAAAACCTTCATAGGGCTTAGGTGAAGGTTGTGGAGTATTTGTGAGAGGAGATTGTACTTTATTCTTCATTCAATGCAATAAAGATTATCAAGGTTTGCTTATCCTTTGTTATTCGTTGTTCTTGCATTCAAGCCCGGGAGGGAAGTTTGTAAGTGATCCATTTATCTAAGCTCGGGAGAGCTAGATTCACGAAAGGGGTAAGTACGGTGTTTCAATCGCGAAATACTAACTCGGACTAGGGATAGGTTAAGAGTTTCAGCGGCTAAAAGAAGTGTGAGATTGGTTGGTGAGTATAATTGGTTCACGCCGGGAGGTATCATCAAGGACTAGTCATCAACAGTACTCTGACTTAGGGATAAGCGGAGTCATTCAAGGACACTTTGCCGAACTTTGGTAAAGTCTGCCCACGAGCAAGGGATTGCCGCGGCAGACAGCGTTATCGCTGCCCAGGCAGTAAACTGCAGTGTTGCCGAAGCAGAGATATGCGATTGCATTGGATAAAGACAAGTCAATCAAGTCCACAATACAATACAACTGGATCCTGGCCCATCTTTCTCTCTGATATTTCGATCCTTTTATTTTTATTCAATTACCTTAGTTTAATAAATCACACCCACTCACTTGTGTTTTTATTTTTCTACAGAGCAAGAAGATAAAGAAAGCATATTAAGTATACCGGTCCCTGAGGAGACGATAACTCGATAAATACTTATCACTTATTACTTGCGATGTGTCCACTTGCACTGAACGCGCACTTTTGACACGCGACACCACATATCACAATTTAATTCTCTAACAGTGAAACACCTAAAATTTTATGAAATAAAACGTTAGACACTTATTTTGATGAAAAATGTTTAGACATTTATAGTAAAATAAATATAATTTAAATATTTATTTTTAATAAACCTTTTTATACTAGACATTTTTTATTTATATATTAAAAATAACATTAAACGTTTAAATATATTTAACTTCAAAAATAATTATATGTTATATAAACAACAATATCCAAATTCAATTCAATCCTTTTTTCCTTTTCATTTGTATTTGTGAGAAAATGATAAATAGATATTTTAGGAATGGACAATGAGTGGTACTTTATTTCTAGCCTCGCAATATTTTTTTTATCCTCTTATATAAGTATTTTATTAATAAATATTGTTTTTGAATATTTAAAATATAAAATACCAGTACTATTTTTTATTAAGTTTAAAGCATAAATATACAATAGCAGCGTTTAAAATTAATACTAGAACAGGGTTATCTTAGAGATTTTCGAGATCTCGAAAAAAAAATTATTCTTATATAACAAATTTATATCTCATTTTAAATAAAAAATGTACTTATTTTTTATGCTCTATTTATCTTCAACGGTAAAAAAAAATAAGTTTAGAGTTTAGGGTCAAATTTTAAAATTAGAGTTTAAGATATTAGTGTAAACTTTAACAATTAAAATTTAGAATTTAAGGTTAAAATTATAATTTAATTTTTTAATACTAAATGTAGAAAGGGGCAACCAAAAATGGGTAAAAGATTTTTATTTATCTTATTACTTTAAATAATTAATTTAATATTTTAAACACGTTATTTTTATAGTTAAATTTATTTATTTATTTAAAAAGAAAAATAATATTTTATCATTAAATAATTAATTTATTTGATAAATTAAAAATTAAAAATATAAATAATTAAAATTTTAGGGGCTTAGGCTGGTTAAGGACCCTAAGCGATCACTCAGGTTGCTCCCACTCATAATCAGTTCTATATTAGATTTAAAGTTAAATAAAAAATCATATAAAAATAATAGTTTAATATTACTTAAATATATCTTGTTCTTTATTAAAAATTTATCCACAAAAATCAAGTGTGTTAGACAAGTAAATCCAAATTAATCAGAATAAAATTTTTATATATAAAGAAAGAGAGAGACCAAAACCGTGTCCATGGAGAAAATATATCATGGGTCAATCCCATCACGTCATCTATGGGACCAACTAATAAAAATTAGTCACCTCATTATTTTTTAATTTTTCAAGTGAAGATTCACTTGGAAAAAAAAAATATGACATAAAAAAATTGCTGAAATGATTAATTTTTATTGATTGGTCTCATAAACACGTGATGGGACTGACCCATAATATATTTTTCGTGTCCGTGGCATCATTTTCTTGAAGCACATTGTTTGGATCGCTGTGGATCGCAGAAATGAAACTGAGCCGTCCTGGTCCAGGTCCAGGTCAAGTGTATGGTTGAAACAGAGCAAGGAATCAGGGTCAGGTGGGACCAGAAACCTCGTGGCCTAACACGTGGCACTAAAACATATACTCATTTACCTATACATCCCTAATATATATATCTTAATAAAAAGCCCTAATAATATTATCATCGATCTGATTTTATCTCAAACCTAATCTGATTACCTTAAGACTGAAAAAAATGGAATTACTTAACTCGAGACGAAAATATTCAACTCATTTTAATTCGATTTAAAATTTTATAAACTCAAATAACTCGAAAAAATTTAAAATAAAGTTTGAATTGTAAAATAGAAATTCTAATAACTCGAATTTTTTTTGTAATTACAAGATTTATTTTTAAATTCGAGACGAGTTTCTCAAATTTTTCTAATATATATATTGATATATAAAAATATGAATATATATACATACTTGATATGATTAGTGAAAGTTGTTTAAATTATAATCAATTATACTATAGCATAATAAATAATTACAATTAAATTTTTATAAAAACTCGAAATTCGACTCGAGTCGAAATTTTTTTGAATAAAAATTCGAATGATAAAATTAAACTCGTCAACTCGAATAACTCAAAAATTATTAACTTAACTCGACTCGATCGAACGTTGACCCCTCTTTTCTACCTCTTCTCGTCCATTTTATTTTAAAATAACTCTCGTATTTCTTAAATCCTTGATTGAGTTCTCTATTTAATTTTCTTTAATATTTTATTGTATTTCTTAATAATCTAAAAGATATCGTAAGTAGATCTCGATTGACCCGAACATACAGCCCATTGTCAGCCCAGTTTAGCTTGCACAACAACCCGACCCGAAATAAAGGAATCCGTTTTCATTTTTATTTTCGATTTTCTTGTTTTCCTCTTCGTAGAGACACAGAAAACCCCACGTTGAACTTTATAAATCCTCAAGGCTTCAGCTTCTTTTTCTCTGTTTCGACTCTGTGGAGTGTATTTGGGATCCATGGCGGCCTTGCAATACCTAGACTCTATTCGAAACGAACATCCAGACCTAGCCGAATGGTACAATTCTCTTGCAGATCTGTTTCAGAAGAAGCTATGGCATCAGCTCACTCTCAAGCTCGAGCAGTTTGTTTCTCTCTCCGTCTTTCAGGTCTTTCGCTCTATTCCGTGTTGTTTGGGTTTGGAGTTTTAGATCTCTTCTACATCATGGTTGTAAGATTTGGGGAGTTAGGGTTTTTAATGGAGTTGATTTATTTTGTCTTTCCTTAGGGTTTTATGGTAGAATTTGTATTTCATTTCGGGATTAATTAGGGTTTAATATTATACTATTGTTATGTTACTATTTGTAGTTTTAATTTGGAATGAAATTAATAAGAAATGTTTAAATTTTGATGTCAGATAACTGGGAGATGATTGAAGAAAGTATATTCGGTTGGGCTTGGCTGTTTATCTTTCATTGCAATGTTTTTGGTCATAGAATTGTTGTTCAACTTGCAGTAAAAAAATAGTGGAAATCTTCATGTTTACATGAAGTGCATGCAGGATAAAGTATATGAATTATGACAATTAGCATCTAAAACTTTGTCCTGTTTATTTCAGGACAAATTCCTTTTTGTAGAATTGAAAGTGTTAGAGGCGAGGTTAAATTCTTTTACACCTCTTGTTTTTGTACAGTACATATTTCTTGTGTCACACTGTCACCTAGTGTGTAATGTATGGATAACTAATCTGAAGTGTGGTTTACTTGATTATCTTCATTATGAAAAGTTGGCTTTCTATTTCTATTTGTTTTAGTGGTTCATACCTGCATACTAGAAAATAAACTAATTGTACCCCATTTGCTAGATATTGTCTAGGTCATCTAACTTCCTATATCACTTGTTTCTTGTAAATTTCAGGCTGGAGATGCACTGATAAAGCTGTATCATGACTTTATCACTGACTTTGAGACCAAGATTAATCCTCTCAAGCTTGCTCATTTTGCTGTTGTAGTTTCTCAGCAGTACTCAGAGAAAGAGGCTGCTATCAGTTTTCTTGAAGGGGTGATTGAAAAGCTTCAGGCTACTAAAGAGCAGCGCATAGAAGAGCCAATTCTTTACATTAAGATGCAAATTTCCAAATTCAAGCTTGAGCAAGGTGATCAAAAGGAGTGCAAGAAACTTCTTGATGATGGAAAGAGTACCCTTGACAGTATGACTGACATAGATCCATCTGTATATGCTACCTATTATTGGGTTTCATCTCAATACCATAAATTTCGCCAAGAATTTGCCGAGTTCTACAAAAGTGCTCTCCTTTATCTTGCTTACACATCAGTGGAGTCTCTCTCAGAATCTTTTAAGTTGGTATGCTTATATAGGTTTATGTGTTTTCTGCCAGTCCAATTGCACTACCGTATGATATTCTGGGAGCTTGTTATTCTTTTTTTTTAAATATTGTATACATTTGAGACTGCATAGAGTTGAATCTGGTTATTCAAAACAAGCCCCACAGTTGTTGGTCATTGATTTTGCTCATTTATTAAGCTTCTATGTTCGGACTTCAGAGTCTCTGGGGTTATTAATATTTTTATTATCATCATCAACCAATTCATGCTACAGCAGTGCCTCTGAAGTCTAAAGCCATGTCTTACTGGTTTGAACCTTGTCTTTCATGCTAAAACCTTTCTCTTATATTCAATATCTAAAATTTCATAATATCATGGACAAATCAAGTCGTCAGGTATACATTTGACAGCAGAACATGCTTAAAAATGGCTTACATCAGGTATACATTGTGAGATGGCTGGTGTACAGTGTACATAAATATTTTTGTTTTCCTCCCCCTTCCACCTCAGTCCTAAAACTGATGGAAATAAATAAGCTAAACACCTATTGCACCTTTTATTTTATTTATCCATTGACTTCTTTTCGTTCTTTTTTTTACACTCTTTGATATAGGATTTGGCATTTGATCTGTCCCTTTCTGCTCTTTTGGGAGATAACATCTACAACTTTGGAGAACTCCTTGCTCATCCAATTGTCAGTACTTTTTTATCAAGTTTCTTAATTTCACTGTATATTATATCTGATGTTGTTACTTGCAAATAGTTCCATGACGCCACATCTATTTGTGCCACTATTTAGTTCGAATGATATTCCTAACTGTTGTTTGTTCTTTTTAATGAGTTGTGCGTGTATAGGTTAACTTTTGATGGATGATACTCTGACAAGCTTGTTATGTTCTCTTTTATTAATGAGTTAATTATTTATAAGTGAACTTTTAGTTATTGATGCTGTTATTTGCCCAATATATTACCAGAAATGGTTCATTGAAGCATATTTCTGTCTGTTTTCATCTAAAGTCTGATTTAGTTTTGATCTATGTTGGGGGTTTAGTTCTATTCTACCTTGGACTGTTATTCAAGCTTTGGTTAGATGAAAATTTAAAGCATTTTTTCCAGCAGAGTGCTCCTCAAAATGTTATGGAGATGATTGAGTAGTGATTGATTAGGAAAATTCTACTAATTGCACAAAGATAAGGTTCATAGATCTCAGGTTAAATATATGCAGGTCAAGCGGATGAGAGCTTTTTTTTTTCATTTTGTATTTTCTTTACATGTTGTAGGTTTTTTCCTTCTGAAATTGTTTGCTTTAATGTCGCCATTTTGTTATGTTTGAGTTGATGACATTTGACATCTTTTGCAGATGAAGAGTCTACTGGGGACCAAGGTGGAGTGGCTTTATTATATCCTCCAAGCTTTCAACACAGGGAATTTGGTTCGCTATGAAGAATTGTGTCGTGTGCACAATGCTGCATTGAGGGCTCAACCAGCCTTGGTTGAGAATGAGAAGAAGCTGTTGGAAAAAATTAATATTCTATGCTTGATGGAGATTATCTTCAGGTTTGTATGGTTTTGGTGTTCCCTAAGGGATCAAGACAAAGTTGCTGATGATTGTCTGTGTGGTTAAAAACTAAACTGCAATGTGTTTTGATGCAGCCGCCCATCCAATGATCGAACTATTCCATTAAAAGTTATTGCTGAGAGAACAAAACTGCCAATTCAGGATGTCGAACATCTTCTCATGAAGAGCCTGTCTGTAAGTTAAAAAACAGTTGCAATTTGTTTAGTCTTTTGTTTTTTCATGTTTTCCTTTTATCATCTTAAATTTTTCAAAACTTTAATAGGGAATACATTTAAGGGGAACAAATAAATTATGGATATAAACCAAGTAAAATACAAATTATTAAGGGGACAAATAAATTATGGATATAGAAAATACAAATTATCTGTGGTATAGTGAACACTGGTAGAAGGCCAAGTCTCCACATTCGTATGGTGGGTGCTTCATTGTATCCCTCAATCTGACTTCTGCATGTAACCATTAGCTACTTTTTTGAAGGTTCAAAATTCTAAAGATAGCCTGTGTTAACTTCTATGCTAATAATGACTGCAGGTTCATCTGATTGAGGGCATAATTGATCAAGTTGAAGGAACAGTTCATGTCTCTTGGGTGCAGCCAAGAGTTTTGGGGATTCCACAGATCAAATCCTTGCGTGAGCGGTTGGATAGTTGGATGGAAAAGGTACATACGGCTTCATTATCAATTGAGGCTGAAACACCTGATCTTGTTGCATCGTGATTTTCTTGTCCGGTTCCTTTCCTGCCCGTTGTAACAATTTCGTTATTCGAAAAGAAAGAAAAGGAGAGTGAGCGATAAGCACGAGGATAGAGACAAGTGTGAGTGATGTATGCAGGTAGAGCCATCTTTGGATGGTTAAATTATATTCTTCTGAAAGGAGAGGCTCATGTAAACTTTCCATGTTTGGCATTTGTTTGATCTAAAACGGCAGTTGCATTGCATGCCTGAGGATATAGTTAAAACCGAAAACATCATCCTTCTCTTTCTTTAACTTTGTATTGGGAATCTTCATCAGATATGGTCTGCTTTTATGTGGATGAAAGTGCATTTTCGTTTCCCTTGTGTCCTGCATAATATAGTTTGTCTGGCAATACGGTTCTAGGCGAACTGGTAATTCTGGGTTATTTAACCAAGAACTTTAAACCATACTGGGATTCTATGATACAGTGTGTTTATTTTCTTCCAAATAAGCCATATGTTTCACTTCATGGTTTGGAATCTGAATCGCCCTGAGAACTACAATCAGCTCTTACAGAGCTCCAAGGAATCGAATCAAACGATGAACCACATCAATTTGATATTATGGAGAAATCAAACTACAAAAGAGATCCTTATTGGATTTAAGGCAAGCACAAATCTCCTACAGGCTACAACCTTGTTTATATTTAAAGCCTAGAAGCAACTTAATTCGGATTGCAATGCAGTCAGTCTTGATGCACAAACGGTGAGGAGCTAACGTCTGTGCTGTAAAATGAGTCTTCTACTCCGTAGTAGTTTTCATCTTTCTCCTCTTCCCATTTGAGAACCTCTCTGACATATTTAAATGCTTCATCAATGGATATCCGGTGGTCCCTCGCCCTAGCTTGCGACACAAAAAGCTTCTGTCCGGTAAGGGAAGCATAAAGATCCTTGAACTTCATGGCAACGTAAAAGTAAGCCTGTTGAGCCAGAGATTGGTGACTATGGACTTGACTTGCTGAACTGAAATCATTGAACCACTCGCAAGTGTTTAAAGGGACTCGATTCACCTTCTCCTCAAACAGATCATACTTGTTTAGTATCAACACAAAAGGGGTATCCTTAAAGCAAGGGTGTCGTATCATCGTTTCGAATAGCTCCTTGGTCTGCATCATCTTATTTTGAAGTGGCGATCCACAGCCACTGCTATCTGGTGCCAACGACATTAGATCGTAATCACTCAGGGCAGCGCAGAAGACTACCACCCGTACATCTTCAAACATTTCCACCCACTTGCATCCTTCATTAATCCCCTTTGCATTTACCCTTATCAGCTGATACCTATTCAAACAAAAAGGCTAAATTAGCTATACATGTCACATGCCTTGGAGTTGAAATATGCAAAGAGAGAAGAATTACCTGGTTAGAGGCTGGGAGGGAGCTTCCAAATTGTCCGTGTAGGTTTCAGACATTGGACTACGATCATCGAGAGAAAACTCTATGAAAGCCAAGCCATTCCCTTGAGTCACTCCTTCAGCATAAAGAATGTCACGATCAGTAGGTTCATATTCATTGCTCGACACCTCAACAGCCTGAAGGAAACAAAAGCATAAGTAGCAATCAAGATATTCATGTGAATTTGAGTTCACTTGTTTCTGTTCTTGGAGTCTCCTTCAAGTTAAATAACTCCAATATAAGAGTAAGGTGGCATACCCTTCTTAAAAAGTATTCCGCAACATCCGGAAGAAAGTGAAGCTCATCTTTTCTTCTATAAGTGTGCTGTATAGCAGGATCTTTCCACAACTCCTCGACTAATGGAGCATACTCACGCGTTGCCGCAGGGAAGAACGCATCCAAATCTCCAGTAGCTATAATGTCCAGAAGCCAGTCAGCAAAATGCTTTAGCCTCGGGTTGATGGAATAAACACACTGGTTTGTTTCACCAGAATCAACCTCCCCTCCTGAAACAAGATTAAAGTATAGTTTACATGTTGAAAGAATTGCAATGATGCTAATTTGTTTTTCGGTGACCCTTGAGAGATTTTAGAAGTATCATGCCCATTCATTCAAGTTCACCAAATGAAATTATGTTATGGCATTTAGGACATCCAAAATTTCAATATATTGCAAAATTGTTTCCTCAGTTGTTCATTAATAAAAATCCCAAGTCTCTTACTAGTGTGAAATATGCCAGCTTGCCAAACATACCAGAACAATATATCCTAAATCAAATTACAAACCTTCACATCCTTTCTGTCATTCACAGTGATATATGGGGTACTTCTAAAGTTAAAAACATTAATGGGTCTAGATGGTTCTCATATCATTCATAGATGATGACCCTAGGATTACTTGGATATTCCTAATGAAAGATAAGTCTGGAATTGGTGAAATCATCCAAACTTTCTATACAATGGTCGAGAGTTAGTTTAAGAGTCATATTCAAATTCTCAACACATAGAAACCGTAAATAGAATTTTTGAGATACCTCAAAATGACACTTGGACATGGCCTATTTCTCAGGTACACCGTACAGTGAGAACAAGAAAGTGGAAATGTTTTTCTGATGCTAGCTGGGTTGGAGAGCTCACTGACATAAGGTTAACAAATGGTTATTGTTCGTTTGTATGGGGGAATTTAGTCACACGGCAAAGCAAGAAGCAGTCAGGTGGTATTTAGGAGTAGTGTTGAAGCTGAATATCGAGCTCTTGCCCTTGGAATTTGTGAGTGGATGTGGTTAGAAAGGCTGCTAAAAGAGCTGAAGCTAAATTTCAGTGAACAGGTTGAATTACAAAGTGATTCTCTAAATCCGTCATTAGCATTACAAAGAATCATGTTCCTCATGACAGGGCCAAACGTGTGGAAATAGACACACTTCATCTCAGAGAAATTCAACAAAGGGCCTGTAAAACTCAACTATTTTCCAACTCATAAGCAACTTGTTGATGTACTAATCAAAGCTCTTCCAAGAATTACCCTTGACGAGTTCACATCCAATGGGACTGTACAATGTCAATGTATACGCTCAAGCTTGAGGGGAATATAGATTGGAGTCATGTATTAGTTAGTAATTAGAATTGAATTCTAATTACTATGTATGATATTAGTCGGTGTTTTCTTCTTACTCTTAAGTCTTATCTGAAGAAGAGTATAAATAGAACACTAGTTAGAAGACTATCTAGACTAGTTTAGTCTTAGTAGAACTATTGTAAATCTGCCTATTTAAAGGCTCTTTCCTGTAAGGTTCAATATACAAGAAAAAACAGAAAATATTGCCTTCTATGTTCCAAATCCCTGTTGGCAATTCTGTGTTCTGAACACCTATCGGCGACGCCTATTCCCTACAATAGCTTCTATAAAACAAGAATTATACACGTTACCAGCTTCAGAGTTCTGATCGGCTCCTGCTAGTTCTCGTGTTCCAGACAATGCATCCTCCTCAAACCGCTCCCGTCCATCCAGTAAAATGCTAAGATACCTGTACATATTGCTCTGGATCATCAACTTCAGATTCTGCAGCTCTTCTGCAGAAAAACCATTTCCATACAAAAATTTGGCCTGTTCAATAATGCACAGTGAACATCAGATAAAATAACATCAACTGCAATTTAAGATTGTACAGACTAATTGTCTTTGCTGAATTGGTAGAAAACAAAGTTCTATGTAAAAACTAGTTGTCTTTGCTGGATTGTGCAGATAACATAGCACTAGAAGATGCTAGCAACTGAATGAATCATTTAAGCACGATGGGGAACTAGACGCACCTTAATCATTTTTATATATCATACACCAAGTGTGCCTAAACCAAGAAAGCATTAAGGGAAAATGGAATTCAGATAATTTGACTGAAATGATCCCCACTAAACATTCACTCAAACCATTGAAAGCATTGTTGGAGTTGAACCATATGTGTATCCCAATTTAAAGTTCCCTAATTACCTTCATTATTCCTCATCTACTAATAAATTGGAATGACAGACCTTCTTCAAGCTCAACCAAGATAATCTTCCCAACTTCCTTGTAGGTATATATTTCTGAAGCGACTTTCATTAAGTGCATCTTAAAGCAATTGACATGGCAACACAAAGTATCATTTTTCAAATAAAGGTATTTTAGCAACAAGAAAATACCAAACCTGCTTGAAGATGGTGCTTGTTCCAGAGCCTTGAAGCCCGAGTAGAAGAAGCTTCTGGGTCCGTTTTTGCTCTAGGTAATTTGGAACAGTAGTATAATTGCTAGTCTCCTCTCTTGCTCCTTGAGGTTGACCATGGGGCACAGGCAAAGAAAACAATGAACAGACAAAACGAGTTGATGCCTGTACCATAAAAACCAACACCACATCACATGTCTTATAATAACCATTATATAATTGAGGCTGCTTGAAATCTACATACCTTCTCCCAGATGTTTCCTCTAATGTTATTTTGACCTTCTTCCTCGTAACGCCCATCATCATAGACCCAGAAATGAGTGTCACGAGGACACTGCACATTTGCCAACTGAACACATCAAAAGGATACATCATGATTAGTTAATAGTTAATACCATATGAAGACGTGCATTAGATATGATATATTATTCCCATTCCCATTTTTATCAGATCCTAAAGATAAACATATACTAAGATGTATAAAGGAAAGGCATACTACAGGAAACTAAGGTGTTAAAGAAAGCCTAAAAGGAATCTTTTTACTTCTAACTGATTATGAGTTCCTCTATGGAAAGCATAAAAAGGTGAGAAACATAGCCAAAATGTATGGAATCAAACACAAAAGAAAAACAATGATCAAGAGCAATTAATAATAAATCATGTATCAAATTTTGTATCTGTTACCTTTAGCACCCTTAATTCAAGTTTCGTAATTTCCCTTCCATTGATATAGACCTCAGTATTGCCATTGCTTGCATCAGGATTAAGCTTGCCTGTGAAGTTTAGGTTGGAACTAATGATCTGATCTGGTTTTTCTCGCTCCTGCCAATTCGATGGCTGAATCAAATCCCCGCATTCTAAAATGTTCTTTTGCTTGCTTGTTCAACTAGAAAAGCCAAGTAAAACATAAAATCATATGGAACTTACCTTTCCCCAGAGACCAGATTCCTTGTCATACCAGTATCTTCCAGGCTTCAACTTCGTAGGAGGTAAAGGGCATCCAAGTAATTCAGCCATCTCTTCCGGCTTCAGTGCATATCCATTCACAATTAGCTGCTCCGGACGGAGCTGATTAGCAGAACATTCTTTCTCCGCTTTCATAATCTGCTTTACCTCCAATGGACTGAGTAATCGAGACAAGAGCCTAGAATGTTTACCTAACCTTAACCGCTTTGATTCATCAATTGGCTGGCCAATGCATGTCACACATTTTCGTCCTTCAGGCATCGACCCCATTGCCCTAAGTACACAATTGCTGCAATACTTAGCAGCACAAACCAGGCAAGATTCCTTTGTTTCCCATTTTCTCTTACCACAACGGTAACAAACTCTTTTCTTCTTCTTTTCAGTTGAAACACCAACATATTCAGGAAAAACTCTCTTATCCATTTCCACATCTTTCCTCTCTGACTTTTCAACAGTATTGAATGTGACAACTGGAACTCTCTTTCCTTCATTAACAACTCGTTTAGGAGGATTTCCAACAGAGCTGGGAGAAGCTGAAGGGGAAGCTGAAGAAAACTCGGGATTTTGCAACACAGACACTATGGACTCAGAGCTTGCTGAAACCCTTGGACTCTGAGTATGTGGACTTGTGACACCAGCAATATAAGACATTGGCAAGGGGATTGACTCAATCACCGGGGGAGCAGTATTAGCAGCTGACCTTTGGGACTGCGATAGTGCTTCTGCAGTAGGAATGGCCTGTGAATTTACATCAAGAGGCTCAACTCTAGGTACTTCATAAGCAACCGGAGGACCATTGTACTCCATTGCTATAGAGTAATCAAGCTCAAATGAACCCTCAGGGAGCGAGGCACCAGGTGGAAGCATCTTTCCGATCAATTTTTTCCATCTTTCATCCTCCTTTTGCTCCATTTATTCATATATAATACCAAAGTTCTATAAGCTGTGCTAGAGCTTCAAACTACAACTTCTTAGGTATCGATCAAACTATGCTCTATAGCATCCAGAGACATGCTTGGATAAGCTCAAATAACCTGGAAAACAATCATCAGAAAGTGATTTCTTTTCGTGACACCAAGCAGCCATAATTCAACATAGAAAGTGTCAGCTTAAGAAATCCTTCAAGTTTGGAAGGATCTATCGGAAAAGATAAATTATTTGACCAAATTAAATGAAATAAAAGCAAATCCAATTGTTCAAGAGCCGACCATGATGACATACAGGAATAATAAATAACTTAAACAATTGGCAGTCAACCAAGAGAAAATAAAGGGAAACCCATTTTGTTAAGTCTGTCTACGAGAAGACTTTTACCAAGAATGTCTTAAATCTCCATGACTTCAAGCCTCATACGAACCAAGAGAAGACTTTCCAACTAAAAAAGAACAAAATTGAATGTCTGCAATGAAAAACATTAGCAGGTAGGCAGTGACATGTTAGCTACTGAAGCTTCAAGAAATACAAGTATCCACCCTTACAAAATTGAAAAACTTAAGGTCAATAAAATCAAACAAATGTATAGCTTAGTAGCTTACAACCCCCCTCCTCAAGTAAAGGAGCTGGAAACCCAAGATTGATTCGAACATCACGGAAACATACCTGAAAGAAAAAGAACAAAAAAGAAAGTAAATCTCTGAGATGAAGAAGAAAACTAGAGAAGCTGTTTTCTTTCTTGGAAACTGTTTTGTTTCTGTGGTTTGAAGAACATAAGCGAGGAAACAAAATCCCAGACCCAGAGATGGTAAAGTAAAGATGAAATCTTTGAAATCCTCTGAGGAAAAAAAGAAAGAGCCTTTAGTACAACAACACATTCACCATTTGTAAAGAGAATGATGGAAATGGTGAACGCTAACAGACAAAGGGAAAGACAAATGTGGACCCCACCTAGTTTTCATATGCAACAGTTGCAGCAGCAACAGCATCTGTAGGATTTATCTATCCATCTGTAGGAGTAGTTTCCCTTTTTAATGTCTGTAGTTGAGTGGCGTCGTGTGTTAGCGCGTGATATTCACGATGGGATTGTTTTCTTTTGGAGCCTGTCTGTCTGTAGTGGGGTGGGAAATTCTTGCAAATATTGTTGTTGGCAATTTTTTTTCTAAAATATTGTTGTTGGAATTTTAATTCTCGAAATATTGAAGTTTTAATAATGAAATTAAAGACGGAGTCAGAAGATTTCGTTTTTGATTTTTTTTAGTCTTTCCAGACGTAGTGGTAAGCAGGCACAGAGCAGCAGTGCAGGACAGAGCAGCAGCAGATATTTATTTGAGACGTGTCTATTACTGTTCAAAATCAGTGACTAAAACATCCGACTTTAAATGTACTGTAAAATAATAATATTTCGAAAAATATTTTTTAACATCAATATTTAAAAAATTATTTTCCTCAAGTACAATATTTCCCAGAATTTTCCGTAGCGGATGATGATATGCGGAGCCAAGATTTTGCGTTGTATCACGCGCGTGTTATGGAGAGTGGTAGATTCTCATGTGTCTGTTGCCTTGTTCATGGGCGGGCATGAAGAAATGTGGATCCACAGCATAGGCTATGGGCCACGGTGGGCCTTACTTGGGCACGGCTCAATCAGGACTACGCTTATTATCTTAAGTTTTATTTTTTAATTTTTAGATTTAAAGTAATTTTAAAATAAAAAAATAATGTATAATATATAGTTTTTAGAAATAATCTTTTATATCATCAATATTTTTATATTTTTTTAAAAAATGTCTAATATCTATTTAAAAATAATTTTTTAACACAAATATTAAATGCTCTTATTTAAATCAAATAATTTAAATTATTTTTAAAAGTATTTTTTCACTGCAGTTTTCGATAATAATATCAAATTGACCCCTACTATCTTGTTGAGTGCTAGTATTTACATTATGCTTTATTGATGTAAGAAACTCCTAATTTTAAAAAAATAATTAAATTTCAAGTTATTTTATACTTAATTAAGCTTTTGAATTAAAATATAATCCAAGACATCTTATTTCTTTAATTTTAATTCCCATCTAGGGCACGAGCTCTCTAACCCAAGTGGTTAAAGGAACGGTTGATGTTCTTAGAGGTCACGGGTTTGAGTACTAACAATGTCAGCAGAGTGATTATATTCTAAAACAGATATTACTTACAATCACTAATAATTTGTTAAAAAAAAAATTAATTCCCACCTGGAATATTCCCCAAATTTAACCCCCTTTTCCCTTGTCTGAAACCCAACAGCATATTAGGTAAATCTGAATGGACGTGGAACATCAAAGTCAAAAAGGTCAATGACTAGAAAGTTGAAAAAGAGGTCACCATAATTAATGTCAAATGAGGACCAGTGGAAAATATCTAAGTAATACAGAAAATAATTTATAAAGACGGTTAATTTTATTTTAAAAGTCAAAATTTAATATATTAATTTTAAAATTTTAAAAATATCTCTAATTTTTAAGTGAAAATTTTTAATCATAAGTTTTAAATTCTAAACTTAATACTCTCTTTGTCCCATATATGATGTTCAGTATTGATTTTTTAAAAGTCAAAATCTTAAAACTTTGACAATAGTTATTTTAAATATTTTAATTTATTAAATTTTATAAACATATACTTTTAAACTACTTGATTAAAGATTTTTAAAACATTTTTTTATATATTTTTATCAATAATAGATTTAAAGTTATAATGAGTCAAAGTTGAAAAAAATTGACTAAAAGAATCAATAATGTACTAAAAAAGTGGTACGGAAGGAGTAATATAAACCATAAATCTTAAAAAAATCCTTAAACCTTAAATTAAACTCATTTGTGAAAAAAAAATCATTGCAATGTATGAAATATATATATATATATATATATATATATGAGATATGCTCAAGTTACATAGAGTAAAACTCTCTAAGTTTTACACATTTTTTTAGATCATTTGATTCGTAAAAAAATTATTACCTAAGAGAATAATTTATTTTTCGAAATCTTATTTTCATGTTTGATTTGTCTTTATTTATACTAACCCGAAAAAGTTGATTACCAACAATAATATATTTTTTTGTTAACATTCCAAGAATATGATTCTCACAATTCTCTAAGTTATTTATCAATTCTTATTATCATAAAATTTTATGTTAACAAAAATATACTTCTAAAATATTAAATTAAATTATAAAAATAAAAAAAATAAAGATCATCTATGGGTTAAACAAAAATTTTAAGTTGTATCTAGAAATAGTTCATATTATGATAATTTTAAGTTTATAACTTAATATTAAAAATTCAACTTATTAAAAAGGAAAATGTGTCTCTAGGATAATTTGATACAACATATATTTTTCATATCTTATATTCCTTCAACCAAATATTATAATCTTATATTCCTACCTACCAAACAAAACAAGATAATATAATATTCCCAGTAATATAATAAGTAATGCATTATTCCGGTAAACGACCCCTTAGGGCTTTACATGTTCCCTGATAAACTGTTCTACTTGTGCTATTTCACCATTCAAACCAGAAGCTTCGAAAATGGTAACTACGTTTCTACACTGAGAGAATACAAATACTTCCCCAGGTACTCCCAGAGTGAAATCATTTGAAATATCAGCTGCTGATATTGCACTTCTTGACGCCCTCAGTTTCTCACTATAAAATGGTAAGAGCAGACAAATTAAGCACATAATAATAAGTGAAATATGAAAAAGGCTACACGTTCTGGAGAGAAATGCATCATTTTTTTGTGTCTATGCATGTAGGATATCCTAAGTTCCTATCTATTGGAAGTATCAGCTAGGGTTTCACCATAATCAGGGATATTGCAAAAGATAATTACAGAAGGATAGAACATGCAGAGAAAATGAAGTAGAGACCATACATTTCTTTTTCTAATTGCTTTCTGATGAACTCCTTGGTGTGTGCAGTCACTTTATCAGATTTGTTGCAACAGATGAGAACTGGGATTTTCTTCTTGACCACACTGGCCTTGGTCAAAATATCATACAGATATCTGTTGCAACGAAAGCGAATATTGTATTTGAAATCATTCTTGGTAATCAGAAAGTGGAAGGAATAGGCTGGCAAGTGTAGTGTGTGCATTGTCATAGCTATTCATACTCTGAAACTGAAGAGCAATTTGGTAAGAACTCCACAGCATCCACAACAAACACAATGCCAGCTGCTTGAGGTAAGAAGTTGTCCAGTTTGGGCCGTAAACGAGAATGCCCAGGAACATCAACAAGATGGACAGGCTTGATTTTGCCATTCTGTTAAAATAGATTAAAAATAGGACATTGAATCGGATAAAATTAGGACAATGATCCAAAGATGCAATTGATGACAACCAAGTGAAATAAGAAGCTTAAACAGTAAGTTTTGAGGAAAAAAAGAAAGTGTAATTGAAACTAAGAAAAGCAGGTTCAGATGAATTACCTGATTACTTTCAGAGTTCAGCACAAAAGTCCCCTCATTTGGTTCCATGGATGTAACTGTACCCTGATGTGAGGAACCATCACGAAGCTGACACGGGAATCATGTCAAGAAAGTTATGACAACATCGCATCACTAGGCATTTCAATTTGTATTGTACATTTGGCAGCCATCATAGGACATCTCTAGAAGAATTTAGAATTCCAGCAAGAAAGAAACAGCAAATAAATGGCACTGCATACCACATGGTAAAGAACTGTTTTTCCACTCCCACTAAGGCCAGTGAGTACAATGGTATTAGATTTTGTGCGTTTGAACAAGCGGACGACTGCAAGAAAAAGAGCGATAAAATGGTAGTAAATATGATTTGAAGTTCTAACTCCAATTGAAAAAAATGATTATATAAGAAAATTGCCTCAAGAGAACATCTCAAAGAATGCTAAATCACTACCTTCCTTAGCAATTTCAATCACTACCTTCTTTTCTCAAAGGGAAATCATAAAATTAAAAAGCACTGTAACTCATTTCGGAAAACATTGTGTATATTTATTCAAGCCTAAGTAGGTTTTAATCAAGATGATAACCGAAATGCTAATGCGTTGAGCATCGGATAAAATCTAACAAGCATCTGTAGGTTAAACAATCAATTATTGACTTTCAAAACGTCTAAGAGATGGTATTTCAAAATTTTAAATGCATAAACCAAGATAAAAATGTAACCCAAGGAAAATACTACTGATTAATTCTTCAAGAAACACTAATAAACAGCATTTCTATCCAAGGATTATCATTTATCATGCAATGAAAACTTACTGGAGGAAAGAAAGAGTGTAGATATGTGCAAGACAGCAATAGCAGCATAGAGTTGAACCGGGGGTACTTGATTCAAGTATTTAATTGCTGGATGCAACCACTGCTCAACTTGATTCTTCCACGGCTCCAATTGAATTTTCAACTGCTCTAATTGCTCCTTCCACTGTTCCATCCCTTCCATCAAAACCTAGAAAATGCAAAACTCAGATTAAAAAACGAAATATATATATATATATATATATATATATTTCTGAATCATGAACTAGAGGTTCTAAAAAGCAAGCAAACTAGTCTGGTTCAAGGCTACACATTGCTTGTCCACTGGGTGAAAGCTGAGTTTTTGAGAGGAACGCAGATTCTATGTTTTAACAAGCAAACCGCTATCGGCAAAAACAACGGTGGGACGGATCACACTAATAGCGGTGGATCGCGGCCGCAATTTAACGGTAGCGGTAAATAAGGGTGAGCGTGAGACTGTAAAGGGAGGCGAGATGATGATACTTACAGGGAGAGGAGTGGTCAACGTTGAGGAGAGCAGTTGACGGCGCGCCAACGACAAAAGGTAAAATCGCGCGGCTCTAGACGCTGGTCTAATGACGAAGGCGCGAAAACAAACCCTTTTAGGGTTTGAAAGCGAAAGAGAAAACGAAGAATAGAGAGATTTAAGTTTCGTAATTAATATTGTAATTTTGTTTTATTAACATTAAAATAATCAGGTTAAAAATAGGCTTAACTCAGTAATAAGTGCCTAAAGTATACACTTTTTCTGAAATAGGTGTCTAATGTTTTTTTTGGCTGAAATAAGTGCCTAAATTATATATTTTTTCTGAGATTGATGTCTAATGTATTTTTTGGCTGAAATAGGTGCCTAAAGTTTTATTCCCTTAGTATTTTAAAGTAACACTATTAAAAGAAAATTGTTTAATTTATAAATAAATACCTAAACTATATATATTTTAAAATAGGTTCCTAATGTAATTTTTATTAAAATAAATGCCTAATTTTTTTCTTATAAGTAATTTATATTTCTTATAAGATGTAAAATTATTTATATATCATCGTTTTAATCTATTAAATTATTTATTATAATTGATTAATAATTTATTTAAATTTGATTAGTAGCTGAAATCATGAGAAAAAATAATTAAAATTTATATAATTTTATATTAATATTTTTAATTCTTTTTCGATACAATTATAAATGTAATAGGAATATAAGAATTTTTGTATATATTCCCCATGTGAACCGGCGGCATGTCCTTACAAGTGAATCGATCTGTCCCAGCGATGATTGTTGTGGAAAATATAAAAAATATTAATATAAAATTATATAAATTTTAATTATTTTTTATTTTAGTGTTGTTAAAAAATAATTTTTTCTCATAATTTAAAAGGTTAAATGATTAATTTAAGATATAACTAATTTTATATCTTATAAGAAATATAAATTACTTATAAGAAAAAAATTAGGTATTTATTTTAATAAAAATTACATTAGGCACTATTTTTTAAAAATATATATAGTTTATGTACTTATTTATAAATTAAATAATTTTCTTTTAACACTGTTACCTTAAAACACTAAGGGAATAAAACTTTAGGCACCTATTTTAGCCAAAAAATACATTAGGCACCTATCTCAGAAAAAATATATAATTTAGGCATTTATTTCAACCAAAAAAAACATTAGGCACTTATTTCAGAAAAGATGTATACTTTGGGCACCTATTATTAAGTCAAGCCTTAAAAATATGAGATGAAACGTGTTTTTAATGATATATGTTAATTTTTATTTTAGTCATATAATTTTTAAGGTTGTCATTTTAATTAATGATTTTTTAAATTTAAAGTATAAATTTTAATATTTTTAATATAATATTTTAATTTTAATAATTTAAATTCACGAGTGTTGAAAATATTTTAAAAATCGTTACAATATTTTTTTATGATTATAATTATAATCATTATGTTTTATAAAAAGGGATGAAAAACATTGTAATCGAAGAATATTCTTAGAGTACGTTTGGTTTACGGAATAAAAGATTACCTACGTGAATAAGATTCTTGAAATGTAACATTACTTGACATATTACTGGGAATATTATATTATTTTGTTTGGTTTACTTGGTAGAAATATAAGATGACAATATTTGGTTGATGAAATATATTATTAAAACTAGGGGCGAGTATTTGATCGAATCGAGTAAATTATTTTGAGTTATTCGAGTTGATGAGTTATATTTTGTAACTTAAACTTTATTTGAAATTTTTTAGATTCAATTTGAGTTTAAGAAATTCGAATTGAGTTTTTGAGTTTCTATAAATATTTATCATAGTATAATACGATTTGATTCTAATTTAAATGACTTTTTCTAATCATATAATATATATATTCATATTTTTTCATATGTAGCAATATTTTTTTTATATATTTTTATATATCAATGTATATATATATATTATAAAAAATATTTACACATCTCAAACTTAAAAATAAACTCTTTAATTATTAAAATTTTCGAGTTATTCGAGTTATTCAAATTTTCATTTTACAACTCGAACTTTATTTGAATTTTTTTGAGTTGAGTCAAGTTTATAAAATTTCGAGTCGAATCAAAACAAGTTGAGTATTTTTGTCTCATGTTGAGTCGAATTATTATTTTTTTCAAGTCGAGTCAAATTTTGTTCACCCCTAATTATAATAATCTTTGTTATATTTGTAATTAAGATAATCGTAACACGATATAAAATACAACAATGATTGAGATTTAAATCCAAGTTCACACATCTAAATCTTGTGAAGTTGCTCAAACTAAATTCACAATAAATCCTTAACTTGAAAATAACAAAGATACATTTTTAATTATAAAAACTAAAATACAATCCATCTTATATATACTTATATAAAAAAATCTATTGACCTTGGAATTACATATTAATTAAGCATCAAATCAAAGTTTTAAAAATGGTCCGCAACCACGATAGTTTATAACAATATCGCCGTTGTCCAAAATTAATACCGTCAAAAATCATTCTAAAAATCGGATTCACACCAAAAACAATGAAAGTTGCAACACTGTACAGGTATTAAAAATGCAAGTCACCATCCATAGGGTAAGAGTGGAGTCGGGTTCAGATTTAGGGTAAAAATATCCCGACAGGGTAAGAGTGGGGTCGAATTATAACTTTTATTATGTCGGATCGGTAATGTTTCACAGGATATCTCCTCCATGTAACAACTATTGCAGCAACTCTTAGAATATATAGATATTATACAGCAACTAAGAATTTATGTCTCTGCAGGGTACTGTACTCCTAAACAATTAAGCGAATAGAGCATGTATACTAAGACCATCAGGTTTCTGAAATACCTGTCATCTTTCCCGACTTGCAAGATCAGGAGGAAGTGAAGCAGGATCAAGTTCCCAGCAGTCTTCCAAAATATGAGGGACATCATTACCAGAAAGCTTCTGTGCAGGAATCTGATGTGAAAACAATCTAATATCATCTTTTTCAAGCCATCTAATAGCCTGACATCTAATCTCCTGTCTCTTAAATACAGTCTTGAATCCATCAACCTTCTCAAGATATACCATGCTCAACCCATGGATGTCACTATAGCTTGTTAGAAGCATGACTATCTCATAGCAGTTTTTATCTCTAGCTGAAAGATTTCTTCCTGCTGCACCTACCTTAGTTTCATTATAAACAGCCCAAACTGATCCCTTCCTTGGATAAATCCTATAAAATTCCTTTGCCGCCCTTTCACATTCTACCATGTGTGAAAAGATATCCAAAGAGTTAATGGAACTCCTCCTACCAACCTTAAATCTCCCACAGGTTACATGAAATCCCAGTCTCTCCCAACCCGTCAATCTGTCATCCCCATTAGTCTGAAAATCCAACCTGCTCATCGACACTTCAAACGGATTTACTGAAAATACTTCCTCAATCAAACCATAATTCCTAGGCATTCCATCATCATCATATATAGCCCACACTTGCCCTTTTCTAAAATTCCTTTCTGATCTATCTTTATCAAAATCATAGAAATCTGAGTCCTCCACAGGCACAGTTTCAATGTCCCTACTCTTGGAACCACGACGCTTCTCAATGTCCAAATTCACTCCCTTCCTAGAAGTCCCTTGCTTTGTGATCTCCGGATTTTGATTCTTCTTCACACCCTCTTGAGTCTTAGCTTCCAAATCCATACTTCTTTTCTTAGTTGATGAGCGTGTCATAATCCCTACATTCACACTTGCCTGTGAAGTTCCCTGATTCTCAATCTCAAAATCCATACTCTTCCCTGATGCCTTAGGTTTCTCATTCTTTGAAAAGCTATCATGTTTAGGCTCGTGTCTCTCTCTTTCTTTCACCTTTTCAACCACATCTTTTACCTTTTCTTTTCTATTTGTTTTTTCCGTTCCCTGATTCACCTCTCGCTTCATTTCCAACTGCATTTCCGCAAGTGTCAGCGTCTCCTCTGCAACTTTTACCCTCTTTGACTTTGATCTCTCCATCTCATCATCTCCCACCTTTGCAGCTACAGACCACTCTAATATCTGCCCAACAGTTCTTGTCCTCCTGGAACCTCTGCTCCTTAATCTCCCCACTCCCCACTCACCAACGTCCTCTTCTTTCCCTGAGTCTCCACACTCTTTCTCCTTCAAATTCTCACCACTAGCTTTCTTCCTTACTGTTTTCTCACCACTACCCATTGCCCTCTCCAACCCAACAACGTCAGGACCATCCATTTTCTCCTCCATCTTCCTCTTCAACCTCTCACCTACCGCAAACACCAACCTGTCTTCCTCTTCCGTACTTTCACCATGATCATCCCTACCTTCTCCATCGACCTCCACAGCTAGAAAGCTTTTCTTACAGCTTGGGCAAACCAAATTATGACCCAAATACTTCCTTTCAAACTTATGCAACAACCTACATCGCGAACACGCAGTCCAAAATGTCTCACCAACATCACCATTCCCTTCCAGTCCAACAACCCTTTCTTCCTGAATCCTAATCCTAAGCTTCATATCATATTCTTTCCTCCTAATCTTATCCGAAAACATCCTAAACCCTTCACCCACTAGCTTAAACGCTTCTTCACATCCTAAAAATTGGTTCTTATCAGGATGCAAAATCAATGCCAGTTTCCTATACTGCTTCTTGATTGAATTTATGTGGGAAAAGGGCTCTACCTGGAGAATTTTATACCAGTCCGGCGTAGCATTGGGTTTGGATGCCGCCTGGAGAATCTTAAAGGCAGTGAGCATTGAGGAGATGCCTTCCAGGTTTGGGCAAAGACGGTGAGCTTTCTTCACATGTTTTAGAGCAGATTTCAGGTTCGAACTCTTGTATTTGGTTTCTGCTACTGCTTTCAAGCGTTGTGCTTCTTGCTCAGCATCTGGGTCCGTCATTCTTAGTCAAGGAAATAGCGATAAACAAGAATGATACCCCGTAGGTCGAGAAAATTATCTTATGTTTCGAATGCTTTAGTCAGGTGCTTTAACCAGGGTTTCAAAAAACGGCCCGCGGCCGCTATTTAGCGGTATCGCCGCCGGCCGAAATCTCAATCGGCGAAAGCACACTAGTAGCGGTGGATTGCGGCCGCAATTTAACGGGTAGCGGTAAACAACGGTAGTAATGGGCCACTATCGCCTTTTTCTCCCGTTAGTGTAAAATCTAAGAAAATCCATGGGCGGGCGATAAGGGTGAGCGTGAGAGTGTAAAGGGAGGCGAGCTGATGAAACTTACAGGGAGAGGATTGGTCGACGTTGAGGAGAGGGGATTGACGGCACGCCGACGACGAGAGGTGAAATCGCGCGCTTCTGACGACGGCGTGAATACAACCCTTTCAGGGTTTGAAAGCCACAGCGAAGACGAAGAATATAGAGGGATTTAAGTTTTGTTATTAATATTGTAATCTTATTCTATTATCATTAAAAAAATCTTTGGGTTATGAAAATCCAATTAGAAAGAGAGATTATGAGGTTCCATTAATTTAATAAAAAAGCCTAGATTTTTAAATTAAAATCAAAGAGAAATTATAGAATTATTTTGACTGAAAATTTTAATTCAAAAAATATTATTTTTACTTTATCATTTTTTATTATATTGTGATTTATTGTTAAATTCAGAAGACCGGTTTCTTTTAACCCGTTTTTGAATAGTGAATTAATAAAGACGAGTTGAAAGAAACCGATTTTCTGAATTCAACGGTAAATCATAATAGAATAGAAAATAATAGAATAGAAACAATATTTTTTGAATTAAAATTTTCAGTCACAATATTTCTATAATTTCAGTCATACTATTTTTTGCGATTGTCATTTTAGTTTTTGATTTTTTTTAATTTAGAGTAATAATTTATTTATTTTAGTATAGTTTTCTAATTTCAGTAATTTAATTCATAAGTATTGAAAAATACTCTAAAAATTAGTAAAAAAGTAATTTTCTATAATTATAATTATTTTATTTTATGATAAGTGTTGGAAACACTTTAACATTTTATAACTACAATAATCTATATTATGTCCGCAAACACAATAATCATGACGTTATCGAAAATGAGTTCACGACCAAAATAACAAAAAAAATTTTATAAGAGTTAAAATACAATCCATCTATATTTATATTTATATCTATATAGATATTTACATAAAATCTTTTATTGAACAAATACTTTAAAATTGATTTTGATATAACAAAAATACTTAAATAAATATAAATTTTTAAAAACAATTTTTAAAATAAATTACTTACTGTGTATTCAAATAAATTGAGTTTTTAGGTCTTAAAATATTTAGAACGTTTTATAAAATCATTCGATGAAATTTTCAAGTATTATAGCCCAAAAATACCTATGCGTATCGATACTGCTTATAGTATACCAAGACAACCTCTTTAAAAATGTTTACATCGAATGTAAATCTTGTATACCGATACTCTTCAAATACTTAAAACAATTTGAGTATAAAGGAGTATCGGTACACCTAACCCTTGTACCGATACTTATAAAATATTTTTTTTCACTTCGAATGAAAAACAAGTATTGACATCAATATAGTCATATTGATACTTCGTAAGGTAAAATTTTAAAATTTCTTTCAAGCGTACTGGTACGACCCCTTAGCGTACTGATATCAGTACGCCTTATGAAATTCAGTGAGCTCTTTCCGTACCGGTACTGGTTCACATACCCAGGGACGAAGCTGTATGGTGCTGGGGGTAGGGCAATCGCCCCCCCCCCCCCGAATAATTTTTTTCCTACTTTTGTCCTCCTATTTAAATTCTTTTAAAAATTGTTTTTTTATGAATTTGTCCCCTACTTCTAAAATTTATGTTTTGCCCCCCTTAACCCCAAATCCTAGCTCCGTCCCTGCATATACCTATACTTGTATCTCCCGTACCGATACTTGTATTTTGAGTATTGGTACGTCATGCTTTGTAACAAATATTTCTATTTATTGTAGGTACCGATACGGCTTTTCGCGTACCAATATCGAAGGCTTCAAAAGTGTATTTATTGCAAGAAAACACATCTCCAACGACTATAGTTAATATCCTAACAACTCAAACAATTAAAAATCAATGAAGACATATAAATACAAGTTTCCAAGGCTCCTATAAAAATCTAATGATAATTAAGTGAAAAATCAAGCAAAAATCCAATCTTGTATAACATTTATTGTCAAACTCTTGTCCTCAACTTATGGTGTTAATTTATAATTTTTATTTTAAGTTTGAGGACTGATTTTATTATAATTTGATAAACATTATTAGTCTTTGAGAGATATTTGTGAGTTTACCATTTCTCTTTATTATAAAATATTTGTTGATCAAGCTTTAGGTTAAAAGCTTGATTGTTTGTAAGGTTTCTTCCTAATCCGAAAAAAAGGAACGAATTCAAGTTAGTAGATTGTTTAAAATCTTTAGTGGAGTTCTAAGTTAATAGATGTAGAGTTTGTTTGAAGCTTCAATAACTCTACAATTTCTTGTGTCCATCTTTACATTTTTAGCACCTTTCAATTTTTTAAATTGTTAATTCATTCCCTCTTGATCATTATTGTTCGATTGATCATCTCAAGATCTTCGATTGAAATCAGAACTAAAAATTAATTAAGTACAAAAAATAAGGTTTTAAAAAATAGTCTGTAACTATGATCGTGACTGTTATATAGTGGTATCGTCGTTCGAAATCGATATCGTCAAAAATTATCTTAGATATCGATTTCACACAAAAAAATGGTGGATTGTGATCTTAATTTAACAAGTAATGTTCGATTATAATAATAACAAACTATTGTTCTCATTATTATCCTGTTAACAATCAATAGAGAAAAATACATATATTTTCTTAAAAGAGAAAAAACAAATAATCCTCAAAAGATGATTTCAACTAGTACTTTCTGTTTTTATTATCAGCGATTTAAACATCATCCACCAGATTTAAAAGATCCTTCGAATGATCGTATAAAATAACGTGATGAAGTTGTAGAGATGAAAAAGAAAGGAAAAGAAAAAATATAAAGGATTCTAAAAAGTAAAAAGATGAAGTAGGAAGACAAGTTTAGTGTTTAAATGGTAAAAGTTAATTTTATTATTAACGAGATAATAACATGAATAACAATTTGTTACAAATGAAAAAGACATTAATTTTTATTGCTTTTTTTATTATTAACAAGAATAACGTATAATCGTTCAAGCTGTGTAAAATACATGTTCAGATAACAACAAAAATAAGTAAAATTTGCACATTATTCAAAGAAAATCTTAACACTAAACATGCTTTACAAAGCCAAACAAGTAAATTAAGACATAATATTCTCAAATATAAAAAAATAAAAAAACCAACCAAAATTTTATCTTAAGAATAACCTAATAATTGAAATGTTACATTTCAAAACAAAAATCGAAATTAAAAAAACACACTCATTGTACCATACTTCGGGAGAGAAGCAAATAAGCAATGAACCTAAGAAAAAAAAATCCAAACATGAATCACAATGAAAGAGAAACGAAGCTTGAAACACGAAAGTAAGCAAAAGAAAGAGACAACGATAAGATCGATTTTGAGGACTGAAGATACGAATAAAATATTTTAGACAAAGACATATTGGCTTTCAGCTGAATAAGAACCAAACGAAGAACGAGCGGTGTATTATGCCTAAACGACACCGTAAATGGCCACAAAAAGATGAATTGAAAGGGTGGTTTGGGTGGTCGAATGGTCGAGGTTGTTTTTATTTGTAAAACCGCTTCTGGGTTTATTTTTGCATCAATTTTTTTTACTTTCACGGCTCACGGTACGATTCCTTCCATCGCCCATACAATTGTTGGGTGACACAATATCCTGTAAATCATACTTTATCATATTTAACCGTATACATGAATTGATATTTAATTAAAGTTATACATATCAACACAAATATACGTAGATTTGCTTTCACTAGTAGGAGAATATGATCAACAAGCATATACACATCCAAGTTAGGATGACCTTGACTCAGGCTTACCATAGAGTATGTATGAGGTTCGTTGTATCTCGTTATCTACCATAGGTTGTTTGCCTTGTTCAAAAGTGATAAACAAATCCTCTATTTACATTCGTCATACTTGTGAGGACATTCAACGATGTATTTTTCTACTTCAATTTTTCTCACTATAGACGTAATTGAGTTGTGTATATTGAAATGCTTAATCGTAACCTCCTCTAATTTTTTAGTCCTAAAGATTATTCCACTTTTGAGTTTACCGTTATTTTTTTATTAAACAACTCAAATTGTAGAAATTTTAGAAATTGTATAGTGTATAATCCTTTTATATCTAGTGTTGTGAAGTGGAATAGTGGATCGTAATACGCTAATCAATTGTACGGTCCAGTAAAACTTTATGTGACAATAACTTCCATAGGTTCTTCTTAAGTATCATCCTCTGAAGCAATGCTTGCATCATCCTCCATATCTTGTCACCTTCGAGCTTGAGCTTCTTGGTTGATTCTTCATCAGAATTATCCCCTTCAAAACGTTATAGTTAATATGGTTGTTTGCATGTTTTAAAAATAATGATGAATATATAATGACTCTTAGCATGAAAAAAATTAAACATGAATCATAATGAAAGAGAAACAAAACTTAAAACAAAAAAGTAAGCAAAATAAGGAGACAACGACAAGATCAACTTTGGGGACTTAAAATATGAATAAAATATTTTAGATAAAGACACAAGGGTTTTCGGCTGAATGAGAACCAAACGAAGAACGAGCGGTGTATTATACCTAAACGACACCATAAATAGCCATAGAAAGATGAATCGAAGGGGTGGGTTAGGTGGTCGAATGGTTGAGGTTATTTTTAGTTGCAAAATCGCTTCTGGGTTGTATCATTTCATCATCTTTTACCTCTTTTACAACTCCATATATGATTCTTTTTATTGTCCATATAGTTGTTGAACGACACAATGTCTTGTAAACCATATCTTATCATATTTAATCGTATACATGTATTGACATTTAATTTAAGTAACACATACCGATACAAATACACGTGGATTTGTTTTCACGAGTAATAGAATATGATCAAAAAGCATATACACATCCAAGTTAGGATGATCTTGACTCGGGCTTACCATAGAGCATGTATGAGATTCATTGTATCTCGTTATCTGTCATAGGTTGTTTATCTTGTTCAAACATGATAAATGAACCCTCTATTTACATTTTTCATACTTGTGAAGGCATTCAATGATATATTTTTTTAATTCAGTTTTCTTCAGTGTAGACGTATTTGAGTTGCGTATATTGTAATGCTTAATCGTAACCTCCTCTAGTTTTTTAGTCCTAGAGACTATTCCACTTTTGAGTTTATCATTATTTCTTTCATTGAACATCTCAAACTGTATGAATTTTTGAAATTCTATAATGTATAATCCTTCCATATCTAGTGTTGTGAAGTGGGATAATGGATCGTAATACGCTAAACGATTGTATGGTCTAATAAAACTTTATGGGACAACAACTTCTACAGATTCTTCTTGAGTATCATCCTTTTAAGCAGTGTTATCCTCCTCCATATTCACGGTCTTGTCAAGGTTTATTGTTTCTTCAAAAAATAAATCCATCTTGTTACCTTCGGGCTTGAGTTCCTTGGGCGATTCGTTATTAGAATTATCCACTTCAAAATAGTATAGTTAATATGGTTCTTTGCATGTTATGATATAAAAATAATGATGAACATATAATGGTTCTTAGCATGAGAAAAATCGGACATGAATCATAATATAAGGGAAACAAAGCTTAAAACATGAAAGTAAGCAAAAGTAAGAGACAAAAACAAGATCGAATTTAAGGATTGAAAATACGAATAAAATATTTTAGACAAAGACACGATGACTTTCGGCTGAATGAGAACCAAACGAACAAAGGCAGTGTATTATCCCTAAACGACACTGTAAATAGACACAAAAGATGAATTGAAGGGCTGGGTAGGGTAGTCGAATGGTCGACGTTGTTTTTAATTGCACAACCGCTTTTGGATTGTATCTTTGCATTTACTTTCGCAACCTGTTGTACAATTTCTCCCATTGCCCATACAGTTGTTGGACGAAACTATATCCTGTAAACTATACATTATCATATTTAACTATATATAAGAATTGACATTTAATTGAAGTTATACATACCAAGAAAAATACACGTAGATTTGCTTTCACGAGTACGAGAATATGATCATCAAGCATATACACATCCAAGTTAGCATGATTTCGTCTCAAGCTTACCATAGAGTATGTATGAAGTTCGTTGTATCTCATTATCTACCATATGTTATTTATCTTGTTCAAACGTGATAAATGAACCCTCTATTTACATTCGTCATACTTGTGAGGGTATTCAATGATGTATTTGTCTACTTCAGTTTTCTTCACTGTGGATGTAATTGAGTTGTGTATATTATAATGGTTAATCGTAACCTCCTCTAGATTTTTAGTTTTAAAGACTATTCCACTTTTTGGTTCACAATTATTTCTTTCATTGAACAACTCAAAATGTAAGAATTTTGAAAATTCTAGTGTATAATCCTTCCATATCTAGCATTGTGAAGTGATATAATAAATCGTAATACGCTAAACGATTGCATGGTCTAGTAAAACTATATGGGAAAACAACTTGCATAGGTTCTTCTTGAATATCATCCTTTGAAGCAGTGTTTGCATCCTCCTCCACATTCACAGGCTCATCATGGTTTACTGATTCTTCAAAAATTAAATTCATCTTGTCACCTTCGGACTTGAGCTCCTTGGACAATTTCTCATCATATTTATCCCTCTCAAAATTGTATAGTTAATATGATTCTTTGCATTTATGATATAAAAATAATAATATAATGGTTCTTAGCATGAATATACCTTTCACTCTTAAAATTATTATTTAATATGATTTTAGTTATTATTTCTTGTTATAACTATTTCATCTTTTATTGAATAGACAACACACATTGAGTATATTGGGTTTAAGAGTTTTTCAAAGAGTGAAAAAAAAAGAAATTTAACTTGATATAATCATCTTGTTGATATCTCAAGAGAAAAATAGTTGCAATGTTATATTGGGAGTCATAGATATGGTCACATGACAACAAGCAATAAATTCGATGTTAGGTGGTCACATCTATTATTAAGGCGATATATTATTGACTCTTTTACATTTTTACAAACCTCAGAAAACAAGCAATAAATTCGATGTTAGGTGGTCACATATTCCATCTAGATCACCAACGTAAATTTTAAATATACCGTACGTATGCAAACACGATGGGTGTGACATGTTTTTCTTGTCACAAACATCACTTTATAATTATTGAATTTTCTTTGCCATTAGAAGAAATATCACATAACAATTACATTGTTATTTTGAAGGAGATGATCTAATTTCAACATCTTCCAAACATTCAAGTACCAGTGTGTATGTCTTTGTTGTATGTGCATCCATTCATTTCGATGCAATGACATTCTTTGATCTTATACATCAACTTGAAAATATATTTAAGGTATATCAATTCGAATTTTCTCTAATAAAAATAAACATGATTGTGATGTGGTTGATGATGAACCTAAGATATATCCAGATGAATCTATGTGACACAAGAAAAATAGTTACTTAAAAGTCAACTAGAATTTATTATGCCAAGGATATAATTCTTGAGAATGGGCAGACAACCTAAGTTGTATAGTAATTGTAGAAAACCTAGACAAGACACCATAAAATATCCTTATAAGACTCACCCTTGATTCAACTAATTATACTTCTAAATGTATTGTTTTATACCTAATTATCATAAAAAACTTTCAAACTACATTTTTTTTTTATTTTCATAGCATTTTAACATGATTTTTATAGTCTTTACGCACTGATTTCATAACTATTCTAAACATTTTAACAAAAAATTTAAATAACAAGAAAAAAAAATTCCCCAACATACTACAAAATCATCTCAAACTTGACTACAACTTTGTTTTCATGTTTTAAAGGCTTTTGAATATGTCTAGATAATATTTTAAATGCAATTTTACAATCTTTTAGATTCTTTATACGCTTAGATTTCTTAACCATTGTAGACATATATTTTCATACTATGACGTGAGCGTTAATTAACATAGAAAAAATAACTTGCAATATACCATAATATCGACTAAAATATGATTATCGCCTATGTTTTCATGTTATCCATGAAAAAAAACATGATAATATAGCATTTCTAACATAGTTTTTATAACCTTTATAATGCATTATACACGTCGATTTTCATACAATTTTCAAGAGATATATCAATGGTATGCTGGAAAAGTATGAACCTGTAAAAATTTATTTCCCAACATCATGCAAATTTACCTTAAAATACCTATCGAGCCCTATTTAAACAATTACACGACTCAAAACTTGTATCTTGTGGGATGCGAGTTTAGTTTGAAAATCTCATCAATTCATTTAAAAATACTCATTTTTTATTGCTTTATTTGAAAAGTAAAAATCTACTTTTTTATATTTTTAATTTGATTTTAATTTTTTGGTCTAATGCCCAGACTAAAGATGGGTATTGCAATCTTGTGACTAAAATATTGAAGAAAATGAGTTATAAGTAGTAGTATTAACAAATAAATGACTAAAGTACCTTAGATTTGGTCGATTTTTTTGATTGTTAATGGTGAAGGCTCAGAAGTCTTATATAATTCCACCTTTTGCCAAATTGTATTATTTAAGATTGGCGAACCCATAGGGATTGGGTCGACTTCACTACTTCTTAATCTTGCACTAAGAAAAATAAAAACACAAATAATTGGGTGATTGAATTAACTAAATTAACTATCTTAAAAACTAAGTAAAGGAAGAGAATAAGAATGATAGAAGTGAGGCCAAGTTGAGTGCTTTATAGAGGGAAATTCAGTTGTACTAATTACCCACTTATTAATGCAATGAGTTGACTTGCCGTCTCGGCGGGTCGCACTAAGGGTCGTTGCAGCTGCCTAGGCGGGGTTATGCCTTGTCGACAATTAAACTTTTCATAGTTCGACAGAGCATCCTTGTATGTCTCCTCCTTATCCCTAAGCGAAGAGAACTGTTGAAACCCACGGCTTGATGATACCTCCCGGCGTGAATCAAGGGTGAATAACAACCAAACACATGCATCTTTTAGTCGTTAAAATCCTGGGCGGTTTATCTCTAAACCAGATTAGTCTATGCCCTTGAGCAAAGACCATATTCTCTCATTTTGTGAGCCTAACTCTCCCGATATTAGACAAATAGATTTTTCTTCACATATTATTATCTCGAGCTCATATGCAAAGAAGAGTGATTGTCAAGAGAGAACAAACTATGAAAATAAGTTTGCATTAATAAATATCAAATATAATACAACTTTCTTCCTCAACTACTTCACAAACAACCTAAACCTCGGAAGGGTTTTAGAACATGGTGTAGTCGGCGGCTAAGGGTTTATGCTATGGGATTTCGACTTTTTTCCGTCCCTCCATCTCTAGCCGTAATGAGTGGCTTATATAGGCCAAGCCCTAAGTTAAAGTTTTTCATGCAAGGAAAGAGTTCTAAAAGAGAAAAAATACAACTCCTAATTAAACTATAACACTTTATTCTATTTCCTAAAATAACTCTTCTTTCCCGCGTTTGACTTTAACCAGGGCTTGACTTCTTTAATCTATTATGGCTTTCTCTCTCTTTATGTCCATTAGAATTGACATCTTTTTCTCTATCTGTCGAGCACCAGTTGTCATCTTCGTTCTGCTGTCGTGGCATCCAAAGTGCTGTCGTGGCGGGTGCTTCATTTACATTTCAGCTTCTTTTCCAGCATCCGTCTTCTTGTTTGGCCATTCCTATGATGTGGTTTCTTGCCTAGGAAAGAAAAACCATCAAATGCATCTGTTTTATGCCAAATAATAGATAAATTCATGATTTAAGTATTCAAATGCTGAAATATGGAAAATAAGTAGAATTATCCAATACTGCCCGTAAATCCATCCTTTTTAGCAATAAATGAGTGGGAAAATAATAAAAAAATTATGACTTTTAGACATTTATCAGTTAAGAATACTATCATGACAATTTAGTGGATATGCTTTGATGTGGCAAATTAGTCAATGAAACTAATGTAGTAATTGGATCACCTGATTTTTGTGACGTATTAAGTAAGAAGATTAGTAATGTAGTTGGTTAATTATTTTATTATGGCATAGCAAGCAAGACAAGTGTAGAATATGATGTCAATGTAGTAGAAAACAATGGTAGAGGTTTTTTTTGGCACAATCAATTCACGTCATGTAAAAAAATAAACGAGAAACAAACTAAAATAAAGTTTTCATAGTTCAATGCTTGTTGATAAATTATGAAGTAAGTTCACATATTATCCATTATTGATATTGACATTTGATTGATGAGATATACAAGCGAACGAAAAAGATGATGCTAATAATCTATAGGGAGAGATATAAAGTGAATTAGAGAGAGACTAATCTCCACTATGTGATGATGTCTTTTTTCAATAGTATCATTGTGTTTGAGAGTATAAGGTGATGTAGTGAATTATAAAATGTATTCTAAATTCAAAATGGACAAAATCTTAATAAACTTACCTCTATTATCTAAAAACACAACGATCCGATTAAAAAATATTTAATAAATTGTTAAATTAAAAAAATATTATCACAATATTAATTTTTTTTGATTAGGTATAACTGAGAATATTTGGTGAAATAATCAACAAACACAACATAAAAAGAATACTCATCATATGATATATGTTTAGTGCTTCATACATCATAATAAGATATTTTAAGAGGGTGAAAGTTGACATCGTATTTTGATTCTATGTTCTTACAAATTATAAAATTTGTATATAATACCATATCGACGTGAATGACTAGATGGAGTGATAAGGATATGATCACCCCAAGAAATCGAATGACCAAAGTGATCATCTTCTCTTGAGATGAATTTGTTAAATAACCACGACTGGTTAGAAAAATTCTATTTACCTCTAATTAGTGATTATCATGTAAAATATTTATATTATTTATATTCATAATATTTACAATTGAAGTATATAAAAGATTACAATGAAATTTAAATTTATAAAGATAAGGAAGTTTATATGTTACACATAATATAAAATTAGATAAGAAAAGACGAAAGTTTTAAAAAGATAAAATAAGATTGATTAATATTAAATTAGATTGATTAATCTAATCTAATCTTATCTTTAATATCTAACATCTTATGTGACCATTCATAGGAAAGAAAATAACTTGAAGTTTAAGTTTCATCTATTATGATAAATTAGACATTTCCATTCTGAGAACTTAAAAAACCATTTTTTTTTCCTTTTATTATTATCTTTAAGATATGTAAAATAAAAACAATTCATTTCCGAGTCTTTATTTTACAAATTACACTTAAAAGGATACAAAACAAAGTAAGGATGTTGTAGACAAGTATATTTTGCCTCATAAATCTAACTAATTATCGTGATAATTAATTATTCTTTGATGTTCAATAGAATATTTTTTAATGTATTCGAATTATCCCAAACCAAAAAATTGATGATTGTTTAACCTTGGTAATACATCTCTACATTAACCTTGGGTGAACATCATCGATCAATGAACTCTTTTTAGTCGCTGAAATTCATTCCTTATCCCTAAGGCAAATTAGTTCCTACCAATGATTGTTTTAATAAAAACTATATACAATCGTTTCATGAATCTAGTTCTCCGAAGCCTAAATAAATGAATTTATTCAAGTTTTTCTTTCGAGTTCACTTGAAATTTAAATAGAGAACCAAGAAATGGATAAACAAAAAAATAATAAATTTAAACCAAAATAAATCATTCGTTCATGAACACTTTAAACCCAATAACCCAATCCAATTAATTTATTTTATGGTTGGATTGAAAAAATATCAATAAAGAATTAAATTCATACATCAATTTAATCTAACAATAAAAAGAAAATAAAAATCTAGAGAAACCAAGCTCTTCCATGATTCGATCATCCCTTTTGATTCGATCTCATCTCACTTCGATCACCATTTTCTCGTCACCTTGTTGTTGGTATTTATATAAAAGTAAATATCTCCATTTGATTTTCGAATTAAAGGGGATAATCTTCTTATCTTTATCTTCAATAACTCTTAACTTGAAATTGAGTTTTATCCTATGTGATATGGACAAGAAAAAGGAAGAGAGATAATTCTGTTGAGTGGATCAAATAATCGAAAATAGTCAAGATGGGGTGAATTGACACTTTTAAAATTTTTTGGAGTGATTGGAAAGATTGAAAAATGAACACAAGTGATTTATAGTGGTTCAAGATTCGAACAAGATCTACCTCCACTACCTTAACTCCCACTAAGAATAAATAAAGTTTACAATTACAATTAACCGTTCCCCAAACTCAAAAAGAAAGATTACAATGATGAACAAACAGTTGGGTGTACAAGATTTTGCAATTTGAGTGCTTGGAGTTGGATTGAATGCTTGGATTTTTATTTGATGACCAATAGTTGTTGCTCTTGCATTTGAGACTTGTTTTTATACCTTCTCATTGAATTCTAACCATTTGGGTGGTTGAGATCATCAATATAGCCATTGAGACACCATCTTCCCACCATAAATGCAATTCTTCAACTTGGCGTATCGATACATGAAACTCCTGTATCGAAACAATGATAAAATAGAAAAAGTCATTATGTGCATTTAATAAGGACATATCGATACTCTTAGCCCGCGTATCGAAACGAGTAGTCTTTAAAACAGGGGCATATCAAAACGCTTAAAGAAGCGTATTGATACCATTTAAAACTGCCAAAATCCGTATCAAAATGCCTTGAGGGGAGTATTGAAACGAGTAACTAACTTTTAAAAGTTTGGTTTCCAATAACTGACAAGTAACAACCGAAATCTTTAAATGTGCGAAAAGCCTTAAAAAATAACTCATGTATCGAAACACTTACATAGTGTAACGAAATGATATTAAAATTAATTTTAATTTTAAATGTATACCTGTATCGAAACAACCAAAAGATATATCGAAACACCTGCATCAATATCATTTAAAAAATATTTCGAAACAAAAAATTAAAGTTTCAAAATGTATCGAAACTACCAAAAGATATATCGAAACACCTGCATCAATATCATTTAAAAAATATTTTGAAACCAAAAATTAAAGTTTCAAAATGTATCGAAACTCTTTGAAAAACTTGATGAACATTCATTAAAAATAAACATGTTGTATCAAAACGCATAAGGGGTGTACGCCTAGAAAAAATTATCTTTTAGGATTTGAAAATGGTTAGAAAAATATTGATGAGTTATTATTTTGACTTAGAAAAATTGTTACACTTTTCAATTGAATAATAATTTAAAAATTTATTTGTAAAAATATCATTTTACTTCTTTGTTATATCAAAATCAAATTAGATTTTATAAATTCTTAAAAATTGTTTTCATCTTCAACTTGTTCCGAAAACGCTCATAATGGCTCGACAATTCATCCATGTACAAAAAAGAGCAAAACATAGTTGATTTCTCCATAAAAATAGCTAATTGTAAGATCAAGCCTAATAAATATAAGGACTACAAATTTATGCATCAAATAACTATAAATGCAATTAAATGAGTCTAATTCTAAACAATAATCTAAATAAAATGTATAAAATAGATTACTTTTTCACACTTAAATGAAAATAATAACTTTGCATTCCAAATGCTTTTATTTTATGCATTAATTTTGCATGAATTAGAATGCTAAAGATGAGGATGCAGCCATTATAATTTTAGGAAGAAGTTTTTTTTAAGAGGTGTTGGTTTAGCTTCGAGATACTATAGTTATCAACAGGAATTTAAAAAGTATTTACGGTTTTATTTTTAATCGCATTACCTTTATTATGGTTTCAGATATAATGGATTTTATTGCGAGTGTTGCGGTCGTAAATCTTTTTAAATTCGTACACTTAATACAAATCAAAATCAAAATCAATATAAATATAATAAATTTATTTGATTTTCTGAATTCTTAAACATTTGGAGATGAAATTTGATTGATAGTTCTTACTTTTTTAGGTGTTTTTGAAATAACGAGACAATAACAAAAATAATACATTATTATTGATCGTTATCGTTAAAATACGGCTGTTATCGATTGTCATTGGTGTGATTCCGAGCCTCTTCATTATTTGTTGTTAATAATTTTGTCTTACAATGCTCCCGTTAAATAATAACGATTATAACGATCATGAACTAATTTCTAAATCTCTCTCATCGGATAAATATTTCATTCTTTGTGGTTAATAGCCAATTAACATGTTTTCTATTAACTAGATAGCACTATCTTTCTTATATTGTATCATACACATTTATCATGTTTTAAGACTATATACTATGTCAAGAGGTGATGAGAATGAAAAGAGTAGCAAACTTGTTGAAAGAAATATTGAGAGTATTCTTTTATGGGATAAAAGTGATGAAATTTTAGAGAAGTACGAGATAGATTATGAGTTTTTATTTGAAATAGAATAAATTGAATGATTTTATAATTAAAAAGGATTAAATGTTTTATTATTTAAATTTTTATAATTTCAACATTATCCCTTTTATTGTTGATTAACAGTCAAGTAACATAACAAATTAAAAGTTCAACGAATGTAGTAAAAGCTTTAAGAAATTAGTAATTATATTGCAAGTGTCCTGATATTTTAGTGACCACTAGGGGTGATAACGAGCCGAACCGAGTCCGGTCAGATTCGGCTTGAAAATAGTGTTATTGGGCTCAACTCAGGCTCGAGGCTCGGCAATCTCGAAATTTTATGTTTGAGATCGGCTCGAAAATAATATTATTGGGCTCGAAGCTCGTAGGCAACCCAAAATATACAATTTTATTATAGTTTTATATAAAAGATAAGACCTAGTTAAAAACTATTTTCATAACCAACACCAAAAATAAAATTCAGGGAAAAAATGTCTAATTTATTTTAATTTATTTATTTTTAGTGGATTTCTCCTATTCTATTTTATTGTTTTTCTTTTGTTAAAGAGATTACTTTTTAGTATGTGTATATATATATATAATATAATTATTCCGACCTTGTTCACGAGCTTTTCGAGTCGAGCTTGGGTAGGCTCGTCTCATCTCGTTAAAGTCTCGAGCCGAACCCAAGTCAAGCTCACTCAAGCCGAACTTTAACCTAACCGAGCCCAAGTAGCTCACGAGCCAGTCAGGCCATTATCACCCCTATAAATTAAACACCGATAAAATTTATAATTAAAAATGTTTAAACATAAAAATTCAAAAAATCTTAAATAATAAATATTTAAATTTTAGAAAATTATATCTAAGGTTTGATTCATCTCATCAATCATAATCTTAACCAATAAAAATAATCATTTTTATTATTTTTTATCATTTTTTCCTACCAATAAATCTTTATAATTTTTTTCATGATTTTTAAAAAATATTTTTAAAAAGCTATTACATTATTAAGTTAATGAAAAAAAAATAATAATTTTATATAATTTTATTAGACGAGACCATATAATAATTTAATGATATGAAAAAAAAAAATTCTTCCCCTAATCAAGCTTCCTTTCATACCCCACTTTAATATATTATATTAGCATCAGACACAAGCTTTGCTACAAAACCTTTGTATCATCACCAATAACATTGACAAGAAATAAGAAAGCCATAAAGGTCATATAGGAGTGCATACATGTGGTGGTAAAAGCAGCATCTCCAAAGAATCATTGCTTCCCACAGTTGCACATTCATCAATCATATTTTAACATAAACAAGTTGTCACATAGCATCCTAAGGCTTTGATTGTAAAGACAAGCCAAATCAGTTTATGTTTAAACATGCCATACAGACTACAAACTTTCTGTAGATAATTGGGTTAGGTTTATGCTCCTGGAGGAGACATGAAACAGGGTGTATGAAACCTAGTGACTACCCTGGACACTCTCTGTTTGTTCATCAGTATTTCTATGTTGGTCATTCCTACCAGATTTCAGATCGTCGTGCTCAGGAACTTCCCCTAGCCTCTCCTGCATTTATGCGACTGATATTAGGAAGCAATGCTAGGCAATAGGTTTGGACAAGGCAGACTACGGTTTGAAGAGTAGAAACATACAAGTTCTTATATTTTAGCAATACAAAGCAAGAACAAAATATGACCTTGAGAGAGGTATTCTCTGCATGAAGCTGCACATACTCGCTCTGGAGACGATTAAGTTCTGATCTAAGGTGGGCATTCTCTTCCTTTAAGGCTTCAGTACGTTGAGCAAGCTCATCATATTCCGCCTGATTCAATAGTATGCATTTAGATGAATAACTCATTCATGGGCCTTTAATGGGAGATAATAGGATCTACAATTTCTAAAGGGTACTTCAGTACCTGCTTACGCAACCTTGATCGCCGTGCGGACTCTCTGTTTGATTGCTTCCTTCTCTGTCGTTTAAGTTCCCTTTCATCCTAAATTCATAAAACCAGAACTAGTGCCAGTTACACAACACTGGAAGAAAAAGCAATGAAAAAACACTTTCTAGGAAGCACATAAACAAGGAAGGATGTGGCAGTTCATTGTAGGAGAAAGACCTTGATTTAAAATCCGGCAAATTTAGTTTAAATTTAACATTTCATGGTCAAAAGCATTGGACTACAGGCTAAAGCAAATAAATCAACTCTAAGGAGATCTTGAATTTCACTATGTTCAGAGAGAGAACCTGTAACCAATGCTGAGACTGAACACTGTCCCGCGATGCAGTGGCTACAATTCCTCCTGCAACTGGGGTCGAAGAAACCTTTGAATGCATTGCAGGAACATTAGATGAAGCTGGTGTGCCCCAATAGTCCATCCCGATATGTAAGTTAGTTGTTGGACCAGGAACAGCTGTGGTTGCCCCAGTAATTGATATAGGTACAATGGTCATTGCTGTAGTCGCTATTGAATGGGATGAAGTATGACCTCCATTCTGTGATGCTTCACCTATATAAGAACCATTGAAGACATTCTTAGAACACATACACAAATGGAAATAATACAATGCAAAAATGTCATGACATTATCACCATCTAACCTTCTTCAGAATCTTTTCCACCTCCAGATTTCAATTGCAATTCCTAAAAATGAAGAAAATAACATTTTATTGCATAATATTGGTCTGGGAAAAATAACAAGGTGATATAAGTAAATGCCTGAATTTGAAAAAAATATAAAATTTTTAAAGTTTTCTCATCATTGGAAGAGTTCCAACAGAAGCTGCAATTATGGGTAGTTGTAATAGAGTTGACAATTGGGTACAGATTTACCATTTCTTCAATAACCCCACTCTACAATGTTTTTCCAGGACATACAGAAGGCCCATTAAACTTTGCTTGCCATGTATTAGATAAAAGAAAATTAATCTGATCAGTTGGCAAGACAACTCCTATTAGCCATGAACAAAATGATTGAGAAACTACAGGAGTATTGCAACTTCAGAGAAAGAACCCTGGAAGCAGTTCCATCCAAAACAACTTAATTTGGGATTATTCCCTTTCCTAGGCAATCAACAATTTAACTCGAGGTATTTAATAGAACAAAAGAGTGATTCTAGTCTTCTAGCCAAGGCTAATAAATCGTAACGTTAGTGTTTGCACTTTGCAGACACTTCAAAATCCTAAGCATTCATATCCAGACTGTACAGTAAACTAATAGATGAGAAGGGGAAGAAATTCATGAAATTGCAAAAGTCCTGTCCTCGAATCCTATCGCTTCGGCTGGTTAATCACAACCTCCAAGACAGGAAAAATACATAAGCAAAGCATGTTCAAAATGATAAACTAATAAAAGGCGATGGCCTATTCAAAATAATAAGAAAATAAAAGGAAGCGATAAGAGGCCTTGCACAGTTGCACTCACATTCTGGGAGTTTGCATCACTGCCTTCACTTGTACCTTCACTTTCACTGTCAGCACTACACATGCATGATAATTATTCCACCATCAGATAAATCACCTAGGGCAATAGTTTTGGTAGCAAGTACAAGCAAATAATTTATGCTAGGATGAACTAATGCATTAAAAATCCAGATACTGACTACAGAGTACCAACTAAAAGGCTCAAAGAAAGGACAAAAAACATGTCTACTAAAATCATCTTAAACTTTAAGCCGCAAAACAACTAGCTTATTCAAACCTTGTATGAATGACTTTTACAAGCACTTGCCAAAGCTTTCTAACACTTACTATACCAGAAATAAAGAGAGAAGCACAAGAGATTTACTCCTTAAACTTCTTCAATAAAGGACTTCATTGACTTCTCAATGAAACCCGAATGCAACTGCTGGGTTTGGTGAGCTCATTTCTGTATTACTCAATTCTATTAAGATTTCACCATGAGACTACATATGAAGATCAAGACTCGAGAATACTCCTTCCCCCAGAAATTGACATGAGAAATAGTCCTTGTAACTGACAACTAAAACCTACACAACAACTGCAAGATCATTTTTTTCATACCTTTTAGAAACTCCGTTAGCAGAAGCCCCTGATGTTTTACCAAGATTATTGTTCTTTCCGGTAACCATGTTCAAACTGCACAAACTCTCTTTTGATCTTTTAATAGGCAACTTTTCCTTCACTTCAGGAGGCTTACCATCCATTTCTGTGTTTCCAGGCATATTTCCCTAAAAATATCTAGAGTCAATCCTTTGGAAGCATGGACAAAAAGACACATTTCCAAAAAAACATATCATATGACAAAGTAAGATAAACTGCTTACAGAAGCCTCAGCAATACCATTTGGAGAAGGCATAGCAAAAGGACTAAAAGGATAAGATCCCTGTAGAAGATTAGACCACGTCAAAATGATGGCTCCAAGTCTTGAGATAAGAAATGAAACCTAATAATAGTTAAAAAGAACATACTGGAGGAAGGGATGGATGTGCATATATTCCACCATGAGGATACATTGCAACATAAGGATGTGGTGGGGTACCATAGGGAGGCATAATATGCTGCAACAAAGAAAGAATTACATGAAAGTTTTACCAATGAGCAAATGAAATCATTAAATCTTGATAGTTAATCATGCCACCAAATCTTCAAGCTCTAACACGTAAAAGAACTAATTTAACAATCCTAAAAATGCACCATCCTAAGATACCAAAGCAAAAGCAAAAGTACCTGAACACCCCACATATATGGGGGAGCTTGGGGACTTGATGCTAAGAAACCATGTGGAGGAATGGGAGAATATGCCTGTTATCAAACAACAATCCACATGTCATGATCTTAATAACATATGAAACTTGAATATAAAGTATTGGAATTACAGATATTTATACAACAAACCTGAAACCCAGACCAGTCCGCATTTACCACACCCGAGTTAGATGTCGAAGACGCCTCCTGAGAAACAAGAAGATCATTAAAACAAACAAACAAACTTGTGAAAAATAACAAACCAAAACTTTCAAACAACAATAAAAGAATACCTGTGTAGCAGGCGGTGTCCTTGGCTCCTTTTCTTTTACAGCTTTATCCATCTCACTGCTGCCCATTACTCTATATCCACCAACAAGTTTCGGAAATCCCCTCAAACCATTCTACAAATAGAATGCACAATTCAACCACAATATGGCAGCATGCACCTTTCCCTCTCTAAATTGTATATTCATCCAAAAGAATGCAATTTATTAAGCCCCCATCACAAGTTTCCCCCATTCGCATTACAAGCATATAACATTAAAGAGAAAGGGTATAACCTGTCCCAATATCATCTCTCTTTTTCTCTGAATTTTCTCAGTAAACAAGCATATAACATTAAACAGAAAGAGGATAACATGTACCCAGCAGGAAAAAACTGGAACAAACTTTAAAACACAATTGATAAATCAGAAGGCAAGCTGTTGAGTAATTTACAAAATCAATTAGCAAACGAAAAAGCTAATAAATTAAAATTTGAATTACCACTGAAAGAACAAACCAAATAACAATGAAACCCAAGCCTCATCCACTGAATGGAAGCAAAAAAATGGAAGGTAGGAAATTTGAACTTGAATTAGGGCACGATTGGGAGACTAAAATTCTATTTTGCTCGTGTTTCTTTTTTTGTTCTTTATATACGAAATCGTAAAGATCAGGTGTTTGAAATTAGGGTTTGTTTTTTGATAAGGGAAATTAGGGTTTGTTAATTGTACTTTGGGTGGAATATATGAGGGGAAAGGGTTAACGGAGTAATTCTGTAACTCGTCGTACTTTAGTCGATTTCTCCTTTCTATGTTCGCTGACCATGCGAAATCTCTATGTTGTCCTTCAACCAGTTTATGCACGGATGGCCATTGGTCGGGTTGGGTTCGGTTTTTGATCTCGTATGTAATTTAAATTTAGTATTTTTATTGAACTCGACTTAATATTTTATGAGATTTCATTTGACTCGGATCTTTCGAATTTTAGAGTAAAACTCGAATTCAACTTGTTTTAATATAAATAAAAAATATATTATTTTTTATTCGATAAAATAAGGAATTAATTAAAAAATACAAATAGAAATAAGTTATAATAATTATTTTATTTTTATTAGATAAAATAAGGAAATGATTGAAAAAAAATGGAGAAATACATTATTAACAATTATACTTTAAATACTTGGAATAAAATTTAATTACTATTTTGGGCTATGTCAATTCAGATATTTTCACCTTAAATTCAAACCTGACTCGATAGTATTTAAAAAAAAATCTCAACATGAACTCAGTCCGAAGGAAAACTTTCTTTAAAAACTTCAATCTCATAAGATCATATCGAGTTAAAACCTATTGGGTATGGGTAAACGTTTGATCTAGAAACGAAAATATAATAGAACGGAGATGATTTTGCATTTCACACTTCGTCCCTAACACTTACAGTTACGATTATTTTAAAAAAATCATCATTAAATATTTTAAGTATTATTTTTGTCCTCTTACTATCCCTTATGGATCCTGTAATCATTAATTTTATTCGGGGTTATAAATTCGATGTAATTTTTGATAAGCTTTAAATAATGGGCTTAATTTTCATTATTAGAATTTCTAAAAATATTATATATTATTATTCGATATATATGTATTTATTTATTTTTGTTATTATTATTAATTATATTTTTAATTATAAATAGAATTTGTAAATGAATGACCCAATTTAAATAAATAAATTAAGCTCAAATAATATTAAAATATCAATCCATTACATCAAAACTCAAATTATAATTACATTACAACCCATGTTTTTAATACATCAGCCCGTCCGGGCCTTTTCTTAAATCTTATAGCCTAAACTTAAGTCCAATCTAATAATTAATCTATCAGAAACCCTAATTGATCTTCTTTTCTTTCATGCGCAGTCAAACAAGAGTCGTTAGATCATCTCACGATCTAACGACCACGACCAATACAGGAGAGGTGTAACGACCCAGATTCGGATCCGAGTGTCGGGTTAACCCAAGACTTTGGGCTTCAGTTTTGGGCCCGAATAGAGTGGGTTGGGCCTAGTTTGTTGGGTCTTAAGTGTTTGTGTTTGGGCTTAAGTTGTGGGGTGAGGGCATATTGGTAATTTCACAAATAGATGAAAGAAGGGGATTTTTATGGGGGGGGTTGTACTACAAAAATCTGAAAATGGTGAAGTCATCATTGTCTCTATATCTTTATCTTTCTTTCAACCCAAACATGAAGCTAAAGGTGTTAATTTGTGCTTGTAGGTTGTGATTCTCGTTCTAGTGCAAGAGAGGAAGTTATAGAGCTTGGAGAGATTTACAAATCAAGGTGAAAATGACTAAGTTTGGTGGAGAAAAAGAGATTTTGAAAGGGGTTAGAGGTTGAGCTCGGGAATGAGATTTCAAGAGCTTAAATCTTAATCTTTTTGTGTTTTTAAGCTCAAGAATCATCCTAAGGTGTTTCTAAGTCGTTGTTTATCTTTCTCCTTGTAGAAAAAGAGGTTGAAGAATCATCTACAAGCTTAGTGAGGAAGAAGACTTGAAGGGAAAGAAGGTGACATTTTGTTGCTGTGTTAGCTTAAGGTTGGTACTCCCAATTCGTCCTTTTTATTATTCATATTATGGTAGTTGCATACATATAGATTTCTGTGTACGAATGCTTGGTTTGGAGCTAAAGAACCATTAAAGGTGAAATCTGGGATAATATGTTTAATGGCCTAAAAATGATGTTAAAACAATCTAAACATCCCTAAGATTAAGTAGGAACACTTTAGGATCGAATAGGTTAATGTTGGAAATGATTCTTAGAAAATTTAAGTGCAAAACTATAGGTTCGTGCAGGGGGTATTGATATCGGAGAACCGTGTATCAATACCCCTAAGAGAGAAATAGGTTATTTTGGGCAGGCGTTTCGAAACGCCTTGCCCGTTTTTTGATACGGAGCTTTACAGTGGCATTTCCGATTTGATACCAGTATCAAAGCGGATAAGCCCTCCTCAGTTGACCTTAGAGTTGGTCAAAGCGTATCGATACAGTGTGTTTTCATACTTTCTTTGTAAAGGTATCGATACAGGGTGTTTCGATACCCCATATAGGAGTATAGAAACTGATGAGTGCATAAAAGTACTAATTTTTATATCATTTTCTCACTCGTTTATTGCCAATTAAGTACAAATTTAAGGGCAATATTGGATAATTCTGCTTATTTTCCATATTTCAGCATCCGAATACTTACATCATGAATTTATCTATTATTTGGCATAAAACAGATGCATTTGATGGGTTTTTTCCTAGGCAGGAAACCACATCATAGGAATGGCCAAACAAGAATATGGATGCTGGAAAAAAAGCTGAAATGCAGATGAAGGACCCGCCACGGCAGCACTTTGGATTCCGCGGCAGCAGATGCAGCACCCGCCACGGCAGCACTTTTGAGGTCGCGGCAGCAGAGTAAAGATGATAACTGGTTCTCGACAGAAAGAGAAAAAGATGTCGATCTCAACGGACAAAGAGCGAGAGAAAGATAGAGCCAAATTGAGGAGTCAAGCCTTGGTCAAATTCAAGTACGGGAAAGAAGAGTTATTTTAGGAAATAAGAATTAAGTATTATAGTTTAATTAGAAATTATATTTCTTCTTCCTTTAGAACTCTTTCCTTGCATGGAAAGCTTTAACCTAGGGCTTGACCTATATAAGCCACCCATTAGGTCTAGGTTTAGGGTGTGAAGTGGAGTCGGATTTTACCCTAGAAAAATACTTTTAGCCGCCGACTACACCATGTTCTAAACTTCTTCGGAGGTTTAGGTTGTTTGTGGAGTAGTTGAATAAGATGGTTGTGTTATGTTAGATATTTATTAATGTAAAACTTATTTATTAGTTTATTCTCTCTTGGTATTTACTCTTCTCGCATATGAGCTCGAAATATAGTATGTGAAGAAAAATCTATTTGCCTAGCATCGAGAGATGTAGGTTCACGAAATGAGAGAATACGGTCTTTGCTCATGGGCATTGACTAATCCAGTTGAGAGATTAACCGTCCAGGATTTTAGCGACTAACAAGACGCATATGTTTGGTTGTTGTCCGCCCTTGATTCACGCTGAGAGGTATCATCAAGATGTGGGTTTCAACAGTTCTCTTCGCTTAGGGATAAGGAAGAAAGACATACAAGGATGCTCTGTCGAGCTATGGAATGTTGAATTGTCGACAAGGCATAACCCCGCCTAGGCAGCTGCGGCGACCCTTTGTGCGACCCGCCGAGGCGGCAGTTCAATCCATTGCATTAATAAGTGGATACTTAATACAAATGGATTCTCCTCTACAAAACACTCAACTTAGCCTCGTTTTTATCGTCTTTATTTCTCCGATATTTAGTTTAGTTTTAGTAATTAATTTAGTAATCTCAACTCAACAACTATTTGTGTTTTTATTTTCTATAGTGCAACCATAGGAAGTACTGAAATCGAAACAGTCCTTATGGGTTCGACAACCTCAAATATTACAATCTGAAAAAGGTGGAAAATTAAAGGACTTTCGATCCTCCATTAGAAACCCCTATGAAATCTTACTTAAGTCGACATAGAAATTGGGGTCGATAATTGTAATTAAGGCTTCCTATTAATCTTTAAAACTATGAAATGAATTGTTAAACCAAGATTGATAATTACAACCCCGATAGACTAGGGTTTGTTAAGCCATAGTATATTTTGATGTGAAGATCCTAGTTGGATCATTTGTGTGTATTGAGTCCTTATGTGATGGAAATCTGGATATCCAAAAGTGTTGCAACACGTCGAAGGCCATCCGATGTAATATTTCGGGTGATGTATTGAATACCTTTATTCTGAATGTTAGGCGGTCTCATTCGAAGATGTTTGATGTAACATTCTGAACATGGGATTGGTTGGTAGGCCTCCATCCCGATTACTTATTCCGAATGTTGGGCGGTCTCGTTCGAAGATGCTCGATGTAACATTCCGAGCATAGGATTTAAATGCAGCCTTAATCCTAAGTGTAGGATCCCGATGCTGTGTGGACGCGGGCCTCACTTTGTGTTTCTTTTGTGAAATGACATGTATATGTTGTGTGCGTTATTATATATTCATTTATTCCATGTGATAGGCAAGCATGCTAGACCATCATATCATGCACGATATTTATATGCTTTGCTTACAGCTTATGATATGCATGATTTTGGGCCGAGTGACAGCGTACTCACTAAGCTTTGTTAGCTCAGCATTCGAAATGTGTTTTCGTGTCGTAGGTTAGGTGAAGCTGGTTTCTATGGAGAACCATCGAGGTTTAGATTTCATCATCGAATTGTGTTAGAGTACAATGATTAGATGTAGTGGGCTAATACTTTGTCGAACCCTATATGTATTTGTAACTTTGTTTATTTATTTGATCGAATGTTTTAAACGGATTTGTAATATTTTGGAGTTCCAGCTACTTACAATTATTTTGGATTTATGTTTTAGCTTGAAATGGATTTTATGGAATGATGTTGAACTTGAGATTTGTTTTATCTTATTGGGCTTTTGAAATAAATTTTGAAGTACAGGTTTTGGGCCGGAGGCCCAATGTGACACTTGGTCGAGGGTGTTACAAGAGGGTTCTAGAAGATCAACGCACCCACGCGCGCTGATGGGTTCTCCACACGCGACCTCTCGATTCCCGCGTGTAACACACGAACGGCTCTTTCATATCCCCGTCGTCCGCTCATCCGGTGGTCCCCTCAATCTCCAGTACATACAAAACAACAAAAAAGATATCAGAATTCATACACAAAATTCAAAAATCTCATAGAAATTCGGCCAATATTTCTAGAGAAATCAGAGAATTTAAGGAAAAAATACAACAATAATCGGGACAAAATTCTAGAGGCAATCACAGCAGCAAACGAACAACATAATCAATAAAAAATTTTAGAATCTTTTCCTTTTTTTTATTTTAATCGGTTATTTAAAATGAACAAACCATTGTATTCAAGGTCGATCCCTACCCCATTTCAATCAATATAGATAACTTTTCTAGAGGTACAACCTTTTTTATTTTGCATGCAAAAAATCCAAGGGAGATAGATTAGGGTTTGTTGCTTTACCTTTTGAGTTTGATTGTTTGAGTCCTTGCCTCGTTCACTCTGATCCCTCTTCGACGATAAGCTCACGGCCATTGTGCTATCAAAGAGTGAGTCGAGGACGAGTTCCTCCCCTTTACAGTTCATCTTCGTCATTTCTTTTCAAACAGAAGAAGGGTTTCATTTTAGAGAGAATCGATTTTAAAGAAAAGAGAAAAGGATCTATTTTTGGGGTTTGGTTTCAAAAAAATGTATTTTTAATGACAGCCGACACAGTCGTTTTTGGATAAGTATGGTGGCCGAAGTTCATATTTCTGCAAATCCCAAAAGAACACCATCATGTTCTTAATTTTTCTGGGATTTTAGAAGAACAGAGAGAGCTTGAGGATTTTTGATTCGGTTTGGTATAAAAATGAAAAAATAATATGTTTTTTAGTTTTCAGTTTGACATTTATACTCAGACCCTTTGAAAAATGGGTTATTTCAATCATTTAAATCTCTTTGTGTCATTTAAATCATCCCTACCGTCCTCAACTCTTTGTTTTGTTTTACTATTTGACCACCAGATTTAATAATCAAGTTTTCCGTTTTTAATTCTATTTAGGAAATTTTTAATCATTCGAATCAAGTACCTTATTTATGCGAAATTGGTATTTGAATTTTTTTTCTTTTTCTTTTGGACCAAAATCGAATAATAAAGTTTTGTTTTGACTCGAGTTTTATTTTCCTTTCAATCTGGTCTATTTTCCAGTTGCATTATTAATCATCAATTAACAAAATCTATTATCATTTATCAACCATCGTCCAACAAAATCATAATATTTGATAACATCAACGGCATTCATTGTACAAAAGTGTAATTGAGTGGTTTCGATTGCTAAATTTAATGAAGAGCTATATTTATTTACTACCCCAACTAAAACAAGTAGACCGTTCTCATTTCGTCTCTATCCAAAGAAACTCCCACCTTCTTTGTATGGTGGCGTGCATATAAATATACAGACATACAGAAAGAGCAAATGACATAGAGGCTGAGTTTGACAGACAACAAAGAAAAACAAATCCTTGTAAAGAATTGGAGTTATATGGCCCTTGTTCTTGTCTTCATCTCCTGTTGGTTCATCGGCTTCGTGAATGCTACTTTCAACGTCACCACCCTCTCCTTCGACGAAGGATACAAACCTCTCTTCGGAAATGGTAACCTTATTCGTTCCCCCGATGGTCGTAGCGTCCGCCTACTACTCGACGTTTACACCGGTAACTTACTAACATGTGTCCTATATTCTTTGTATTATACATTTGAATACGTGTGTATTGTATTGATGAGTTGAGGATGTGAAATTTAGGGTCGGGTTTTATTTCGTCTAGTATGTACCAACATGGATTTTTCAGTGCTAAAATCAAATTGCCATCGGATTATACTGCCGGAATAGTTGTTGCCTTTTATGTAAGTTTTTTCTTCTTCTTGTTTTTAGTGAATCTGTTCGTTACTCATGGCGGCTGACTTTGGTAATGAATGTTTCATTCCTTTTTTGTTGTTGTGGTGGTGGTCAATACAGACATCCAACGGAGATGTGTATGAGAAAAGTCACGATGAATTAGACTTTGAGTTTCTTGGAAACATTGCAGGGAAGCCATGGAGATTCCAGACAAATTTGTATGGGAATGGGAGCACGAACCGAGGGAGAGAGGAACGATACAACCTCTGGTTCGATCCGTCCAAAGAATTCCACAGATACAGCATATTTTGGACATACAACAACATTATGTGAGTTGTCTTCAACAACGATAAACGACCTTGCATATTCCTTGTGAATGAAATGCTTATCTCCCACTTGTGAATGATTATTTAAGTAACATTACATGTTCCTTTGGTGTTTGTGACTAGTTTTTATGTCGATGAAGTGCCGATCAGGGAAGTGGTGCGCAATGATAAAATGGGCGGAGACTACCCAGCAAAGCCGATGTCTTTGTACGCTACCATTTGGGATGCCTCTAGCTGGGCCACCAACGGAGGAAAACACAAAGTTAACTACAAGTATGCACCTTTCACTTCCGAGTTCAAAGACCTTGTCCTCGAGGGTTGCCCTACCGATCCCATTCGGACTCTCCCCAACTCCACCGCCTGCAACGAGACAGATGCTTGGCTTGAAACCCGTGACTATTCCGTCATAACACCGGAAAGCCGATTATCCATGCGAAGATTCAGACAACGTTATATGTATTACTCCTACTGTTACGACACAATTCGTTACCCTGTAACGCCTCCCGAATGCATAATCGATCCAAACGAAAAACAAAGGTTCCAAGATTCTGGGAGGTTGATTCGGCGGAAGCCATAGGAAGCAAATGAGGATATGTGAATTAGTATTGAATTTTTAATATATATACTTGTGATTGTTCTTTGGTCTTCCCACATGTTCATGCGTGTAGAATAATATCCATATATAATGTACTAAAGAATTGAGTTTGGTACTTGTACTAAGTTGGGTGATTCATTTTATTTAAAATGATGAACCAAATTTCATGAAATATAGTTGAATTTTTACACATATAATATTATTTATTTCTCAAATAATGTTCTGGGTGATTTACACGAGCACATCATTTCTTCGTTGATAAAAATAATATATATACTTAAAAATAATAATAATATACTTATTTTATTTTAAAAATTATAATAATATATTTATTTTATTTTAAAAATAATAAAATTATAATATAAAATTAAATTTTGATAAAAATGTATATATTTTAATATATATATATACTTAAAAATATTAAAAATATCAAAATAAAATTTCAACTACAATTAATAAGCTTAATAAAATATTTATCATTAATTATTATCCATATATTTTTTAAACGAGTTAACAAAGTAATATATATTTAAGCATGAGCCCTCTAGCCCAAGTGGTTAAAGGAACGGTTGTTGTTTTTAGAAGTCACGGGTTCGAGTACCAATAATGTCAGCAGATTGATTGAGCGATCAATGTCAAATGGTGGATTTTATATTCTAAAACAAATACTATCGTAATCACTATTAGCTTTTTCAAAAAAAAAAGCAATATATATTTAATATTTTTAATAAAATTTGAATATTAGCGTCCAAACAATATTTTGATATAGTTTATTGTGGGGTGTATTTAGTTAATTCGGTCGGTGGTTGAACCGAATAAGCCATAATTAAATTAGTCAATGTAACACCCTAGATCTGGTGTCACATTGGGCATACGACCCAAAATCCGTGTTCGAAAAATTTTCACTTTCAAAGCCTAAAATAATAATTTCAAGTCCAAATGAAACCATAACAAATTCATTAAGTTTAAATCAAAATAAAAGGGGTATTTCAAAAGAGTAAATAAGAGCTCCAAATAGTTACAAGAAATTTAAAAGCATTCGACCCAAATAATGAGAGTTACAAAATACATTATAGGGTTCAACAAGTACTAATACAATACATCAATAAATTGTACTCTAACACTAAGTCAATGCTGAAATCTCAACTTTGATGGTGCTCCTCCGATTCCAACTTCACCTAACTTATGCACGAAAATACATTTCGAAACGCTGAGCTATAGAAGCTCAGTTGGTACACCGTCACTCGGCCAACATCTTATATATAATGAATAAGACAAAGCAATACACGTAATATCATGCATGATATGATGACACTATCATAATCGCCTAAACACATGGCATAAATGAATGTATACTATCGCACACAGCATATACATGTAAACCAAAACAAAATCACAAAATAGTGAGGTCCGCGTCCACACAACATCGGGATCTTACACTATGAGTGAGGCCCACGCTTGGTTTTAAAAGGCGTCAGGCGCTCCGAGACGTAAGAGGTCTCTGAAGCCGAGGCGTAAGACGCTAAGCGAAGGCGTTTGCCTTTTGTAAGTGATGCGCCCTTTTATTTTATAAAATTATAAATCAATCTTATGACATAAAAATATGATAATTATATCATAAATATTAAAATACTAATAAATTATATATTTGAATATAAAATTTTAATATTTATTTAAATAAATAAATAAATATTTTAAAGTAAATTTTATTTTATTATATTATTTTATATTAAAATTAATATTAACAGTAACTATTGATCTAAAATAAATATATGAACAATAATAAGATTAAGAAAAACTTAATTTATTTTAAATATAAATATTATTTTATTCTTTTAAACCATAAATTATTGTGAAAAGTATTAAGATATTTTGATCAAATAAAAAAATAAAAAATGGTTTTATTTTTAAATATGAAAGGACAATATTAGACATATATTTAATGAAAAATCCTCATAGAGGGTTATTTTTTTCATTACATAAATTTAAAGGTCCAACTTTAAAGTAATTTCTAGCACATGGTAAATAAAAAGTTAAAATAAATTTTAAAACATTATTCTTCCTTTTTCGTAACTTTTTTGTTCATCATCTTCTTCGTCATTTCTCTTCTTATTCTTCTTCTTCAATAGAACTTCAAACTAGACATCCCATCTTTTTCCTTTTCTTCATGTTTATTTACTAACTACTAAAGGCGCAAAAGCGATCACCTTACACTTCAGGCGAAAAGCCCCTGAGGCGCACGCCACTTGTATCTCACCCCGCCTCGACCTTGGGGGTGTTTTTTCCCGCACCTCAAGCGTGCTTTTTACAACTAAGTACCCGCGTCTACATAGCATCGAGATCCTACACTCGGGGATTGAGGTTCGCGTCCACACAGCATCGAGATCCTTTAAATCTCATGCACGAAATGTTACATCGAGCATCTTAGAATGAGGCTCGCGTCCACACAACATTGTGATCCTCCATTCGAAATAGTCTTCCCTTCATCATCCGGAATGTTACATCGGATGGTCTTCTTCTTGTTGCAACATTATTTTGGGTATTCAGATCCCACTAAACAAAGACTCAACCACACAAGATGATCCATCAAGGCTTTTTACACCAATTATACCACAACCAAACAAAAGACCAAGCCTCGAGCATATTTCATCCTAAGGAACTCTTAGCATAATTTATGGAACCCTCAAACACATCCTTTAAAAACTTGGGTAGATTGCCCATGTGTCGAAACGCCTACCAAGGTATTGAAGCACTGTGCTCCCATATCAATACGCCTACAAAAAGGTATTGAAACGCTTCGGTATTGAAACGTATTCTTGGCGTACCGATACGCTAAGACGACCTCTTCGAAAAGACTAAAAAGAAACCTACTTGTTTTGATACGCCTATATAGGGTATCGAAACGATTTGTCACTGGAGTTTTAGGTTTTGAAAGACGGACTTGGCGTACCGAAACGCCTGCTAACTAAACCCTTATTTCCTCTCTAGGGTATCAAAATGTTTATCCAAGATAGGTCTGGACCTGAAATTTGCTAGAGACATTATCCTAACCCAAACCATTCGATCCCAAATTGTTCCTACACATTATTCAAAGAGTTTAAAGTATGTTGATACCAGCTTTAAGCCATCAAACATCTAATTACGAAATTCACCATTGAAGGTCTCTAAGCTACCAACCAAACAAGCATGTATACCACAAGCAATGCAATTTAACTCATGAAATGTTTGATACAAAGGGGAGTTGGAGGGGTACCAACCTCTAGCAAACAAGCTGCACAACCCAACAATCTCTTTTGTAAGCTTTTTCCTTGCCAAGCCTTCTTAAGGACTCCTCAACTTCTTTCTCTACAAGAAGAAATTAAAATCAGCTATTAGACCAAGTTAGGTGAGATTCTATAATTTGGAAGTTGATTAAAAACTGAGAAAGAAACTCCACAACACTCATTTCCGGATTTTGGTCTTCAACCACACCAACAACCTTCCTCCACCAAAACCAACAATTTTTATCTTGACTTATGGATCTCCTTAAGCCCTACAACTTACCCTCAAGACTCTAAACGAAATTCCTCAACAAAACCAACAAAGTTTTCACCTTTAACCCAACTTGTTAGGAGAAGAAGATGAAAATGGAGAAGAGAGACAAGGATGACTTCATCCAACCACATTTCTGCAGAAACGCATAACTTCCCCACTTCTCTTTATCTTCAACAAGGGAAATTACTCAAATGTCCCTCATAACACCATTTTGGACCAAAGGAAATCCTAACCCAAGACCCAAAACCAACCCAACACTCTACCCGAGGCCCAAACGTCGGAGCCCAACGTTCTGGGTTAACCCGACACTCTGATCCTAAATCCGGGTCGTTACAGTCAAAAATTTTGGAACTTTAATCGTTAATCGATCTGGATTATCTATAATCGAATTAACTGATTCTAAATTATTTTGGTTAATTCGATTGGTTTTCGAATTAACTGAAATTTTTTATAAATTTTTGGTAGATTACGTAATAGTTCACTAAATTCTGTTAAATAATTGTTGTGGTCACTAAACTTTTTATGCTAATTTGATAAAAGTTTAATGATCATTTTATAATATATCAAAAAATTTAATGATCATTCTATAATTTTTAAAAGTTAAATGACCAAATATATAATATTTAATATATAATAAATTCGGTTAATTCAATTAATTAACTAATTTTCAAATAAAAAAAAGACAGTTCTCATTTCATCTCAATCCAAAGAAACTCCTTTTCTACGGTGCGTGCATATAAATATAGAGACATACACAAAGAACAAAGGGATAGAGGCTGAGTTTGACAGACAACAAAGAAAAACAAATCCTTGTAAAGAATTGAAGTTATATGGACCTCTTTCTTGTCTTCATCTCCTGTTGGTTCATCGGCTTCGTGAATGCTACTTTCAACGTCACCACCCTCTCCTTCGACGAAGGATACAAACCTCTCTTCGGAAATGGTAACCTTATTCGTTCTCCGGATGGTCGTAGCGTCCGCCTACTACTCGACGTTTACACCGGTAACTTACTAACATGTGTCCTATATTCTTTGTATCATCCATTCGAATACGTGTGTATTGTACTGACGAATTGAGGATGTGAAATTTAGGGTCGGGTTTTATTTCGTCTAGTATGTACCAACATGGATTTTTCAGTGCTAAAATCAAATTGCCATCGGACTATACTGCCGGAATAGTTGTTGCCTTTCATGTAAGTTTCTTTTCATGTCTTTTATGAATCTTGTCGATTCTCATGGCGGATGATTGTGGTAACGAATGTTTCATTCCTGTTTTGTTGCTGTGGTGGTCAATGCAGACATCCAACGGAGATGTGTATGAGAAAAGTCACAATGAATTGGACATCGAGTTTCTTGGAAACGTTAAAGGGAAGCCATGGAGATTCCAGACAAATTTGTATGGGAATGGGAGCACGAACCGAGGGAGAGAGGAACGATACAACCTCTGGTTCGATCCGTCAAAAGAATTCCACAGATATAGCATATTTTGGACACACAATAACATCATGTGAGTCGTCTTCAACATCGTACTGTTCTTGTCTATGTTTAACCAGCCTACTCTCCAACACCGTTTATACCATGTCCTTGTTCCTGCATGCATGTGTGTATATTCTTAGGCTGCTTTTATGCCATAAAATAGGGAAAGAGATACGATTTTGTCAATCACTGTAATATTTTTAGGCTCCGTTTTTTGGTGAGACGATAAACGACGTTGCATATTCCTTGTGAATGAAATGCTTATCTCCCACTTGTGAATGATTATTTAAGTAACATTACATGTTCCTTTGGTGTTTGTGATTAGTTTTTATGTCGATGAAGTGCCGATCAGGGAAGTAGTGCGCAATGATAAAATGGGCGGAGACTACCCAGCAAAGCCGATGTCTTTGTACGCCACCATCTGGGATGCCTCTAGCTGGGCCACCAACGGAGGCAAATACAAAGTTAACTACAAGTATGCACCCTTCACTTCCGAGTTCAAAGACCTTGTCCTCGAGGGTTGCCCTACCGATCCCATTCAGACTCTCCCCAACTCCACCGCCTGCAACGAGACAGATGCTTGGCTTGAAACCCGTGACTATTCTATCATAACACCGAAAAGCCGATCAGCCATGCGAAGATTCAGACAGAGTTATATGTATTACTCCTACTGTTACGACATAATTCGTTACCCTGTAACACCTCCGGAATGCGTAATCGATCCAAACGAAAAACAAAGGTTCCAAGATTTGGGAGATTGAGATTCGGCGGAAGCCATAGGAAGTAAATGAGGAATGCTCGCCGGAAGAGAAGGTCACGGCCGAAGTCCAATACCTCCAATGAACAAAACGATATGTGAAGTAGCAATGAATCTGTAATATAAAAATATGATTGTTCTTGGATCCTCCCACATCGTGATGCATATAGAATAATATCCATATATAAAGTAATAAATATTAAATTTTGTATGTCTTTGGCTTGTACTAAGTTGGGTGGTTCATTTTATTTAAAATGATGAACCAAATTTCATGAAATATAATTGAAATTGAGATCTGTGATTATTCTTCATATATATCTTTTGTCTTATTTAAAATTCTTTAGAATAATTTAATATCGGAATCATTTAAATCGTCTTATTTTAGACAAGGAGATCCATTGTCACCTTATCTCTTTGTATGGAAAGGTTAACTCAGAAAATTCAGTTTCAGGTTAATTGTGGAAGATGAAAAAGTTTCGCACTTCAAATTGAAGCCAACCAATTTCTTTTTTATCTATTTTTGCTAACGATATGGTTATGTTTGCCGAGACTTCTAAAAATTAATTATGGACTCTTTATGGTATTCTTGATAATTTTGAAGAGTGACGATATTGGGAAACAAATTAAGGTTATCAACATGAAATTTAATGCAAAAACATTAAGCATGCCAAATTTCATCGATACAGGGGGTAAGCCATATCGGTACGTCATGCATAGTTCAGATAACTATAACAAATTTAAGTAGCATTTTGTCGTACTAAAATAGGTCTAGTCGTATTGATATTGAGATTTGATACATAAAAGGGATCAATATAGTTCAAGTCTGCACCAATACGCCAATCCTAATTTTCAAATTAATTCAATAAAAGTTTCAGTATGATTCTATGAATACCAATATAATGCTATAGTAAAATTTCAGTGATCAATTTACGTAACGATACACCTTTACAACTAAGGTCAATAATATATACTTATACTGATATGTCATCATCCATACTAATATATCTTAGTGTGTAATATCATTTTTAATGTGATTTTTATGCAATTTGACCTGCAGATATGCATGCTGGTGGAGGTCTCTTCGTGCATGGTATCCAAACTATATTTTGCAAATGTGCATGAGTTTTAAATATGTAAAACATCATATAAAATATACATGCTTCAGACATCTCACTTAGAATTAAAGTAATATAGTTCTTGCCTTGAAACTGAAGTAACATAGTCCTCAAAAATATATGATTTTTTTTTCAAAAAGCCAAAACAAAATTAACTTGCCTATGTCGAACAAAATGCATGTACGTAACCACATATGTCATTAGAGATGTAAAAAGCTGGCCTAATCTGAAAATTCGACTAAAACCTATTTGAATTAGAATCTGATTTGATCTGGGGATGTAATGATCCAAACCCGATATGTATCTGATTGTTGTTGACCCGAACTCGAGTGACCTATTATTGTAGTAACCGAACCCGAACTGTATCCGACCGAGAACGATTCGAGCCGATTTCAATCTGTTATTGTAGACCCGAAACTCGACCTGCATCAGACTGAAACAAACTTGAACCCGAGTCTGACCTGGCAGATAATTGATATTACCCGACTGAATCGACTCGAGACCTGATTTTACCCGACCTGCTTTGAACCCGACCTGATAAATGACCCGACTTGTTTTGAACTCAACCTGTTATTGACTTGAACTAATATTAACAAGACTTAATATTTAGATAACATATAATTAAGTATATCTATAATTTGATGAATTTAAAATATTAGTAAATATAATTAGTCTTAAAAAAATAGAATTAGACATGAGAATTAATTTAGAAATTAATATTTAAATTTAGTATTACATATTTAATTAAATTAATTAATTTATTATTTTATTTAGTTTTAAAGTATTTAATTATAATTTTAAAATAATATTTTATTAAAAATTATAATATTAACTTAACTTAAATTATTAAACTTAGGATTAATTAGGCTAATTTAAAATTAAAAAAAAAAACATAAATTACAAACATAATTAAAAGAATTCTAAAATCAAATGTAAATTTTTATTAAATTAATCTAAATTATGACTCAATTAAATTAAACCAAAAAAATTGATAAAAAAAGATAATTGATAAAAAAAAGAGTAAAAAGATCAAATTTTGGACGGATATAAGACATATATTTTTTAAGTTTAATATTAATTTACTTTTAGTGTAAAAAATTTGGAGGGATATAAGTTACCCAAAATTTTGGAGGGAATTAAAAATAAATTTTGATTATTATATATAAAATTTTTTTGAAGGATTAATATATATAATAAATTTTGGATTATTATTATTATTATTATTATTACAACATATAATCAAATAATAAACTTTGATTAAATATAATCAATTAAAAATATTAAGAAAAGATATTAGATTTAGATATTCATTTGACACTACTCTAGGTCGAGTAAAAAATTATATATATTTTTATATAGGTCGCGCCTAAAAAATAGAATCTCGTGCTACTCTACACCTTATTTTATAATTATTTCAATTTGGTTATGATCACTCGAAAATTAAGTTTTAAATTTTATTTTTTATTTGATTTGATCATCATTTAATTAAAATCAAATTATATATTTTAAAATTGTTTCAATTTGATCATAGGGAATTAGTTCAATGATCGAAGAATTTGTCTTAAAGAACTAGTTTAATAATTTAGGCTTAGAGGATTATTGTTAAGCTTAAAAGAATTATTAATGCACATACATTAATTAAATACATATGCATACATTAATTCATAAACAAATTAAATACATATATTAATATACATTTAAATATTATATATATATTAAAGAATATTATATATAATATTATATTTCTTAAAGTATATTATATATATATTAAACTATATTATATATAATATATATTAATGTATATTATATATATATATATTTCTAATATATTATATAAATTATAATATACATTAATATATATATTTAGTATATATATAAATAATATATATATTAATGTATATATATACATACATATTTATATATAAATATACATATAATATATATTATATACATATACATATACATACATACATATTATATATTTATATATAGTGTTATACGTTTTATATTTTCATGTATAATATATATTTTATATTTTCATAAATACTATCATATCATAGTATAAATTTTATATGTAGAATATATTTCATACATAGCATAAATTCCATATATAATATAAATTTCATATATATTATAAATTTAATATTTTTATTTTTGAAATGTATTAAACTATATTGTATATATATAAATTATAATGTATTAAAATATATTAAAATTAATTTTTTCATCGAATTTAACTATTATAATTTATAATTTTTGTTACAATTTTATTTTTATTTTAAATTAACTACTATTTATTTTCTAATTTAGTTTAGTGTTTTTATAAGATGATATTTTATTTTATTAATGTTTGTCCTTTTTAATTTAAAACTTTTTATTTTTAGTTCAATATTTATCACTTATTAATTTTTAATTTTTTTTAATTTAGTCCAATTTTTAAGATATGAATCATTTTGTGATATTTTTATTTAGTCTAGTGCGTAATATTTATTTTTTTAATGAGATTCATACTAGTTAAAGACGTTAGATATTAAATAATTAATTCAAAATGAGCGATCAACCATTCAACCCAAAGTCAATCGGTTATTTACTTAATTACTTATTTGTACCAAACTCAAACTTAATAATTTTAATTAATATGAATTTAAAACCCGAATTAATTCGACCTGAAATAAAATTGACTTGAAATGAACCTGATCTAGAATGCAATTGAACTGAAATGAACTCGACCTAAAATGAACCTATCAATTATCTTATTTGGACCCTGATCATTTAAACCCGATCTGAAATGGACCCGCGCTCGACCCGAATCAAATCAAAATATCAAATCAACCTGAAATGATCTGTATCTAATTTTACCCAACATGACAGTACTCACCTAAAATTCATCCTAATAATTGTTTTTACATCTAGGGATACCATACTGGTTTCTGGAACAAAAATAATAAAATTATAATATTAAATTAAATTTTGATAAAAAATTATAAATTTATTTAAGAATATTTATTTAAAAATATTAAAATAAAATTTTAATTACAATTAATAAACTTAATAAATTATTTATCATTAATTTATTATATCATATTATCTTTTCAAACGAATTAACAATGAAATATTTATTTAATATTTTTTATAAAATTTAAATATTGGTGTCCAAACAATATTTTGATATATTTTATAGACCCAAAATTTATTTACTTTTTAAAAAAATGAATTTATGGTGTGGAAAATAAAACAAATACAGGGACTGAATGGTAATATCCATCTTTAAAATCTTTTAAAACTCCCAAAGCTGATTCCACGCTGCCCACATGAATGTGTAGTGCACAACGGCCCATTTCTCTTGCCTCTGTACGCTTGCCGGAAATATTTTCCCTAGTTCCTCTACCTACGAGATGACGTCGATTCAAGCTTTTCTTGCCGTTTCAGCTCCTCCTCTCACTTCTCTCCGCACCACCGCTTCCTTTCCAACTCGGCCCAACTCACTTTCTCAACGACGGTACTTTCTCTTCCACTCTAATATTTATGTATTCTCAATCGGTGTAAATTCTTTTCACTATTGATCTGGACGTTATATATCTTTTTTCAGATTGAAATTATCATTTATTCATGTCGAAAGTTTGTATTAGGTTTTGTTCTGTTTTGCCTTGCTTTTTGAAATTTTAGGATAGTTTTTGATAGTATGTTACTGAAATTAGATAGGTTTCTTATATATTTTTGTAGTTAGATATCTTTTTTCAGCTTGAAATTATCATTTCTTCATGTCGAAAATGTGTATTAGGTTTTGTTCTGATCTGCCTTGCTTTTTGGAATATTAGGATAATTTTTGCTGGTATGTTACTGAAATTAGATAGGTTTTTTCATTGTTTTGGTAATTTTATATCTTTTTTCAGTTTGAAATTATCATTTCTTCATGTTGAAAATCTGTATTAGGTTTTGTTCTGTTCTGCCTTGGTTTTTGAAATTTTAGGATAATTTTTGCTAGTATGTTACTGAAATTAGATAGGTTTCCTATTTATTTTTTTGTAATTTGGTTACTGATATTTTTGGATTGAATTGAAGAAGTTTTTTTATCCTGAAAAAAAAACTAAAACTTTTGCCCACTTTCTCAGCTTATATAATGTAATTTTCTGTCTGTTTCCAGTTCCAGATTGTGCAAGTTTGGTGTGAAATGTAGCTATGCAGAAGCAGGAACTAGTGATGACTCAAGATCAGCTACAATAGATGTTGTTGCTGATGTCAAGAACGAACGAGTATGTCTACACTTGATAAGTCAATGAATTTTTGCTTGATATTGTTGCTGATTTTTTGTTAGTAGATTGTTGTCGTAGGAGGAAGTGGTTTTGTTGGTTCTGCCATATGCAAGGCTGCAGTATCCAAGGGCATAGAGGTTATAAGTCTAAGCAGGTCCCAAATATTATCTCAACTGGTTTGACTTGCTTATGTTGCCTTTTCTAGGTTTATGAAGAGCTTAACGATTTTGTAAGCTTTTGAAGTATGTCATAATTGTTTGAAAACTTAAACATTGATTGTGACATCAGGTCAGGGCGTCCTACTTACTCTGAGTCATGGGTGGATCAGGTTAATTGGATCCCAGGCATGTTATATCTCCCTTTACAATTTCTATTGTCTGCATAACATTGAATGTGTTAGGGTCCTGAATTTGTTTTTTGAACTTTTTTCTTGTGGATTAGTGGCTAATAATATAGCAATGGTAACATGATTGTAGATGACTTGATATCTTTTAGAAGTTTGGGAATCCACATTATTAGATTTGTTTCATCTTTTTAGTGCAATAAGAGGGCTACATAACTCTTCTGTTGCTTACAGTTTGCATTTGCTCTACCTTCCTTTTACCATTCTAGTAAACCAACGGGATCTCACCTTGGGTTTGGGTTTATGTAAAATCTCTTTTGCTGTTCGATTCATCTTATTCATGGTTTTACAGGAGATGTTTTCTATGCTAACTGGGATGAAGTACTTGTTGGAGCCACAGCTGTGGTTTCAACTCTCGGAGGTTTTGGCAGTGAAGAGCAGATGAAAAGAATTAATGGTGAGGCTAATGTTGTGGCTGTAAATGCTGCGAAAGATTTTGGTAAGCATTGTCTGTGATAACTAGATCTGATTAAATCCTTAAGCTCAATTCTTGGTTGGGACTTGGGAGTATATCATCCTTAATGCCCTCTATTTTCCTTGCAGGAATTCCGAAATTTATCTTAATTTCGGTGCATGACTACAACCTACCATCATTTTTACTATCATCTGGATACTTCACAGGAAAGAGGAAAGCAGAATCAGAAGTACTATCCAAATATCCCAACTCTGGTAAGTTTTAATGACTTTCTTATCATCACATCCAAGCACACATGCAATGAAGTTTCTCGCACCTCTGCTATCGGCTATATACGGTATGGCCCTTTCACATCTTAGGAAAGCACCCCATGGTCCTGCCCCTAACCTTACACACTGTAGGAGGGGTCACCTTCACCTCCCCTACAAGGCCCCGTCACCAGAAGAGCTAAGACTCATCCATTACTATTGAAACTCTGCCAGTCTATCTTCAAAATTCTTCATCTTCCTCGAACCCCTCCAAACCTCCAGTAACAGTTCTTGAGACCACCGTGTGAACCGCCCCTAACCTACAAATCCAAACCTTATATCACTCTTGATTCTCTTCATTCACAACTTGTCTATATGAACACTTACTTTTAACAGTCCCCCATCGCTGCTGTAATCTGTCTATTGTGTCCGACTACTTTTGGTTTTGGATTTCAGGTGTCGTGTTAAGACCCGGATTTATATATGGAAAGAGGCGAGTCGATGGTTTTGAGCTTCCACTTGATCTAGTTGGGGAACCACTGGAAAAGTTTTTGAGTGCTGTAGAAAACTTCACCAGGCCTCTAAGTTCTCTTCCAGCATCTGATGTGATCTTGGCTCCACCAGTTAGCGTCGATGATGTCGCATACGCAGTCATCAATGCCGTTAGAGACGACGACTGCTTCGGTGTTTTCACCATCGAACAAATCAAAGAAGAAGCTGCAAAAGTGAAAGCTTGAATGCATTGAATTAGTTGTCATAATCTACAGTACATGGGAAGATGAGCTGTTGTAAGGTTTGTTAAAACTTTACCCTCAAATAATATAGAAGCAGATAACATATCTATTATGGTGTTTCAAGCCCCACCTTTTACAGAAGAGATGCAAATTTAGCCATTGTCAAATTTAGTCCTCAACTTTAACACATTTTATATATTAGTCCAAATTTTTGAAAAAATAAACCTTGATTTGCCGAGAGTACTAAATTGAAGGAATGATGACTAACGCGATGGTGAAGGATTGGTGAGGGACTCAATTGAATTAATTTGAAATATCAAGAATTAATTTTTTAGAATGTTGTATCTAGCCCTCATAATTAGGGTGAGTAAAACTCGATTCGAAAAAATCGAATAATTCGACTTGAGGTGAAAATTTCGACTCGTTTTGATTCTATTCGAAATTTCATAGACTTGACTCGAAAAAATTTTAAATAAAGTTTGAGTTGTAAAATGAAATTTGAATAACTCGAAATTTTTAATAATTAAAGGATTAATTTTTAAGTTTGAGACGAATCTCTCAGTTTTTTATAATATATATACAATGATGTATAAAAATATAAAGAAATATTGCTACATATGAATATATATATATATATACACATATCTTATATGATTTCGGTTCATTTCGGTGGTTGGGCGAGTAAGTAGCGGTTATCGGTGAGTGGTTTATGAGAGTTGTTGCTTTTGCAATGCTTTAAATTTGTTTTACAGAGGTTTGGGAGTCTAAGGAATGTGTGAAAATCTTCCTATACTCGGAAGTAAGTAAATTTTAAGTTTTTGCAAAATGGTTCCCATATCACTCTATGTTTTTACTATGAACTTTGTCATGCTTAATGTTGATTTTGTATAGATGTTTATGCACGTTGATTTAATGCTCATGTTGCTGATTTATAATGGTTTTGATATACAATTTATGCTCCTATGATTTTTACTTTGAAAATTGAGTTAAAGGTGATTTTATCGGTTTATGTTTTGAAACTTGAAATATTGGGAAGCATGTGTTTAATTCAGTTTTGAATTACGTTTGAGCATTGGTTTTTAAGAATACATTGGCTAGTAAGTGATGAATTTTATGGGATAAGTTGATCGATCAATAGGGTCTAGAGTGCACTGTAAATATTCAAAAGTCGTACGTGTTTAAATTTCTTGTGTGTTGCATTTTGACTTTTAGTGTAATGCTATGTGATGGGAGTAGTACTGTCACATCCGGGTTGATGGGAGTAGTACTGTCACCGGACACCAAGGTGAGATAATTAATGTTGAGAGTAGTATCAACATGCGCATGCTCTGGGAGTAGTACTAATATGTGGTTGCCCGTTTATCTTAACGATTTGGAGTAGTACAATTGAATCACTAGCCTCAATATAATTTATGTTTTCTATTTGAAATTGCAAGTGTTATGTCGAATTAGGCTTTGCTAGGTGAATAGCATGATAGCCTTGTTTTGCTTTGAAAGCATGAGATATCTTTTAAAAGGGATTTTACCGGTACTTTATGTTGGCTTGTGAGCCATGATTTTGTTAACACTTGTTGGATTTACTATTGACAATGATAACATGATTATGTTGTTTTAAAGAAAGCATGACATGTTTTACCTTTGTTGTAATTGAGTAATTATGGGCTGCATTGCAGGTGTTGTTTTAAATGTTTTATTACCTTCACTAAGCTTTAAGCTTAATCACTCTCTTTTCCCCTTGCAATGCAGATAAGTAATCGTTGGAGGCAATCGAAAAGCAAAGAAGCCAATCGTACCTATTTTAGTATTTTCTTTAGCTCAAATATACATTTTCTTAAGTTTTGAACCTTAGTAGTTGAGAGCAATGGATTAAAAAATTATTGAGTATGAAACTCTGTTTTGGAACCCTTATTATTGAACTTATTATGACTTTGAATTTTATAAGAATTGTTAAGACTTTTGAAGTATGTGCAGCCAAGTTTATGATATTGATTTATGCATCAGATATATGTATTTTGCCTTTGTGTCTAGGTGACTTTACATTTAGGAATGATTGTTTGAAGTGTGATTTATGCTTATAGGGTCTTATATGCATCTAGAGAACCTTAAATTTTCGGCTAAGGCATGTAACTTGTGAAATCTGTACCTTTCTGGGCAGAGGTTTCGATACCTGTTCATAGGGTATCGATACCTAGGCAAAAATATGATGGTTTTCTGGAAAATCACGATTAGGTCCTAAAGCTAGTTCGATAAAATTAGGACTCGTTCCACATCTTTTTCGCTGCAATTGAACTCAGTCTTGCATGAACAATTAAATTTAGATAAAACAAAAAGAAAAATTTTAGGGTTGTTTATCGGGGCGAGTTTCCGGATTAGCCTCGGTATTCCCCGTGTAGCTCATTCGAGTCGGGTGGCGTCTAGACTAGGTCGAGACTACATATAAAAATATATATATGATTAGAGAAAATCATTTAAATTGTAATCAAATCATACTATAACATAATAAATAATTATAATTAAATATTTATAGGAACTCGAAAACTCGACTCGAACCGGAAAAAAATTCAAATAAAGTTTGAGTTGTAAAATATGACTCGTCAACTCGAATAACTCAAAATTTTTTGACTTGACTCGATCGAATACCCACTCTTACTCATAATAGTATTAACTCCGATTTCGATTTCAATTAAATTACTAATCTCAAAAAATATATAGAATTAATATAACTATTTTGTTAAATAACTGTCAAAACTTTTCTCCTTCGTTCTCTTCGAACACCGACGACGACATTAATTTTAATATTAATTGTTAACCGTCGAATCTATTATTTCGTTTGTTTTATTTTAAATTTCAATAAATTATTTTTTTCTTGTGACATAATTTTATTCTACCTTTTAGTATGTTTTCTCTGCCTTTTGGTACATTTTTTCTATTTATTTTTAGTTTTATTAGGGTTGGATCCGATGACGTCACAATTGATCAAGATGGCGCTCCTTCTTTTAAAATTGTTGATCTCCTTATTTTAGACTCTCAAACAAGATTTGGATATGCGATTACATCTATCATTCTTATTCACGATTGAATAGTGGTAATATCTTTGTTGTCAACACACCTTCATTGTAATATGCATTTTTATGTTATTTGATGATAATTTTACCTATCGTGAATTTTGATGATGTTTGTATCTTTCTTCTATTTTGAGTTCGAGTCTTTGAATTAAGTTTTTATCTTTTCCTTGTTTGGTCTTCTTGGATTAAGTTTTATTTTAATATATATGGATTTAGGTGTTTTGTTTGCTAAGATGTAAACTTTCATTATATTTTTGGATATATTCTTGTTTAATAAAATTAGTAGATCTATATTAAAAAAAATACTTTTATTAAATTTTTATTATGATCATTCTGGTTAACTCTGTTAAAAAATATTGGTGTGTTATGTTAAAATCTTTTTCATAAAAAGAATCATAATTTTTAAATTTATAATTATTGTCAAGATCAAATTTTCGATTAACGAAATGATTGTCAATTAATTCCAATAATAAAAAAAATTATTTTATCAAAAATTTAGTATAATTTAGTTTCAAGTTGATCTGACGATTAATATTAATGAATCAGAATTAAAAATCTCATTTGAAATTATATTAACTTTTCGACAAAACAAATCATTTCTATTATTGAGACTCTGAATTGATCGGCGATGTCATCGGTCATCAAAATTTTGACCTTGATGATGGTTGTAAATTTAAAAAATTTAACATGTCTTAAAAGTTCACTGATTACTAAACTCAACAAATATCTTTATGAAAAAAGAGATGATATTTATTCTATGTGGCACAGTTTCAAATAGTTTTGTTTACGATATCTATACTCATTGTCAAGAAGTTAAAAACATGTATGAACATATATTACAATCACCTTCAAATTATTTAAAAAAATTTAATAAATAATAATATAGTTTACTTTAAAAATATTGAATATTATTTTGTTTAAATTAAAAATTAACCCTCAAATTATATTAAGACGTGTGAACATGAATTTTTTTTGTTCCATTGAGCCATAACCTATGTATGATTCAAACCTCTTTAGAATTACTCAAATTCTGGATTTTGATGTAATTTAGTTTATTTTTTAATATTATTAATATTAGTATGAGTTTTGATGTTAACCCTAAACCAAAAAAATTATTAATTTTTTTTTATTTATTATATTATTTATGGTTTATTTAATAATAATTTTATTTTATTTTCTTAAACTGAATCTTTATTTTTTTAAAGGGATTCAGTATTCATCTTTTTTACAATAGATATATAATAAACTGAGATCATGTAATAATATCTCCGAAATCTGTCTTTTTCGTCATGTAATAAGATCTTGGGTTAGTTTCGAGTTGAGTGTGATCCGATATTAGTGTAAGTCACCGGAAAACATGAAAGACCCATAGAAAATGTAGGAACATTAACACCGATTTTCCAGGCTATCTTAGAGTTGGATCCTACATTACTCGTGTTAGGAACAAAAATAACACAAAAAAACATACAAATCTCCCCCCCAACACAACAATCATCTTGTTTTTCGAGACATCGTTAATCCATGTGAGACCAAACTCCAAACAATTCTTTGTCTGGTTTCTTTCTGGGTTTTCTGTGTTTTTGTTGACTCTCTTGTCTTTTGGTTTGCCAATTTTTACAGAGATTATATACACAAGGATTATGAAAATGGGAGACAAACAACCACCGAAACTAGACGATGAACAAACAGCTGAACTACAAGAAATCTTTCGTTCTTTCGACAGGAACAACGATGGCAGCTTAACACAGCTTGAATTCGGTTCGCTCTTGCGGTCCTTAGGGTTAAAACCAAGCCTTGAACAGGTTGAAGCCTTAATACAAAAGGCTGATACGAATAACAATGGTCTGATCGAGTTCTCGGAGTTTGTGTCTCTGCTGGCTGCTGAGCTTCTGCCGGACAAGTCACCGTACAGCGAGGAACAACTGAAACAGTTGTTTAGAATGTTTGATAGTGATGGTAATGGTTATATCACTGCTGCTGAGTTAGCACATTCTATGGCTAAACTTGGTCTGGCATTGACTGCCGAAGAGTTGACGGAGATGATCGAGGAGGCTGATACTGATGGAGATGGGAGGATCAGTTTCGAGGAGTTTTCTCAGGCGATTACTTCAGCTGCTTTTGATCAATCTTGGAGTTGAATTTCAGACATGACAGATCTGCTTGGTTGGTGTTTTGGTTCTTGTTAATGTTTCAGTTTCGAGGAATTAGATTAAATATTTAATGAGTTACTATTATTTTTAAATATAAATAATTACTTTTTTAATATTCGATCTTAACTTAATCGTCCTTGTAAAGGCGCGAGGAAGAAATAATTAGAGTTTCAAAACAAAATGGAAGGAATTATTGACATTACACTGTTTGATGCATATGAGCAGTGACGATCAAAAAATTATTTTAAGGTAGATACATATGAAATTTTAAAATTTTAATATGAACATAATTCATAAACATTAAAAAATTAATGACTAACTTATAAAATTTAAAAAATTAAAGATAAATATATAAATTTTAAAAAGTTTAGGATAAACCTAGATCCTTATATAATAACCGTATCCGCCACTATAAGAAAATACAAAGTAAAATCTTAAGAAAATTATATTAATGTTTGGTTCACTAAGCACTTTATAAGAAAAGAAAATGATGTTTCCCCCCCCCCCCCCCTAAAACTACCCTATAAATAAAATACAATTTTATTTTTTTCGTATACTTCTTTATTCTTAGGAATGCTTTATTCACAGAATTATATGTACGGTTGGTTTAAGAACATTCACTCTAAGGGACAATATTGTTTTCTTTATGAATGGCCACGAGACGAGATTTTAATCGCTCAACCCCAACCCGAAAAGTAAGGTACTATACTTGACCTCTTGTTCCGAAATTTTATAGATTTTGCCTACAGATCGATACAGGTTGGGTCGGGTTTTTGATCCACCTGAATCCGACCTAACATATAAAAAAATAATTTTAAAGACTTAATTATAAAAAAAATAGGAGATTTAATTATAAAAAATATAAAATTTAGGGACCAAATTATAAATAGAAAATTAAATTTTAAGGACTAAATTATAAAAATAAAGATAGAAAAATGTTATTATAAATATTCCTAAAAATTTTAAAAAAATACATAATTAGTCCTAATTAGATAAGTCCGATATTTTACGCTCTAAACCTGAACCCAGCACAATATTTTCCTCAATAAGAACCACCTGATTTTTCATTAAAAAATCCGATATGATTGAACCAGGTCGAAACCTGACCAGTCGGATAAAATATTCATCCCTAATTTCACCCACCCCACTCCAAAAACATAAAAACTAAAATCCAACCTCGCTGACCCCTAAAATTAAAAGGTTAATCGACCCAAACCAAAAAATTAATAAAATATATTATATGCATATTATATTTTTTATATAATTAAAAATATACCAAATCAGGACGAGGCGGAAAATTTTCTCCCGAAAACCTTTGGATCATGGTGCACATAAGTTAAATGAATTTTGATCATGGATCCTTTCTTTAATTTAATTAGATGATTAAATATTTTTAGCGTAGATTAATTAAATATTTAAATGATGTTACATATATTTATAAATTTTTATTACTTAAATATTTAATTAGATGATTATATGGATCCTTTCTTGAACTTTAATAATGTAAAATTCATATCACTATTATACAACTTTTACATTTATTTCAATTATTTACTTTAATTTATTTTACAATTTGCGACAAGTAATAAAAAATTAAAATGAATATCTTAAATGTTTAACATTTGAAAATTCATAAAAAATATTTTAATAAAGAGTAACAAGGGTATGCAAATATAAAGTACGTATTTAAAAATATGTAATATAATAATTATATTAGTAATACGATAAAATTATATAATTCTATGACATTTTGTGTATATATTTTTAATTTAATATTAAAAGTTTAATACGTTAAAAAACGACAATTTAATAAATTTTATTTTTATGTAATCTTATATTCCTCTAACCAAACATAAACAACAATTTACAAAACTAACAAATAAATCAAATAAGGTAACATAACATTTCAAGTAATGTTATATTCCGGTCATTTTATTCTCAAAAATAATCTTACATTCCGTGAATCAAAAGCACCCTTAATTTTTCTTAGATCACTTACTCCTTGTAGCTGCTTTGAGACATGCAAAATTTCAAATACCAAATGTACCCTGGTGCAAGAGCAACGGCCCAGTATAATACTGATACATGTGGCAGCCCTAAAAACACATAGATACTAGGAATGAAGAGAGCTGGATCATACAATTTTTGATGAGAACCAAACTTGTTCTCACAAAGTATAGAGAGTTGATTGAAGCAGGAAAAAAAGAGAGAGAATCACATCATGTTCAAAATTTGAACTAAAAACAACATTAATCTCATAATACAGAAAGAATACACCCCTAACATTAATCTGCAAACTATCTGACAGTGGATATGAATACAAAATTACCTACATAAAGCATGATAGGAAGATTACCATGTTGAAGGAAAGCATGATGAGAGCTACAATTGCACTCAATAAAAACAACATATCAGTTTCATTTATATGAAATGCAGACTATAGTTATATAAAAAATTCTGGAGATACACTGGTGCATGCCCTAGAGTTCATGACAGATACAATGTGCATAGAGTGTAGTAAACTCAATAATTTTACAAAGGAAACTTTAATGAGATGAAGAAAGGTCAAATATACTAGGAAATAATCCAAAGCTTCTTGCTCTAAGCTTGTATGAAGAAGGGTTGCTTCTTTACACAAAAGTTCCTCGCAAGGAGAGACATTCTGTTGAGATGAGCATATCACAAGATAGCTATAGTCCCAAAAGAAAACGCAGAAGGTTCTTTTATTAAGGATAAAGAGTGTTACAAATGAAATAACTGTCAGGAGATGACAGAGAGGAAGACTAGAGCAGAGTGAAATAGGTTAAATTTAGATTTAGAATTCAAGATGCTAAAAATTGTCAAAAGCCTTTTCTACTCAAATGTTGTGCATAGTTATTTATAAGCTTTTAAGAGAATGATTACAAAACCATATACCAAATAGGTATTTATATACTAAAAATGAGAGTTATCCAAGACCATAGAGAGAGATACCCCAACCCCAGAACATACTCATTTCAAACAAACCACATCTGACACTCAGTTCAAATCCGAATAATAGATGAAAAAGAAACAACAACACAGAGAAGATAATTAATGAAAAGTAAAAGAAAAGGTACTTTTATTGGAACCAAAACTTATTAATAACATTATTATTATCCTTTTTTCTAATAAGAATTGTCGATATAAGAAATGATTTTGTGTTCTGTTCAGCGTTCCACAAGAAATGTATTTGTTTTCCTACTTAATACCCCATTGTCTAATAGTATAAATAATACCGATCTTTTAAATCCCAATGGTTTCAATGTAATGCGACTCAAAACGGAACTACATACAATCAAACTAAAAACTGAAAGAGAAAAGATCACCATTTATTCTTGTAATCTTTTACAACTCAACTTCTCATGATTACGACAATCTACGTAGTTTGATGTTTAACAAACCTACTACACTAGCAATAACCAGGACAATGTTTGAATGCAGTTTTCACCATAAAGAGAAGCATGATAAATGCAAAACTGAAGGTCTTTAGGATTCAACTATTTCAGAAAGAAAGAAAGAAAATACACCGAGTTCTCTATAGCAGTTATGTGTTGGATAGAAAAATCAATAACAGTTTATGCAAAGGTGCAACAATCTTAGCAAATTACCATATCCTGAACACAATTATCATCTCAAAACTTAAATTCGAAGCGAAGAAAACAAGGAAATCTATACCCTCCACATGATTCAATAACACGAAGCTTCAAGCCGTCTTCTTCTTGGATTTGAGAAGCACAAACCCAATAAATATGCAGAGGAGTGAAAGAAGCACCACACCAGCACACACGGGGATCAGTATGGCACATTCCTGGGGTAGAAAATAGTTGTGGATGAAATTATCACTGTCCACAAATGGCTGAAACACATGACCAAAATACGATCAAAGTTCGTAACCAGGGCTGGGCTACAATTCAATCAAATCGAAAATGAATTACTAGTACGGCATTAGATACTGACCAGGATGATGACCCAAAACGCGTAATATGTGAAAATAGATAAACTGGTAAAAGTTAACAGGAACCCAACTGCTCGATCCGCTAATTCCATCCTCTGATTAAAAAAATATATATGATTTATGAGAACGAAATTCACTATCTAGGTCTCCAGAATTCGTTACTTCCTACGCGAAATTTTCGAATAAGATCGCAAGATAATATCCCCAATGAAACTTTTAAGTCTAACTAAGATTTTAAAATGCACAAATTATAAGGAAAATGCGAGAAAAATACTCTGTTTACCTAATCAAGAGCAGAAATTGGTAATTTCTAGCTTGGATTACAACAGTTCCTCTGCAGACGGTGAGAAGGAAACTAGAAATAGCGAAAGTGGGTCAATTGAGTGGGGGATACAGAGAATTTTTATGTGATGAAATAGAAGTTCAGGGAATTTTCACTTAAATATTCTAAAAAATAGGATACAAGTAACTTTAATTCCTAATATATGACAATAAATAAATTCAATAGTATCTGGTTCCGATTTTAAACAATAATTTTTTTAAAATATTTTTGTTATGACATCAAAAATGTCTTAAAATTGAATTCTTTTGTACTCGTCTTTAGGGCTAGTTTAGAAAAATTATTGTTTAAAATCGGATACAAGTACTGTCAATTTTACTAGTACAATAAAAAAAATACAATATTATAAGAAATAATTTTTTATTATTATTGAGAATTATTTTTTTACTATATTATTAATGGAAAATCTTCGAGTTCGGATTCCCTATATTTCTTTGATAATCAGAGGAGTTTTTTTCTTTATTTTTATTTTTAGTCAATTAAATTTTAATTTTTTAATTTATTAACTCAACTTTTAATATTAATTATTTTTATCACTCCAATCCAATGTTAACCAAATATTTTTTTGATTATAGCAATTACAATAATAAATTTTAAAATTATTATCTTTTCTCGATAGTACGAGTCTCTAATAAGTTATCGTATAAAAATTCTTTTTTGTTAGACACCTAAAAAAAGACAATAATAGACACTAACGAAGGTAAATGAGAGTAGGAAAGGGCAATCGCCCCAAAGAATTTTTTCATTTTTTTCTCTTGTTTATTATTTTTAAATAGTCTATTTACGAATTTACCTCCACTTTTAAATATTTTTGTTTGTCTTTCAAACTCAAATCATGACTCCGTCTATCCGACAGAGAAAGACAAAATAAAATAATTTCTTGATTTTTTGCACTCAAATATTTTATTATCTTGACTATTTTTTTCATGGATAAAAATATACAAGGTTGAAGATAATATTTTTACTAAGTACTTCAAAGGTTGAAGATTAGGAAGGTTAACAATAGATTAATTAAGTTATGCTATTTTGTAGTATGAAATGGTAGGTGTTATATGACATTATTATATTTAGTATTTTGTTGAATACAATTGTTAATAAATGGTACGTAAATAAGATTTTTTTACCTAAAATAAATGTTTACTCATTAAAATAAATCATAATTACCAAGTAATCTTTAATCATTATAATTATAATAAAACTCAACTTAATTCCCAATTAAAATAAGATTTTTAATTACGAGAGAATGGGAAATAAAGACAATTAGGATATAACCACTTTTCAGATCTCTGTAGCTATTGTGCCTACATTATAGAGATGGATATTAAAGAGATACTGAGTAGAATGTTTTGCTTCTATCGAATTTTGAGATTATATGGATTATCATATATTTGTATTTTTCGTATTCTCTATGTTGATAATGAATTATTTGTTTCTGAACCAAGTTCTTTACTTTGGTCCCCAAAACAATTAAGCATCTAAAATTGTTCAAGTCTTTGAAAGGGCATTAGCATGATTTGGAAGGATGTTCAAGACAAAGTGTGGCATTGTGTTGGTAATGGTTGTACCATAAACTTTTGGCATAACCATTGGATCGGAGGAATTGATCCATTGATATCGTATGTTCCCATGCATTTATGATCACAAATTGGTTTTCATTCGGTGGAGGGGATGGGAGATGGTCTTGGACCATGGCATTGGAATAAAGTCCAACATTATCTCCCTTTGAATATCCTGTTATCTGTGGCTGAGTTGATCGGTCCTATGGCCTCTATTGCAGATGATGTAGCAGGGTGGAATGAGCATGTTGATCTACAGTTTTCCATCAAGTCGGCTTATCGTCTCTGATTCGGTCCGACACATCAATTCTGTGGTTTACGGTGTATAAAGATCTTCACGTGGTTGGCTTGTTTAAATCGACTAATAAAGATCATTATGTGGCAGTGGGATTATGCCGACTGACAAGGTGGCTCAGTATTGAGCCATGGCCAAGGAGCCTGACTGCATCAAATGAGAAATGGAGTTATCCTGATAAAAAATAGAGATTTCACAGATTAAACCAAATTCAATGTTCAGACAAGATTGTTCAGACTCCAGAGAACTTCCGCAGCTGGCAATGGCACACCATATGAATGATAATGCCATAACATTGTGTTAAAACGATAAACTAAGCCGTGTTCTCCGAGCAACTGAATGCAGGAAAATATAAACACAAAAGAATATATACAAAAAGCAGATGGTAATGAAATTTTATTATCCAGGGAAAAAGGCTGTACTAGTCTTGCAGAATCCAAACACAACACCAAACATACAGCCCCTTCCACAATAGTGTCAGAATTTCCAAAGTCAGAAAATGCAAACAGAAAAGAGTTTTCACCTTCAGTTACACAGCATCCACTGCATTATATCCTTTCTAATAACTCCATCGCCTTTGGTGTAGTTCAACCCCAGTGTGGCAGGTCCATTGCTGATAAAATGCCTGTACCCAGTCATGTTTCCAGAAGCCTTTGAAGGCCGCATCATCATTGCAATAGTAGGGAGTGATCTAGACAACATATATGTCGATGAGCTAAATAGACGTCTATCAGATTCACCGTTTCGTGGTGTCTGCAAGCTTCTTGGGGTTTTCAACAAGGATGAGTTATTTACTTGCTTTGGGGTTGGGTTGTTCATGTTTGCATTGCCAGAATCATGATTGGGTTTCGGGTGGTTATGAGGTCGGATCTGAGCAGAAGGTTTCATTTTGTCAAGCAAGCGGAGGATCCAGTTACCAAGATTCCGACCAACTTCTATGTCTCTATGCTGTATATTCTGGTGAACCTTGAGTGCTACATTAAATACATGTCGTATCCGTCTGGTGACAAAAAAAGACAAACAGATTCCATTTTAAAACGGAAACAAACAGAAAAATTAAAAGAGTATCTCAAACATTTGATATTCAGAATTACACCCCTCTGTACATGCACATCATGTTTAATGGTGACAGAGCAACATCATCATAAAATTGAAGTTACTTCAAATCAAAGAACCTCTTAGAAATAAACCAAATCAAAATATTACAAGAGTTGGTTCATGTGCTTCACCATATTTCTAGCTCTTATATGAAGAACACATTGGAGTATTTTTAAATCACACAGTAAGGAAACCCGTGGAACCTTATACAGGCATCCTGCACATTAACTAAATAACCAAGTCACCAAGGCCGTGAACCATGTATAGATCTCAATCTAAAAGTAAAATAACCATGGAACACGTTGTAGCATTTTTATGAACGTCGAAGCATCTAACAGAACATGGAAAGGTTTACTGATGTCCTATTAAGACAAACTACTTCAACACTATAGCAACTCGAAAGAAAAACATGTCCCTTTCATACAGATAATTGACACAAATCTTCATATCCGCTTTCATGACAACTAATAAGTTGATTAGAGCAATTTGCTTTGCTAGCACATAAAATTCGATGAACAGAATGCATCATCTATGATTCAACTCATTAGAAAAACAAGCATTGCCCATTAGTGCATACAATGAGTACTGATCTCACCCAAGCCAGAAGCATGAGCTTGGCTATAAAAAATAGTCATAAATCTTCACTGCACAGCGTAGTATCTGTACCCTTTGCATTTTCAATGAAGAAAAAAAAAATTGAGAACAGACCCTAATTTAAAAAGAATGAACAGTTCTTATATATCAAGATTTGAGACCCTAATTTTCCAAATTTCCTTTTAATTCTTTAAGCCCAACGATAGATAATAGTAGGGCAGGTGAATCTCATTCAAAATAAAACCTTCATACTGATGATATTAAATCAATCAACAGAACAATAAAATGATCCAAACCGATCAAGAACCAAAAGAAATTGGCGAATGTTTTTACCTTTGAGCAAATTGTCGAATCCTGGGACGTTTAGGGCTAATGATCCGTCTCTGAATCTTCAAAGCAAGCTTGTAGGCTCGTTTAATCCCTAAGAAATAAGCCGTCCCCAATGCGATTTCCCACAATACCATTTTTCACACTCGCTCTCCAGCTTCAACTCCAACCTCCTTTTTGTATCTTCAAATATGCATTCTACTCTCTTGGAGCAAGTTTTGTGATTTGTTTTCCCGTTGTGGTGAGCCGCCAGAAATTTCAATCCCGCTCGGTTTGACATTTTTCATCACCGATGTCAGCCGTTGAGATCTTTCCAGAAGAAAGTTCATGGACCGAGAAAACAAATTGTTTGGGCTGTCGCTTTGGAGGGGAAAGGATTTAAAATGTATTACTGGGCTCGTAAAACTAATACGTACTACTGGGATAATTATTTATATTTTTTTAATATAAAATTAATTATCAATTTAAAAATTTAATAAAATTATTTATATTTTTTAATATAAATTTTTTATCACTAAATCGTTTATTAATATTAAATATTAACGTTAGCACAATAAAAAATAAATTACTTAAATAATTTTTAAATTATTAGTTTGATTCAATTTTAATTATCGAAATAAAAATTATTTATATAATTATACATTTAATATTTTTTTATTCAATTTTTTTTTAATTTTTTTATATTTTAAATATTAAAGAAGATAAAGATTAAATTGAACATATAATAGATTTTAGAGCTGTAACTGTAAAGTTTAAGGACTAGTAACATGATTTTACATTTTTTTCTTAATGAAAGGGTAAAAATGAGTATTAGTTAGAGATGTGCACGGGTCAAGTCGGGACGAATTTTCGGCTCACCTGAACTCGACCCGAACACATATATCTTAAATCCGACTCTAACCTGATCTAAATATTTTTTTTAAAAAAATCCAACCGACTCGACCCGAAAATAAATAATCTAAACTCGACTCCGACCCGACCAACCTATAGAAAAAAATAGGGAGTAAATTTTAAAAAAATAATAATTTTCGATGACTTAATTATAAAAAATATAATTTTAAAGACTAAATTATAAATAAAAATTAATTTTAAAGACCTAATTATAAAAAAATATAGATAGAGGACCATTATTATAAATATCCCTAAAAATTTATAAAAAAAATACATATTTAGTCTCGGGTCAGGTCGAGTCGGATATTTCACACTTTAAATCCAAACCCGACCCGGCCATGATTTTTCATAAAAAAATCTGACCCGATCGAGTCTGATAAAATACCCATCCCTAATATTAGTTGCCTAATATTTGAACAATTTTTGAATATATAAATCAACATATAAATAGATATATTTATAAAATATTAAACGAATCTTAAAAATAAATAAATAAACATAAATATAATTTTATTTATTTAAGTTTGATTTATTTCCTATATTTGTGATGATCGTGCAATCCTATATTAACAGAATTAAGGTGATGCTGTAATGTTTCGAATTTGGGCGCAGCGCATGGGGCATATTATATGCAGCAATAGTTAGGAAAATTCTACGACGGGCGTCGAACACCGTTGAACATCATTAATGTTAAACATTGTTGAACACTATTAAATTAATTAATAAAAATTTAAAATCTCAAGAACTCAGTATGTAATTAATAAAAGTGTGATAAGCTCAATATATTATTAATAATTATATGATTAGTCCTTTAAATTTTTATTTTTTATAAATTAATTTAATAATGTTCAGCGGTGTTCAACATTAACAATGTTTAGCGGTATTCGACTCCCGTTGTAGACTCATCCCAATAGTTATTACCTTAACACCTTATTTATTTAAGTTTCAGCAGTTATCTATTACTAGAAAATTATGTCATTAATTCACTCAAAAAAATTTTAAAAATCCTTTTAAGAATTGGTATAAAAATATAAATTTAATTGGTAAAAAGATTAACATAAAAAAATAAAATAAATACGTTTTGTTGATCGAGACTATATCTAATATGATGAAGATTCTCTCTCTTAGTATTTTATCTATAATTAGGGGCAGGGGCGGATGCACTTTGATGCAAGGTAGGTCACAGGACCTACCATTAAAAATAGGGTAAATTATATTAATAGTAATTAAAGTTTTAGAATGTTTTTATTTTAGTCACTGAAATCGAATTATTTTATTATAGTCATTAAATTTATGATATTCTTTTATTATGTTAACTTTACTTAACCTGTTAAGAAATATTGTTGTGATACGTAAAGTCTTCTTCTCAAAAAATAATCCTAACTTTTACAATTACTATCAAGGTCAAAATTTTGATGGACGAAACGGTGCCGATCAAATACCCCAACAATGAAAAACATTCACTTTATTAAAAATTTAACATAATTTAGTTTTAAAAATTGATCTATTTGTTAGAAATCAACATAATTTAGTTTCAAATTGATCTAATGGTTAACAATGGTGAACCATACCCTTAAAATCTAACATCAAAATATTAGGTCTAAAAAATTATGCACATGACCCTAAGATAACCACACTTCATGTGATGAGATTCTATCCTTAACTTGAAGAGTAATCACTTTATTGATGATTCTTTGATCATCATAATTTTTTATAATGGATATAATCCTAGAAGTATATTATAACAAAGACTTTAAATCTAATGGTATTAATTTTATTTATACTTTTAATATAAAATAATATTAAACAATTAATTTTAAATATTATCAAACATATATATATATATAATTTATTATTGATCGGTGAACTATTAAATTAAAATTTCTAAATCCGCCCCTGATTAGGGGTGTACAAAATCGGGTTTGGTTAACCATTAGTAAATTATTTCGGTTAATCGGTAAATTCGGGTCACTCAATTTTCGATCCTAAACCGTAACCATTCAACCAGTTAATCGAAAACTTCGGTTCTGATCGGTTCAGGTAACGTTTTTTTATTTTATTTATTAACGATATAAATTTTAATAACATGTTAGAAAAAATAAATAATTTTAAAAAATAACACATGATATCAGTATATTTTTTTAATATTAGCAAGTTAAACACTTAAATTTTATAAAATAAAATTAAAATTTTACGTTTCTAAAATTAAAAAATAAATTAAAATATAATTTTTTTAATATAAAATATTAAAATAATATGTAATATAATAATATATTATATAATCGGTCGGTTCGATTAACCGATTTTTTCTAAAATCGTAAACCGTAACCGAACCAGTTTTTATAAAAGAGAATAAAAATTGACCCTAAATCGAATTTTTGGTTCGATTAACCATTTTTTTGGGTTTCAAAATCGATTTCGGTTTATCAATTTTTTTACACACCCCTATCTGTAATTATTTTGTAATAAAAAATTATAACCTAAAAATATAAGGATCCATACTCCATATATCAACAACGAAACTAAAATGTTTTCATAAGCACATTAGTTTAGGGGTTTAAGGGTTTGATTTAAAAGGTTTAGAGTTTAGAGGTTATAGTTAGAATTTAGGCTTTAGATGTAGGATTCAATTTTCAAGTAATATGGTTTGGGATAAGGGTGAGCGTTCGATCGAATCGAGTCAAAAAATTTCGAGTTGACGAGTCTAATTTTATCATTCGAACTTTCATTCAAAAATTTTCGAGTCGAGTCGAGTTTTGAGTTCTTTTACAAATTTAATTATAATTATTTATTATGTTATAGTATAATTTGATTATAATTTAAATAATTTTCACTAATCATACAAGCTATATATATATATATATATTTCTTCATGTGTAGCAATATTTTTTCATATTTTTATATATCAATATATATTATATAAAAATTCGAGGGACTTGTCTCGAACTTAAAAATAAATCTTCTAATTACTAAAAAAATTCGAGTTATTCAAGATATTCGAATTTCCGTTATACAACTCAAACTTTATTTGAAATTTTTTTGAGTTATTCGAGTTTATGAAATTTCGAGTCAAGTCAAATATTTTCACCTCGAGTCGAGTTTTGCTCACTCTTAGTTCGAGATATAGATCATAACCTATAAACCTTAAATTTTAACAATAAATCTTGAATTCTAAACACTTATGTCTAAGTTCCAAAATCTAAAACCTAAGTTAAATCCTCAAACTCCTAAATTAAGTAAGCATGTTTAAAATTATCCGACTTAATTGACCTGATTCGATTATTTGATTACCTGATACAAAATATACAGGTATTTTAAGGATTTTTTTAATATTTTTTTCGTGTCGGGTACCCGACCCGATAATTTTTACGGGATACAGGCCGGGACATAGGTCGAAGGTTTCCCCTTACCGGTACTCAATCCGACCCGACAATTTTTAATATATTTTATATTTTAAATTATATTTTTATTTTAAGTTTCTTAATATTTTTACCCAAAACTAAATTTAAATCTCTAAATTTTTTCTATGTTTGCATTATATACTTTTAAATTTTAAGTTTAATTTTTTTTTAAAAAAATATTTTTTACATTTAGTATATGATTTTTAAAATTTTTAAAATTAAAAAAAATAAATAAAATCAAGAACAGGGTATCCGATACCCAATTTTCCGGATACCCAGATATAACGGGCCAATAAAGTAGATATTAAAATAAACTGGATACCTGATAATAAACACCCCTAAAATAAAGACATTTGTAAAAACTTTTTATTTTTACCGCTAGTATAAAATATTTATCTAAAATATATTTAAATCTTTTTCTCCAAATTATAACCCTCGATACTGAATTCGTACCTTATTTTAGTGGATTTAACAAATAATATAATTATAATCAATTTTGATTCTATCGATAATTAATATAATTGTTATTGTAAGATTTTAAGGATATAAGTTCGAACGAACATAAGATAAAAGTTTCCGATAATTTAATTTTATATATAAAAATTTAAATTTAAATCGAGTTGAATTTTTATTAAAGTTGATTTTAGGTTAGATCAGATTCGAGTTTAAGTTAAAAAATATTCTACTTAATCTGACTCAAAAAATAATAATAATATAATTTTTCATATTTTTTAGAATATTCGGGCTGAATTTTTTAATAGGTCAGATCGAATTGAAATATATTATTTTCAAGTTGAATTTTTAAAAGACGAGGTTAAATTTAGGTTTAGAGCACATATTTTTGGGTCGCGTTCAAGATAATCAAAAACCCAATTTAACTCGACTCGTATATATCCCTAATTTTATCATTATTTTTTATTATTTCTATTTGAGCTATTAAATTTATTTTTTAATTTAAATATTGGAATTTTAAATTGTTTCTATTTAGAATATTTTTGTATTTTTATTTTTATATTCCCCTAAATATATATGCTTTATAGTTTCATTTTTGTGTCACATCGATACTGAAATCATCATTATTTGGTATTTTCTTCGATCAATCAAGACACTAACAAATTTACTTCATTATTTTTAGGGGTAAATATTCGATTAATTTGGTCGGTAGTCGAACTGAATTAACCAAAATCTAATTAACCAAAATTTTTAAAATTTTAACTGTTAACCGAACCGAATTACCTTTAATCGAACCGAAATTATTTCAGTTAATTAATCGAATTAACCAAAATTTATTATAATTTTTGGTTAAATTATATAATAAGTCACTAAATTATACTAAAATAATTTTTTAGTCACTAAAATTTTATTTTATACTAATTTAATAAAAAATTAGTGATCATTTTATAATATAAAAAAAATTAATGAACATTTTATAATTTTTTAAAAATTAAATTACTAAATATATATAATATTATTATATATAATATTTCGGTTAATTTGGTTAATTCGGCTAATTAACCGATTTTGAACCGAATTAACCGGTAACCAAATTTAAAAAAAAAAATTAAACCGAATAATGTACACCCCTAATTTTTTTATCACTTTATTTATTTAAATCTTCAAATTACTTTAAAACTCGTAAAATTCAACCCAAACTCAAAATTTATAAATCCCAAACTACTATAATCTATATTATCTTTCTTTCAATCAACATAAAATCAAGATATATTTATCTTTTTTAATTCCTCCATTTCTTACCTTTAAAATTTAGAAGAATATGCACCGTCGAAAAATAAAAAATTATAAAATATTTAAAAATTTTGGGATAATTTTATACATTTGAAAAATAAATTTCTAGTCGTAACATCATTTAAATATTTATCGACGGAATGATAAATAAGAAAAAATTTAAAATTTAATAATTAGATTTTTTTAAATTTAATGATCAAAATAAAAAAAATATAAAAGTTGAGCGATGATTTTACAATTTAACCTTATTTAAATCAAAACAAAATTTATTTTGAAAACGTCAAATTCCATTCTATTGCTTTTATTGAGTAATTCACTGTTACAGTACCCCAATTCTCGCCCTGTTCTTGGCTTCCTTTTTCTCACCAAGTTTCCATCGGGAAATTCAGTATACACTCTTTTCTCTTCATTTTGTTTTACCATCCCTTTCTCAAGAAAAAAATTTTCTCGGGAAAGTTAGGGTTGTTACAAAGACAGAGACAGAGAAGGAGCAATCATGAGCTTTCAAGATGTGGAAGCTGGACGACCGTTTGCATCGAGGCAAAACCTGAACAATGGAAAGCAAGACGCCTCACAAGCTGTGGCATCTGGCATTTTCCAAATCAACACCGCCGTATCCACCTTCCAGCGACTCGTCAATACCCTTGGTACTCCAAAGGACACGCCTGAGCTCCGAGAAAAACTGTTAGTCTTGCTCAATTCAATTTCTTGGATTCTGATTTTAATTGATCACGTGATTTCTGTTTTTAAGAAAGATTGGAAGGCCAATTAGGGATGATAGATTATCCCCTCGGTCAAGTTCAATTTGATTTTCATTTGAAGAAAACTCAGAGAATTCTCATTTTTGTTTGGATGAACCTGACGATTCTCGAAATAGCTTGTAGGTTTCTTGATTTTAAAGTTGGATTTTCTTGATTATTTTAGAAGTCTGCATCGTTGTGTTGCATGGGAAAGTTTCTTTCTGTCGATTTTCTCGAGTGGTTTTAAGTATGCTAATTATCTCATGAGTGGGCATTATAGCTGACATATCTCTCTTGGCAGGCATAAAACAAGGCTACATATTGGGCAACTAGTGAAGGACACTTCATCTAAACTTAAACAAGCTAGTGAAGCAGATCATAATGCACAAGTTAGCGTAAGTTTGGTTTCTGGTTGATTATGTCAACCAAGCAAAGCAGCATTGGTGATGTTGTTGTTATTTATTATAATTATTTGAAACGCAGAATCATTTGATGTCTTTTGTTGTTATTGTAGGCAAGCAAGAAGATAACAGATGCCAAACTTGCTAAGGATTTTCAAGCTGTTTTGAAAGAGTTTCAAAAGGCTCAACGGCTTGCAGCTGAAAGAGAAACATCATATTCTCCTTTTGTTCCCCAGGCAGTTCTTCCTTCTAGGTATGTATATCGTAGGAGCGGTTACATGTATATGCAGCAGAATGAACCCAATTTGCTTGTGGTAATGGCACACATGAAAAATTGAGTTATTTGCAATGGTTTTAATAAATCACTTATAAAACATCTATATTGATTACTAAATTTTCCTCATTTTATAGGTTGCAAATTTAAATATTATTTGTTATCCTTCAATTTTGCTTTAGGCTTTGCCATGTTATTCTTAATCTTATTCTAGGGGATTCTTCCTATTGTATGCAGCTATACGGCGGGTGAGATGGATATAGGTTCAGATAAAAGTGCCGAACAGCGCGCTCTTCTTGTTGAATCAAGAAGGTAAGTTCTGCTTTAGAATTTTTGGCAAGTCATCCCCCTCAGATGGTACAGGCTGTTTGGATCACCTCTGTAAATAGATTCTATATTTGTATGAATCCTCCATGCAAATTCTTTTTTTCGTATCTGTGCGTCTACATGCTCACTTGCCTGTTTGTATATCAATAGGCATATGTTAGATTGGAGCATCATAACTAATCAAAAGATCCCAAGTCATATAATGTTTTACCTGATTGTGCATTCTAAAATCTACATACTTATGGAATGGTGAGTGATTCTATTTATTCCCCCATGCCATACTTGTATACATCTTTTGTATATTTTTCGTGCTTAGAATCTAAAGAAGAAAATTTTATGGTGATCCAAGGGTGCTATTTGGTTAGACTGTTTATCTGCTGTATTATCTTATTATTTATTTATATGAATTTGATTGTCCAACTGCAGCCTTTAGCTTTTGCGTGTTTTCTCCTTGCAGACAAGAGGTTGTGCTGTTGGATAATGAGATTGCATTTAATGAGGCTATCATTGACGAAAGAGATCAAGGAATTCAAGAAATTCAGAACCAAATTGGCGAGGTGAATGAGATCTTCAAAGATCTTGCTGTGCTAGTTCACGAGCAAGGAACCATGATAGGTAGAATATTTTATCTTTTGCATTGAATTCACCACGGTTGTTCTTGATTGACTGGATCATGTAGAAAAGTACCAACAGTCAATGTGCGTTGCAGATGACATTGGGACCCATATCGAAAATTCTCAGGCTGCCACTTCGCAGGCAAAATCCCATCTCGTGAAAGCTGCAAAGAGCCAGAGATCAAATTCTTCCCTGGTAACATACAAATACAATGCTTCCTGATTCTTTTATTTTATGAAATTAAAACTGTGCTTCTTCCTATAACAACCATATTAAACAGATGATTTCGTGATCGAGGGATTCGGGATACCATTTACCTTTACCCTAACCAAATGAATTACTTTATTTACCTTTGATGTGCAGGCTTGCTTGCTCCTGGTGATATTCGGAATTGTACTTCTGATTGTGATCATAGTACTGGCAGCCTAGAAAGTCTTGTATGCTGGTCCCTGCATCAAGAATGTGGTGCTTTCAGCAAAGTAATTGATATGTTGTTTTTCTTGGCAAGACATGATAGCTGACTCGAGGTCAGTTATAGTTTCAAGTATATAGCAAAATCCATTATGATATTTTTGTTTGATGTTTGCAGACTGTGTCTTTTCTTTCAAGTTTATGTTTGGTTTTCTTGATAATAAGAATTCTCTGTTTTTCTCTATCAAATACATTCATGCATAATTTTTTGTTTTTCTTTTAAGTTTAAATTTTGTTCATCTGAATTGTTTTTTCTTAATTTTATTTTATTGAGTATTTATGATAATGTTGTAATAATATATTTTGTCCTTTGCCTTGAGATTCAATCCAGTATGTAGTGTATGATTATTATAGCATTTGTGAATGAAGATTTGGAAATTGCAAGTGTTTTGTATCTTTTTCTTCTGCATGTATCTTAGCTGAATGATAATTTTTTTTCAGCTATTTCAATTAAATTACTTATTTCAAAATGAAAATATTTAAAATAATCAATATTTAGATAACTATATAATTTAGATTTTATAAAAGTTGAAAAATATCTTAATAAGTGAAAAGAAAGGTTTTGTATTCTAATATTTTTATTTTTGACAAAATCTCATTCAATATGACTTATTTTGAATGGTTCATGATTAAGTCTAAATTTTTTATATGATTTTCAAAGAAAAAAAAATGCTTGTAGAAATATTCTGAAGATTTATTTTTAAATTGTTCTTGTTGGTTGTAAATAGTTTTATTTATTTTAGAAAATAGTTCAATAGGAAGAACAAATCTAGATTTATCATATAAATATTTTTATTAAAATAAGATTTGTTATCTCATTATTGATAAAATATTAAAAAAACATAAAAAAACCTTCAATTATCAAAATACTAAGTTCAACTCTTCCAAATCTCTCTATATAATAGATTTTAATAATAAATCTTGGATTTTATTTTTGTTTCTTCAACTAAGGTTTTAAAGAATTTTGCAAGGATTTTTTTTCAAGTTTTCTTTTTTACTAGTGATATGGTTTTTTCCTACTCCATTAACCAAATTATATAAATTTAAGCGTAAATTATATGTACCGTTTTATGATCGCTGATTCAAAAATATCATTAAATCTAAAAAAAAAATTCAAAACTGAACTTCATCGTTGACCCTTTGGACTATTAAGTATAAACAGAGATTGGCTTGGTGTGGGATGTTTTTCGCGATGATTTGGGTTTTAAAGTAACATTTTTTTAAGTAACTTTTTTCCTTTTCACGAAAGAGTTGTTATTTAAAAAACAATTACATTTTAAAATTTTTGATAACTTTTAACTTTGAATTTAGAGGTTAATAGCTTTTAGGAATAACAACATAAATAACCATCAAATCATTTAATGATAATTATTTTTAATTGATGAACTAAAAAATTCGTTAAATAGATCACTAAATTGATCTATTTAACTATTGTTATTAAAATTTTAATTAAAAGATAATATGACAGTTAAAAATAACATATATCACAATCACTTAACAAAAGAAAAATTGAAGAAAGATAAAACATTAACGTGGAAATTTTTTTGATAAATGTTGTTGAATTTTTATTAAATTCATAGAAAATTATAATTACAACGTAATTAAGAAGCAAAATAATTGGATTAAAAATCCAAAAATTCTTACAACCAAAAACAAAGAAAAATAAATTTTCTACGAAAATAAGTATACCAATAAAATTCAGCAGCTTCCTCAATCTCCTTGTCTCTGTCCAGACGAGACGAGGAAGAAGGAATTGTAGGCGATTCAAACTGTCGTGCAAAAAGTACTGCTACCCATGACTGATTTTATCGGCAAACAACCAATCGAGTGGGGATAAGTCTTTCCAAGTGACCACTGACAAAACAATAAATCAGAAAACTAGCATCGATTGAATCTCTGTGCGAACAACAATCGATTGCTAGGGTATGCTGTAACATGCAATAAAGACAGGCGAATCAAATCCCAAAACAAAAATAAAAAACATGTCACAAGGACAGAGAAAAGCGTGTCACAAAGACAGAAAAAATAGAGATCTTTATTAAAATAAAACAAGAAAAAAAATAGATCCGGTGGTCGATAATCAATACTAAAATTAATTGTCGACCACCGATCAAAGGGAACGATGAAAACGAAAAATAGATAAAATTTGAAAAAGTAGAACCGCAGCTAGGGTTTTTTTTTTAAAAGAAAATTAGGTTTTTCCACATATCTGATACATTAATGTGGGAAATTAAACCTAAAACTAATAGGTATTATATTTATGTCTTTATCATTATATCAATTTGTTCTCGATGATATAAAATAAATCATTTTATATACGTATCTTATAATATAATAAATGTTAGGAAAAATAAAAAAAAATATTAAAAAGTGAATCAAACCTAAATAAACTACCGAATGAAATCAAGTAATTTAATTTAAAATAAAAAATAAAATATTTGATTTAAAAGAAAAGAAATTTGATTTAAAATATTTAAATATTTTAAAATAAATGTTTATTAAAATATTAAATACTTTTAACTAAAGAATAATATGGGTTATCTTTCAATTGAGGACGATTAAAATAGATCAATATAATAAATTTAATAATTTAATTATGAATTTTTTAATTTAAATTTTATTAAGAATTTTTTTAAATCGATTCGAATAGAAAAACTTCGAGTTTGAATTTTTATACCGGTGTTGCTTAAACACAACAATTCGATTGGGTCTTTTAGTTCTCAAATAGAATTGGCGGGAGAAAAGGAGGGAGAGAGATGAGCTCATCGGCAGTAGAAGCAGAAGCACCAGATCTGGTGTGCCAGTTGGATAGCGTCCAAGGTATGGTCGACGCACTCTCCGCCGTTCGCTGGAAACGCCACCAGGTCTGTTTTGAAAATTTATGGGTTTAACCAGTATATAGGGTTTTGGGGATCTGAATCTACTATTTTTTGTATAATCATAGGATGCGGTGGTGGAATTGTCAGAGCACGGTGTGGTTTTGATCGTGGAGGATACTGGTTGTCTTCAAGCCAAAGTGTATCTTCAACGAGAGGTACTCATTTTCTTCTTCCCCCTGTCTTCTAGTTTATTTGTATCAAGTTTTAGCCTCAGCCTTCCATTTTTATTTGCAGCTATTCATTCGTTACGAATATAACGCTGAAGGCCGGCCGCGATTTGGAGTGAGTTTGGGACTCTTTGTCGACTGCTTGAACTCATTTTCTGCTCCCGGACGTTCAAGTACGATTGAAATTCAATATCCAGGACCTGATATGCAGCTTCTTATCAAGTATGTAATTCCTCTTCTTTACCTGCATCTCAGTGTGGTAGAAATTCCTAACCGTTCTAATTCCATCAACAGTGATATAAATTTCCCTATTGTATCCAATTTCTAGTTCTTTAATAATTAAGTTGATTCGGCTTTGTAAAACTCAGCTCTTGGTGTGACTTGTTTTTCTTCTTCGTTTGAATGGTTATTAGATCGGTCGATTCGCATGATGCTTGCATTTATGCGGAAATCAGGACGAGAATTCCAGATACAATTTCATGGGACTACAACTTTGAACCTGCTGGAAGCACACCACTTACTTTTACTGTCAAGGTATTGTATTCTATTGGCGTGATCATGTCATATAAGAAATGGGGATAGCTCAGATTTTAGGGCTGTGCAATTTATTGAAATGGCACATCAATTTTTAAGAAAATCGAATGTTTGTTGACTTGTCTGCGTGGTAGACTGACTTTTACATAAAAAACGAGTTTATCATGACTCCAAATCTATGAAATATAGCATCATTTTGCTTTTCTCACGTATTTTACCACTAGTACGGAATTAATCTTTTGTTATTTACTTGTAAATATTTAACTCAACTCATTTTGTGTCCCTACTTTTTCTTGGGTCATGTACGGCTGCTCCTATTTGCATCTTCCAGAATCATCCCGGTGAGAAAGAACCAAGCATGCCTTAAGTTTGGAAGCTTTTGCACACATTTGTTAATGGCTGCTTTAGAATTCAAACTCTTAATACTCCTAATTTCTGATGTTATGGGTTTATGAGCTCTTCTAGACAGCATTTTGGTCTTCTATCAGATGATTACATGCTTTAGAATTCAACCTCTTATACTCCTAATTCAACTGTTGCAACTGCACATGAGAATCATGAAGTTTTCCTTTATTCAGTCTGCAGCATTGAAGGAAGCAATCGATGATCTAGAATGGCCAGGGTCGAGCATCCAGATCATTATACAGCCCGACCCCCCATGCGTTACATTTAAAGGAGAAGGCCATGGAGACTTGCAGGTATTGTTTTACTTCAACACTCGTAAGCAACATATTATTTTGGTTTCAAGAATTTGGAAGCTTAACCACTCATCCTCTTTGCAGATAGATTTCACGTATTATGTAAACACTGATCTTGTGATTGCATTTCATTGTGATCGCCAAGTATCTTATAGGTACGTTTATCTTGTATCGATTCTTTACATCATATTAACCATTTAACTTCAGCAAATCAAACATCATCTGTTCTTGAATTGCAACTTGGCAGGTATAAATACAAGTTTCTTCGAGCCATAACTTCGAATCTTCCCAGCAGTGTTATAAAAGATAACAGAGGAAGTAAGTTGAGTATTGGGAGAGGAGGAATGTTGAAAGTTCAACATTTAGTTTCAGTAGCAAGAGCAGCTGCTTCACATCCTCATATTGATTCTGGTGGGCATCAACAACCTAGTAGAATTGCTTATATTGAATTCTTTGTTAAGTCTGAGGTTGATGAAGACAATTAAACAATTCATGCCATTTTATTCACTTTTTTTTTTTTTTAATTTCAATTTCAAAAAGTGTTTTTTTAGAGTAAAAAACAATGAAGAATGCGTAGTTTTCAGCGTAAAAGTGTTTTTTAATATAAAATTATCTATTTATCACCATTTATATGATCAATTCTTTTATTATTTTTTTTAAAAAAACATATTAGTATTAGTACAAAGATAGAGAATGATTAAGTTTAATGTTTAATTTTTTTCAAGTAAATTCTCTTGATTTTTGTATTTTGATAATGTTATGGGTATTTTTTTCCTCTTCATTTAGGCTTAAAGAGATTTTTAACAAGTATAATGAATAATAAAATAAAAAAAGCAACATGTCACATACTGTGAGGAGAAACTGGGCAATTAGACATTCTTAATACCACCCTTAAATCATTTTCAATATTCTGAATAAAAGAATTTAGATTCAAACCTCCAAAGTTGGAACAGCATAACACTGTTCTTTCTAGTATTCATTTCAGAAATTGAAAATTCGAATCACAAAGGGATCAATAAATATAAATTAATACACTGTAATATTACAAGTCCAGCCATGGCAAGCCAAGTCAAAATTGAGTCATGCCAGTCTTCATCAATCACTTTGATGGCATTGGAAACAAAAATATACACAAATTACTTCATCCTTTCCACAGGGACTGATGAAAGCAGACTTCGAGCCTATGAAGGCTGCTTTGCATGGCGGCCGAATAACTCGGAGACGAACTTTGTTACGGCTTGCCTGCATTTAGATGAAGAGAACACAACATGTTCATTCAATTATTTGATTTCATAAAACCTATGGATACCAAAATTCATAGCAAAACAAAAACTAAGGTCTTCAGCTCAATCTAATCTCTCATGGTCATGGGGAATCAATGTTCAAATATTGCAAAACTCAAAAGTTCCATGCACTTTTAATGCATCAAAGAAGTCATCTTTCCTTGGTAAAAACCAAGGAGTTCAGTATTAATTTTCCGATATACTTTTGACAAATTCCGATATGGAATAGTTAGCGTTAGCACTTTGGTTTTTTTTGGATTAAAAATACAGTCCCTTTACACCTTGTAAACAATGGTCAGCTTTATGACTAGAGTTCCTAATGACAAATCACATATACAGTACTGAAAATTTGACAGATTCCCAGAATTCAAGATCAAATGCAAATATGCAGGTTCATAATCATCAGAAGATTCAGTTGATGTGCATATTTCATATGTTGAGATTGTTAGAGAAAGATTCATCACAGCTAATCAATCACATTGACATGATTCAGAGAAGTGAAGTAAAAGAAGAAATGTTTACCAAAAGGTGAATCCAGCCAATCTATTTGAGCATTGTTGAGATACTAATTTCTTTTCTACAGAGCTGGAGTGAACAAGCCTTTCAAATTTTGCAGAGAGTTCTTGATACAACTGAATCTCTGACGGCCGTGCTTGTCTGATTGCAGCTTTCAAGTGGCACATTGTTACTTCTTCAGCATCAAGGCTCTCCTGATTGCAAATTAATGTTAAATCAGCAATGGTGAGAAGAGTCCAAAAAGACCAAGCTTAAACTCACAAACCTCAAGAGCTATGACAGCTGCCTCCCGGCAAATCAATGATATATCAGCACCAGTGTAGCCCTCAGTAAGATGAACAAGCTCTTTTAAGCAAACATCAGAGGAGCAAGGAATTTTCCGCAAATGTATATGAAATATATCTTCTCGGTCATTCTCATTCGGTGGTCCAACATATAACAGTCGATCAAAACGTCCTGCATGATTCTTTGTTATATATTATGAGGAAGTAATCATGTTTATGTTAGAAGGATTAGAGAAAGCTGTAAAATTGGCTGCGCTTTCTCCTCTGCAGCAAGAACGGAGGGAAGGGGAGAGAAAAGACCTGGTCTTAAAAGGGCAGGGTCAATCTTGTCTGGTCGGTTAGTAGCTGCAATAACAGTAACATCAACTCTTTGATGCAAACCTAGATCAGCAGGAATTTCGATCAAGTCAGCATATTTAGCAAAGAAAAGAAAACTAAAGAGCATTTTATCCTGTATGAGCAAACAAGATACACTATAGTTGTAATCCAAATAGGTCAGATTGAATATCCTGAAGAGAGGTTAAATCAAAATTAACATGCTTTACATTGAAACACTCTAGGTGTAAGCAATTAGCAAAGCTCCATAAGATGCATTCGTAAATAGATATTGTGAAGTAACAAAAATATATGAATGAGAGCACCATAAATTTAAGAGAGGAACTAATGCTTCACATCTAATACTAACCATCCAACTCAACAAGAAGTTGACTCATGACCCTATCAGAAACTGAAACCCCATCAGTATCCTTCCCACGAACTACGGCGAGGCTATCAATTTCATCAAAAAATATGATTGATGGAGCATTAGCCCTTGCCTTTGCAAAAAGGGATCTTACTGCCTTTTCCGATTCACCAACCCATTTGCTGAAAAGTTCTGGACCCTTCACTGCTAGAAAATTCAATCCAGCTTCCGAAGCCACAGCACGAGCCATAAGGGTTTTACTACAACCAGGAGGTCCAAACATCAGCACCCCTGTGGGAGGCCGTGTACCAATCCTCTTAAATGCATCCTGGTGTTTCTGAGGCCATTCAACAGATTCCATCAACTGAGTTTTGACCTCCCTTTGACCACCAACATCTTCCCAATTAACTTTTGGGACTTCAAGTATGATCTACAAGTTTAGAACAAAGGTCATATTTCAGATAAACAATAGTTATATCTTAGTCATAAAATTTTGTTAAAATAAATCAACTTGCAATTCTAAGAAGTTATAGCTTCAATCCCTTTTAGTTAAAATATTTTAGAATAATGTTGGAGACAATTTTGTGCACATCAGCTATTTTTGGTGTTTTTATTGCAGTAGTAGAGAATGGTAGCATTAACAAATGGCAAGAAAATATTTCCCCATCCAACAATTATATCTTGATCATACCTCACGCATGGCACTTGGTCTCACTTTCATCCTGGCCTTTTCAAAATCTTCAAACGCCAATCTTAGCAGACAATTTTCTTTCACCAAGGACGGATCTTCAGAAATATTGGCAATACCATTCTGGATGCTAGCTTCTGTTTGTAAGAGTGCCTCGGAGGAATCAGGCGATTTGCAAGAAGATGAAGAATCTAAAAAACTAGTTGAAATGCCTCTTAAATCACTTGTACATTCCATTCCTTCCATATTATTTCCCGATAGACCTACATATGTAATTGGCATTCCACAAGAATCCAAACCATGACAAGGGGCTTTAAATTTAGTGTAACGCCTAAGACAAACTAGGGCTGCCTCATTACAGAGGGCAGCTAGATCAGCACCCACAAAACCATGTGTAGCTGTGGCAAGTTGCTGAATTTGAATATCTGAAATTAAGTGGTCCATTTTTCTGAGAAGAGTGCGCAGTATATCTAGTCGTTGCTTTGGAGATGGCACACCTACATGTAAATTATCAATATAGCACATCAGACAGAAGGGAAGAAGATTTGCTATTTGTATGTGCATCAATTGGATGGAAAACAAAAGAAACAAAACAAACTTATATCAAGGTAATGGAATTAAATATCAAAGATAAAATCTTCTATATTACCTATCTCAAGTTCCCTGTCAAATCTTCCAGGTCGCCTAAGTGCAGGCTCAATGCTATCAGGTCTGTTGGTAGCAGCAATGACAAGTACTCCATCAGTTTTACTAACCCCATCCATCAAATTCAACAAAGTAGCAACCATTCTTTGGGATAGCTGTTCACCTCCTTTTCGTGCAGGAGCTATGGCATCTAACTCGTCGATGAACACCTACATAGGGGAACTGCCGATTAGATTGCATTTAAGAGGTATAGAATGGATAAAATGAGCCCTAGAAAGCATAACATTCAATATTTTTCTTCAAAAGATAAAACCGAAGGGTTATAATTGACATGTTAAAATTTAGCTACTGCATCTTACATGTTTCAAATCTCAATGACTTAAGCATAGGGTTATATAAGCACACAGAAGAAAAGTCAACAAAACTAACAACTCTGACAGAAAAAGAATCTAACCACGGAAGGTGCAGCCTGTGTAGCTGACTCAAAAACTTTCTGCAACTCTTGCTCACTTTCACCATGATATTCACTAACAATCTCAGGTCCATTGACACAGAAAAGGTTAACACCAGCATTACGGACACATAACTGTGCCAAAGAAGTCTTTCCTGTTCCAGGTGGACCATGAAGAAGTACTCCTTTTGTAGTTTGCAAACCAAAACTAAAACAGATACATTAGGGATCATATCATTTAATGTTTACCGTGTGGAACAAATGAGAGAAAAAGATTAAAGAAATAAAAATATTTGTGAATGAATGCATCAGAAAACATCCGACAAAATAACAAGAATACTTTAGTGCTTAAAAACAGAAAAACGATATTCAATCAAAAAATAATATATATATATATATATATATATATATTTTCCGGGTTATATAAATGAAAACCTGCAGAATATATAAAATTTAGGTCTCAGACTTGATTGTCTAGCCCTCGGAATCTCATTCAAGTTAACTTGTCATGGACCAAACTTTTTCGAGAACATGTAAAACAAGTTCCAGAGCCTGATGCTAACCAGCTACTGCAAAAGCTGGTCCTCTAAACTTTACCTTTTTTCTAACAAATACATTCTACACATTAAAACATCCCTAGTCTTCATTCTAATGAACGTTTCAACATCTAATATTGTATATGGAAAACAAGAAGTCTTCGCAGAATAGAATCATATTTTATATAATAGAGAACTTAATAATACTATTAATTCCAAAAGGTACACAATAACAAATCTATAACATTTACCTTGATAAAGCATTCTTCACCAATGAGAGAATGATTTCCTTCAGTATTGCATATTCTTTAGACAAGCCACCCAATTCTGGAATATCATGCTCCATAATGGTTTTCCCATCTCCAATGTCATGTTGCACACATGGCGAAGGACTTTCAGCTTGAGTTTCAGAAGACAAATCCAATGATGAACATAAGTATACTTTAGTTCTGTGGTCAACAACAAAAGCACAATTTGCATGCACCATCGGTTCAAGAGTTTGTGGGGTCACTCTAAGATAACTCCCATTTGTCAAATCCTGTTTACTGATACCAGTACCTATCACACGGAAAATGCAAAACTCCGAAAGTATTGGAATTGCCACAATGTTTCCACGTAATAGCTTACGGGAATACAACCATGAAGTAGCACATGTCTCTAGGAGTTTCTTAGAACTTTCATCCCTTAGTATCTCTTTAACATCAAATGAATCAAGACATAGACCATTTCGTTTGGAGATATTTGATGCAGAACCATCAGAAAAGGGTGAATCTGTCTGAGCAGAATAAAGAGAAGTCAGCTTTGGCTGATGTAATGGCGTCTTAGGTGAAGATGTTATTCCATTCTCAAATGGATCATGACTTTTTCCAGCTGAGAATTCCATTTTAGATTGTAAATCACAGTTTGTATTTACTGTATTCTTAGAAGTTAGCTCTAGATGCAATTGCTGGCAGCTATACAATGAGAGACAATTAGCATTTAGGTTATGTCCCCTTTCACTCCCATTTATAAGACCAGTTTGAAATTCACTTTGTATGGGGTAAACAAACACAATGCTGCCAGAAGAGGGAGAACCCAGAGCATATGAAAGGCTTGAGGACAGTCTGACTCCATTCTTCAAAACCTAGAGAGAAAGAATAAGATTAAGGTACAAAATTCAATCTCTATGATATCACCACTAGAATCACCAAAATTAAGAAGGCAAAAAGATTTTTTCTTTTGAATTTTGATAAATAAGAATGTGAAAATTTAAGACAAAGCATCAAGTCTACAATTTACAAATTAATGCAAGGTATATAAAATCAAGATTTATAAGATTAAATATATATGACATTCCATCAATTCACCTTAACAAAATATGCAGCTTTAAAAGGTCATCTGCAAAATAAGATACTGCATAATCTTCATGTGTAGTGACTGTCTCATTGCAGAAGTATCAAGTAACCATTTTTTATTTAATTTAAAAGCATCAACAACAATTAAGGAAACATCCACTTCCTTTAAATTCATAAAGTACCTAATCTTTTTTCAAAAAAAATCATTTGTAAAAGGAGACTATAGAATATAAAAGAGTCAGACTACCATAAGATTGCCATCGAACCTTACAAGAGGGGAAAACTGTAGCAAGTGCAAAGTAGTTTCCAGCTTCTTTTGCAGTTTCACCGGCTGAACCAACATTGTTTTCATCTGTTACTGAACTTAGAGGAAATCCATTTGAATGTTTATTATTTAAAGCAGCAAGTGAAACCTGGCAAGGAGATTAGAATATAATTCAGTAGCAAGAAAGCAGTGGAATATGGGATTGGGGATGCAATCCTAGAAAACTACTAGAGTCATAGTGAATTACCGATACTAATGAACCAGGGGCAAGATAAGAAGCAACCATAGAAGATTCTGACAGCCAAATGGTACAGCTTCTAGTTTCAGATTCAACATGATTAACTCGGCCAATGAAAGCTGATTTTCCAATAAGAGAAGGATATTGCCTCGAAACTTCATCAAGAGAGCACCGAAGATCTTCTTCGTTAACTTCTGCATCTACAGAAGTCACAGACGGTGTCCGTGGAGAAGTCGACGGATCAGAATTTGATTGTCTAGAAGGCGTCTTTGATTGTTTTTTGGACTTTGAAGGCATCTCGACAGTTTATCCCAAATTTGGGAAACAAATGAAATAGCTTGAAAATCTAGAGAAGAATGAAACTCAATGAAATAAAGCTGAAAATGACTAAGCTTTCTTCTTGCAAAGCCAATAAAGTAAAACAGTAGATGATTAGTGTTATGGTGGCGCCGGCGAAGACGACGATAAAGAACTCAAACAAGCAGCATTACAAAGACCAGAACTCATCCAAAAATAACAAAACCTGATGAAGCTAACCTCTGAACCAAACCAAACAAGAAATCCGACAAACCAAACAGAAAAACTGAAGACTGAGCTCGGAGAAGGCCAAACTCAACCTAAAGGAGCCAGAACCTAGGGAGGTAGAAGGGAAGAAAGGCAGAGCACGACCCAATTCCACCGCTATAAACTCCAGCGCCGAACCAACAATCCAAACAGTGAGCCGATGAATGAGAGGAGGAAGAGGTTATCGGGGGTTTTCCGATCCTAAAATAGCACTAGTCCAACTACATTTTGGGCCCATCAATCAATTAATTAATTCAAAAATTATTCGACTAATATTCGATTTGATATTTAATAAATTTAATAAAATTTTATTTAACTTGTATTCATTAAAAAAAATATGTACGTAGACTCTTTTTAACTCGATTTGTTACTCATTAAACTTATAAATTTTTTTTTACTTTTTTAAATATATTTTTAATAAAATAGTGTGATTAAAAGATGATATTTATTCATATATTTCTTTAATCCTATGATACTTTGTACACAAATGTTCGAGTTTTAATATTTTAAAATAAATATTATCCTTTTTTCAATTAAATTAATTTATTAAGTTCAAATATATGTAAAAGTCAATATATAATAAAGAACTTAATATAACGTAAATTAACAAATCTAATTTTTTTTTAAAATAATGTATAAAATGATTTAAAAAAATCTAAATCCCATGTAATAATTAAAAAAATTAATATATTATTAAAAAAATTAACCAACTGTTCGATTCAATAGAACCCTAATCATTAATTAATACCTACAAAATCCATATCTAATGCTTTTACCATTTTATTTGTACCTACAAAATATATTTTATACGATTGAGAAATAAGTTATTTTTGGGTGAAACTGACATTAATGTTCCATAGTCTTTTTTTTCTAAAATTAATTTCAATGTTCTTTTTTTTACAAAATAACTGGAACCGTGATGAAATGATAATGATAATTTATATATAATTTTATTATAAAATAAGTATTTGAATTAGGGGTGAGCAAAACTCGACTCGACTTAAAAAAATCGAATTTTTCGACTCGAATCGAGGTGAAAAAACTCGACTTGTTTTAACTCGATTCGAAATTTCATAAACTCGAATCAACTCAAAAAATTTCAAATTAAGTTTAAGTTATAAAAATAGAAATCGAATAACTCGAAATTTTTAGTAATTATAAAGGATAATTGCACATTTAACCCATGTAGTTTTATTTCCAGTCCCTTCTTTTTTTTACAATTTAATTTTCTTTTTTATAATCAGGTTACGTTCTAGATTCATTTTTATTTGTATCTTTTATATTATTTTTTTTAATTTTTATATTTAATTTATCATTATTTTTTGTCTAGTCTTAGTCTATAAGAAGAAAGTTATTAATAAAGCATGTAATTTAATAAAATGACATATTCATACTTAAGATATTTGATTGATGATAATAATAATTTAATTTTTTTATATACATATAAAAAATAATATGAAGAAATATGTATGTAAATTTAAAGAGAAAACCGTTTAAATTACAATCAAACTATATTATAGTATTATAAATAATATAATTAAAATTTATACATAAATCGAAAAATTGAACCGACTTGAACTCGCTAAAATCGACTCGAATCGAAAAAAATTCAAAAAGAGTTTAAATTATAAAATATGATGACTCAACTCGAATAACTCGGAATTTTTTAACTTAACTCACTCGAACACTCACCTCTAATTTGAACGATATATATTATTTTGTTAAAATATGTGTTTAATATTTTTAGCTATAATTGCTTGGATGATTATCTTGAATAGATTACCGACTTAAGATAGATTAAAGAATATGAGTTTTATTGGTAATGATTTGTGTGAGCTATGAGATCTGAAATCTAGAGATTATTTGTTCTTTGACCGTCAATTTTTAAAGGACCTTTGGAGTAAAGTACTCAATTTATGCAATTTACCCCTCAGGATCAGATTTGAGGGAAAAAAAAGAGATTCGGTTGGACTGCTTCTCACTTGAAGGGAAAATCACTTCTTGTATGTATATTGCGATTAGCTTGGTAAACTTATATTTACCTTTCATGATCGTAATAATGAACAAGCTAGTAAATCCTTTCAGTTGTGTTTGTTACCCACCCAAAAAAACATTTTTTCACCTTCATTCTCCTATATAATTAAAAAAACAATTTATTTATAAATTTACTCATTTTTAAATATTTAAGTTTTGCTTCAACCTTAAATCCGCACTCCGTCCCTATTTTTACCCTAGAATACTGTGGACTTACAAGGGATGGCTCATAATGGTGAACCCCAAACTAGACATGGTCATGTTAAACCTGGTCTCAGGTGTTGATTTGTATCAACTATCCATCCAGTACCTCAAATGTTAGCCATATCAAGGACTCCTACATATTAACCTATAAGGGTTTCTCTTATCTTTATCGGTGATTGATGATTCGATCTTTACCGGGACATAGAACAATTCTAAAACTCGTGGCCAACGTTTACTGAGTCAACAGAACACGAAGTATTAGTCACTAAGCTCGATCCAATGAATACCTTGTGAAACTAAAAAAAGGCTACCATATGCTCAAATCTTACCCACGGTTTGTTTTCCAAGTGCTTTGTCATTGTTATATACACTCACCACCATGCCCTGGCCTACTGCAAACTAGGAGATGCAACGTGATGTATAAAATCGACAAAATCAATCGGAAAACTGGAAAAGTATTTACCTTTCACATCAATGCTCCTTCTCCAGAGATGACAGAGCACTTAGCCAGTCAAAGCAAGCCCTTGAACAAGCAGTACATGACTGAAGATAAATATTTTGATGAAATAGAAGGAGAATTACTACTTATGTACTGCAGGAAAGATCAAATATGCACCAAAATCGGCTACAGAACAACTATGTTCGAAATATATATTATATATTTCAGTCTGAAGAAAGGCATTCCAGTAGCAAATTTGGATGAATAAGCCTTGGTTTTTGGGTTTGGGCAGTCTTTCTTGCTCTGTTTTGAGAGTCAGGCATTAAAAGGAACCACATAAATTTCATGGATGATAGTACTCATGCTGATTACTATTACAAGGACAGTTGATACAACATGGGTAAATTCGTTTGAAGAGCTCCACTGTTGATTTCAATCCTATCAACTTCAAACTTACTTGTTCGCCCGGGATTTGGGTCTCCCTGCAGTATAATCAAATCTTAGTTCGGCAACAAGTTCTTTAATCTATCTGTTTTAAAAGTTTGAGTTCATGAAATCTTCAGAATTATAATGCTAAAAGATCTGAACCAAATCCATCTCTAAATTTTATCATTCAGATTTTCATTCCATGCATGCGTGAGTGCATATATATATTTCCATATTTTCAAATCCTTAACAAGAGTATATCCTAGAACCCAACAAGTGGTCTCAGTGGGAAAGAAGATGATGTGCATCCTAGGAGACCCGAGTTCAATTAATTTTGTCTGTAAGGTGTGTGCGTTGTCAAATGGTTAAGAAAAAGTATCAACATATATGACCTTATAATCACCTCAAACTATTAAAGAAAACAAGTGTATATCCTATGAACAAAAAAAAAAGGAAAGAAAAGAAAACAGTCTATCCTTTTAAAAAAATTACTGCCTTTGCTTTCACCTATTAATACCTACCCATTTCACAATTCTGAATATATGCAGTACTATGATGTTCATAGCAGTTTCAGATCTGAAACATATTACAACCTAAGCCAAATTAACTAGGATGCTGAAAATATGGCTCTTAAAGAGAATGATTTATTAATTCAAAATTAACATATATGTCATATATAGGAAGAACCAAATTCAATTATTTTTTAAATTCCACCATGGCTAAAGATGGTTCTACTTCTCTTATTTATTTGCATGCACCAAATCTAGAAAAATATCTTGCACAACATTTGCATCGGACAGAGAAAAGTATTGTTCATGACAAAGACCATTAAAATAAAATGCCCTATGATTACAAGGCAATAACATTTACATTCTTAGACTCCGGTACTTGAGATTTATAATGAAAAATAGGTAGTAAAGAAAAAGATAAACACAACCAACCTCTTTCTAGTTAGTCTATTGATTTTTCTTCAATCTCGAAGACGAAGTTGAGGAGGGTGATTTAAGGTTAGGCTCCGAAGTCCTAATAATGAACAAAAGTGTTTCAAGGAGCATGCCGAAAACCAATCCAAGAATACCTCCAGCAGAATTCTGAAATATCAAGCACATCATCAGCATCAGCACATTAGTTCTTACTAAATAATCTAAACCAAGGCACTCATGGCATATATACTTTTATATATTTGAGACTGGTAGCCTGAAAGTACCATGATAGGACTGTGGTTAAACAATGCTCTGAATGCAAAATATCCAACCAAGTAGCCAGTAAACATTATCAGCGCAACATGTAAACCTGTTCAAGCATACATCACAGCACATGAAGTAACTTAGAAGAAAGATCTAGCAATAGCAAAAAATGAAAAAGGCAACTATTTGAACTAAGTTTTGCTACAGTCACAATAAGATAGAAAACTACTAACCAAAGCCAATTTGATCCTTATAAGTAGAGAAAGGTTCATATACATCCTTCTTCGGCGTGATATCTTTAACAAGCTCTTGATACTCTTTCCTCTCTGCTTGTTCTCTTAGCTTCCTTAACCTCTCCTTCAATTCTTCGCTCTACAAATTCAAATTTTGAAAAAAAAAAAAGGATTCAGGGTTAAATACAGAATGCAACCATAAAAGATCGAAAACGCTAGAATCTAAATCATGTTTAATTTACCTTCTCTCTGGGTTTAGGGCTGGCGAAAACGAAATTAGTTCCTGAGAAAAGAGAAATCAATCCAGGCCTAGTCTCAGCATTCGAATCGATCCATATGCTTCGAATCTGCTTGTACGATGCATTGGTTGCAGAGGAAAGTGTAAGAGCGAGTTCTCGATGTTGTTGGGAGAGACGTTGGTCGTTGGAGGCGGAGAGGAGAAACGCGCGAATGGATTCCGTCAATGTTATCACGAGTCCGGGTTGGTTCCGGTCGTCGGAGCTCATCTTTTTTGTTTTAGTTTCAATTTGCTGTGGAATGCGTGATGATAGGGTCGGAGGCGATGAAGCTTACACAAACTCCAGGAAATTAAAAACTCCGTAAAAAGCATTCCTGGATAAACTATTGGAAAAGTCACTTATATTTTAAGTTTATACAATTTTAATCACTGATATGATTATTCGGATATTTTTATTATTAAAGGTTAATAAAAAATTGATCTGATATAATAAAAAAATAAATTATTTAAATAATCTTTAAATTATTACTTCATTCTTATTTTAATCACTAAAATAAAAATAATTTATATAATTATATATTTAATCTTTCATATCTATATATTTTTTTCTTTTCACCTCTACCTTCTTTCATATTCTTCTTTATTTCCCTAATTTTTCACTATATTAATTCTAATTCACATTGTATATTTTTTCTACTAAACAAAATTAAATGACGGAACGTATAAATGCAATTAATATAAAATAAGAATTTGTGATAATCTTGGCAATTTGATCTGTCCCTGTCGGGTCTTGACCCGACTCGATTGGGATGAGTTTTTTATTTAAAAAATCGGGTTTGGGTCAAATTTATTCGGTTTTTTTTATTAAAATATCAGGGTCGGATCGAAATTAGGTTATAATTTTTATAATATCGGGTCGAGTTAGGTCGAGTCAAAGATAAAAAAATATTAAAATCGGGTTGAGACTGGATCGAAAGACTTAAGTTTCGGGTCGGGTCGGCCAAAAACCCGACCGAACCCATTGCCATCCCTAGATAATCCTAACTTATTACAATGAAAAAGCTGGAAAAGGTTCGAAAAACATAAGTTACGATCAACTCAAATATTTTTTTTTTGAAAACAAGCAAAATGTATTATTTTAACCAAAAATGACATCATCCAAAACAAGAGGTTCAATACAAGAAGGAACATCAAACAAAAAATAAAATGGACCATCCAACTCTAGAACCCAATGAGCAAGTTTATGAACAACCTTATTCGCAATACGACTGACATGAGAAACACTAATGAAAAATAATAATGAATTAAACAATAAGCTTTCTTAAGATGAGAAGCAGTAATCGAGAGGTCTAAAAAATCTACCTTCAATTTATTCACAATGGACATCGAATCTTCTTCCACTTGGACCGCTTCTCAAGCATTATCAACAATCATTTTAATCCCAGCAACAAAGACAATAGCTTCAATTTATTCACAATGGACATCGAATCTTCTTCCACTTGGACCGCTTCTCAAGCATTATCAACAATCATTTTAATCCCAGCAACAAAGACAATAGCTTCAATTTATTCACAATGGACATCGAATCTTCTTCCACTTGGACCGCTTCTCAAGCATTATCAACAATCATTTTAATCCCAGCAACAAAGACAATAGCTTCTACGGTATCAACTATGTTGACTCCTTGTAGTTTATATGCACATCCATCGATCATAAGTCTATTCTTATGTTTAAAATATTTGATACCTAAAATGTTAAAAAGATTAGTTTAGTGTTCAACCCTTACAATGTTATTGAAAATAATTTTACTGTTCAGACCACAAAATTCTAATAAAATTCAAATTTGATGTGGGAGTTTAAGGTTCAAACACTTAAAATATAAATAAAAGTCAATTTGGACAACACTTAAAATATTAACATAAATCAATTAAGGTTTATAACCTAAAATGTTACATAAAACTAGTTTGATACCTTTAATGTTACAAAATATTCATCTGGGAGTGATAATCCAAAATATTGTCAAAATTAATTTTGGTTTTCGTTCATCACCTAAAATATTACCTAATTATTTTTTTTGAATTAGTTAATAATAATTACAGTAATATCTGTTCTAAAATATAATTTAATCATTGACATTGATAGTTTAATCACTCTGCTGACATTACTGGTACTCTAACCCATAACCTCTAGAAACAACAACCGTTCCGTCAACCACTTGGACTAGAAGACTCCTGCAGAAAGACTAATTTATTGCGAGCATGTTTGACTTTTTAAGTTATAAGAGAAACATTTCTTCCACCTAAAATGCAGTGGCCGAATATCATAAGATGCTACACGCTTTCAACTATTTGTTGCCGGAGAAGCATCAACCGCAGCCAAGTCTTCAGCTTTTACCGGTTTGTGCAGCTGCAAAACATGATTCTCAGAGTAAGGGGGAAGAAATCATGCATACATGTACCGTTAACCAAATGAGATCCTAGTCAATATAATGACAATTTATTAAAATGATATAATTTGAGCAGTGTAATACGCCATAAATAAATACCTCAAACTCGATCCAAGACCACAATCAACTTAATCAAGAACGGGAACGATTTTGAAAGGACTAAGACTTTCCTATAGACTAAATGCATAGTGTCACGACCCACCTAGAAGCACCGAGACAAACCGAGCACCCTTGAGCGGATCTAAGGCAAGCATGCTTTAGGGCCGTGACAATAGGCTTTCCTTTCTCAGATGAGTATAAACCAATGAATGTAACAGCAAAGGCTGGAGAAACTTACAGCTTCAGCAACAGCAAACCAATGGAAAGAGCGCAAGAAGGGATCATCTTTTGATGGAGGACTATCATGATTCCAGTATGTTACTTTATCAAATTTGGCTTTCATTTCCCAATTGTTTGAGCTCCCTTCAGACATGTCACAAGCTTTCCTCTTGCCTGAGATTTTCTTTGCAAGAACATAACCTGCAAGAGCAAACAGGAAGCTCCTAGATACATAAAAGAAAACAAAAGAAACAAATGGCAGAACTAAATTGATTCTAAATGCAGTAAATAGACATCCTACAAGCCACCTAGATACGAGAAGCTCAGCTAGTTAAAGGCATGAAAAAAAATTCAGTTAGTCAATGTGCAAAAATAAAAACATTTGGACAGGAATTAAGCCTCAAAGAGAGAGGATGCTTTGACAGAAGTTGATATGGTTTCCACTGCATGTACCTAGGCACTCTATAGTTCCAATATCACAAGCTTAGACCAACCATTTTCCAGGGTTTTTCTAATGTGAGGCATGTTAAAATGAGGATAAAATGAGGCTTATACTGAAACTGTAATAAAAATTGAAAGAATTCTGGTATTAACTTTTCGGTATATACGAAAATTATTACCCCTTTTGTAATAATTTCGGTATATTCTTAAAATTTTTATAACAATTTAGGTACAAACTTCATTTTGACCGGTTTCAGCATAGAACTTCCCATCTTTCCGACATGCAACTACAACTCAAAATTTCAGTCCACAACATCAACGAAATGTCATCTTTGGGACAAGATTAAACATAAAATAATTCCAAAAATATACTAAAAAAACTACCAGAATATCCATTTGGAAGAGAAATAGTAGTTCCTTGAAGTTTCCTTCCTCTAAAATGTGCTTCCTCTACTGCTAACCCATCAATCTCCATCCCTAATTAACACAAAACCCATAAAAACACAATTTTTAACTTCGCATAATATTTAAATGCTAAAAAATGGGAAAATGGGATTACCTTTGAGTTTAGGTTTGAAATACTGAGAAACAGAGCCAGGGCCATTGAATTTGATGCAGCATGGAACATGATGGATCTGACCACTTAGATTTATTGTCTCTTCTTTAACATTCTGTCTCAGGTTTATGCTTCCTGTTATTCCCTCATCTTCCTCCATCTTGTTCCCGTCTCAATTCAAAACCCTAACCCTAATTATATCCGCACGTTCCCCCCAATTTCTCAGTCCGCACTTCTCAGCAGTCACAGAACGCAAAATTTTCCCGCTCTTTTGAATGAATTAGGAACACTTTTCTACAATAATATTAATAAAACAATTATTGGATAAATACACCAATGATCACTAAACAATGATAAAATAATATTTTTGACGACTGAACTTTTAATATTTTTACAAAATAGTCACTGTTAGTTGCATTGATTGTTGTTAAGAGATGACATTGCGCATTAAATTAATGGGTAATATCTGATTTGAACCATCAATTTGGTGAAATTATATTTTGATACTTTTTTAATTTTTAACCGAGATCACAAATTTATACCCGAGATTTTTTTGGATAAATGAAATTTTATTCATCCAAAGAACTCACAAAAAAACCAATAAAATCAAGTATCAACAATACCTCCCTCACAATAAAAAGACTGTACAAAAGAAGAAATTAACAAATTCCCCACTCATCTGCTATACGTCTATCTGTCGTATATTTACAGTCTAACATTCTTAATCTTATATCATTCTTAACAATGGTAAATATATCAACAATCAATTGTGGTTGATATCCATGCAACCGCTTATTTCTTTCACGTCAGATGTGATAGTTGAAACTACTCCATGCAAGTCTCATGATTGCAGCTCTCATGGATCTCCCTTTTCCTACTTGCAGTACCCATCCAAACATGTTAGTCCAATTTCCAGCGGTAAAATGTAATTTACATGCCTACACAAATCAACAAAGCACAATTTCCAAACAAATGGTCTCAAGATTCCTGTTCTTCTCCACATAACAAACATAAAGGATTAACTTGACACCCTCATCTCAACATTCTATCCTTTGTTAGTAGCCTATCTAGAATAACAAGCCATGAGATAAAAGAATGTCTAGGGATTAAAGGACACCCCCAAACAATTCGAGACCATAGAACCTTTTCTTTTTTATGTCGAAGTAGCTCCCAAACTTTCTTGGTACAATAACTATCCTGGAATCCGCCACCTCTAATCAAATCATCTCTTAATCTCAAGATTTTTTTTCCATGCCCAACTTTGAGATTTTTTAACCTGAGCAGACCAAATAGAGACACCTTTCAACACATAGTGATTAATCCAAGCTACCCAAATAGAACCAGCTTGTATAAGTAATAACCATATACACCTTGCATTGCAAGCTTTATTCTAAGTAATAATGTCCTTTACATCTAATCCGCCTTCGCACTTTGGATGGTAAATCATATCCCAACTTACTCGAGCACCTCGAGCATACCCGAGATTATCAAATCAAAACTTTTCAACTTATGATAAGAAATTGTGTTATAACCTAAAATTTTACGAGATAACCTTATTTCTTACGAAACTTAAATGAATTAGTGTACCAATAGAAATTCTTACAGAACCTACATAAATTTTTAAGATAAATTGTAAAAAAAAAAAAACTATTGACACAAATTATTTGTCAAGATCACCAAATCTAAAAACCTTTCGATTTATGGTGAGTAATTATGTTATAACATTAACTCTTACAAGATAATCTTATTTCTTACGAAACTTATAGTAAGAATTAGGGTACTTACACAAATTCTTAGAGGAACAATAAGATAAAAGATAATAACACAAATTATTACACGAGATCACCGAATACTAAACCCTTGTTAACTTAATGTAAGAAATTATGTTATAAATTAAACTCTTACAAGATAATATTATTTATTGCGAAACTCATAAGAATTTAAGTACCTACACAAATTATTACAGAATCTACATAAATTCTTAGAAAAAAAATAATAATAACAAAATTTTTATCGAATATCACCAAAACCAAAATACTTTAAAATTTGATAAGAAATTATATTATAATCTAAACTCTTTCAAGGTAACCTAATTTCTTACTAAACTCATAAGAATTAGAGTATCTATACAAATTCTTATGAAACCTACATAAATTCTTACAAAATGGTAAAAAAAATATAATAACCCGAGATCACCAAATCTAAATCTCATAGTAAGAAAATGTGTTATACACAAATTCTTACGGAACATACATATACTTTTATACGTGCACATGTTACATAATATAAAACTTAAAAAAAATTATATTAATTTTGGATCGTTAGATAATTGAAATGGACTTAGATTAACTCTTTAAAAAAATTTCAAGTGATAATCTTCACATATCCGACTATTAGTCTGAAATATCCTTTTCAATCATACAACGATTCAAAAAATATAAAATTTAAAAAATTTTATACTATATACCTTTATCATATCTTATATAAATATATATTTTATATAAAGTATTTTATCTGTCCTTATAAAACTATCCCTCCTAAATTATTCTATTAAAAAATCAGCTTTTATTTTACAGGTAGAGAAAGGCATCATTAAACAGTAAGTACAAGAGAAACACGGAGGCTAAAACCTGATCTTTGATAGGTCCGTATGATTCACGTGGATAGTGTTTTTACAGACAGGCATGATGCACGTGGAGGCAGCTGCCGTCCACTCAACCAAACCAAACCCAAATTATTTTATTTATTTAATATTTCTTTTTCTTTCCTTATTTATTTATTTTATTTTAATTTACGCCAGCAAAGATGACCTTGTAATCAACTCCAGCTTACAAGCCTAACACCTGCTTGTGAAACACGTGGGAATAAGTAATTTATGAACAACAAAGTCTAGAAGACAGGGAAAGTTATATAATATTTAACAGTCAACACAGCAGCCAAGAAGGAAGTCTGGTCTGGACGGCCACAAGACTAGGGGTGAGTATTCGATCGAGTCGAATCAAAAAATTTTGAGTTATTCGTGTTAACGAGTCATATTTTATAACTCAAACTTTATTTGAAATTTTTTCGATTTAAGTCGAGTCGAGAGTTTTCGAGTTTCTATAAATATTTAATTGTAATTATTTATCATGTTATAGTATGATTTAATTCCAATTTAAACGACTTTCTCTAATCATATAAGATATGCATATATATATATATATGTAGCAATATTTCTTTATCTTTTTATATATCATAAAAAATTAAGAAATTCGTCTCAAACTTAAAAACTAATCCTTTAATTACTAAAATTTTCGAGTTATTCGAATTTTCTTTTTACAACTCAAACTTTATTTGAAATTTTTTCGAGTCGAATCAAAACGAGTCGAGTATTTTTGCCTCGAGTCGAGTTTTGCTCACCCCTACACAAGCCTGTCCAATATGTTTTGTTTGCAACTTGGCAACTTACATGCTCGTTTCCTTCTTTCGAATAATTTAAAGATGATTATAAGATAGTATTATTTATATTCGAATGGATCTAAGAATATAATGCCTTCTCCAATAAACATAACTAATTAAATGTTTGAGATACAAAGCACTTGATAATCACAAAACTTTATTATTAAAAAATTATATACATATTCTTAGGTCAAGACAAAAAAATGCACCAACCTAATTATTTAAGTTAGCTTAAGATTTTAGGGATTCCATTTAGCTTAATATTTTGGGGATTCCATGCTTGATATTGAAGACTAAAGAAAAAGATGGACTACTTTTTTCTTAATTTTTGTATGAAGTATGATTCAATCAAACACTCGATTTATTTGTAAACGTATTAAAATATTCGAGATTCGTTATATAATGTTTTTAAAAAAAGTGTTTTGGGATCAAAAGTAATATAGGACATATAGTTTTCAGGTCAAAACTGCTTTCAGTTTGGTTTGAAAAGTGTTTTTTAAAAGCTGAAATTTTTAGTTTTTAGTTTTTTTTTTAATATTTTTAAATTAAATTATTCATTTATTCTTGTTTATATCACCGATCTTTTGTTTCAAAAAAAGTCTAAAATAAATATTTTATCTACTTAAAAGCACTTTTAATAATAATATCAAACACTCGTATTTCAACCAACCAATCTAAAAGTACTTTTTAAAACTAGTTTTTAAAAATACTTTTCTATCGTACTTTCCAAAAGTTATTTCAAGTTGTAGACGATTCTTCTAACGAGTCCCATTTTTTTTATTAAGTAATAAACTTTTACATTTTAAAGGCTAATATGATAACATTAAAATCCATATACGATAAAATAATAAAAATATTCTTCATCATTCAATCAATTAATAGATTTCATAATTTCGAGTTTTAATATTATCATTGCAATATAGAACAAGGATTTAATTATAAAATTGTTGAAGTATGGGATGTAATTGCTAATAAAAGTTGGAATATGGATTAGATATTGAATTAAACCAAAAGAAAGAAAAAGACAAAAGCAGGGTGGTATTTTCACATGCTAACTGCTCCGACAAAATTATGTAATAAAATATCCCTCTAAAGCATCAAGCAAAACGTGTCTGAATAATGTATCTTTTTCTTGTTGTTGAAAAAAAGATACGGAGACAAGAGAATTTGGAATCAATAGTATTATTCTATTTAAAAATTTTACAAAATCTAGAAGAGACCCCATAGGATTTAGGTTGAGTTTCTATTGTAGCGGTTATAATAAACCATTATTTATTGATTATAATAATCTCAAATAATTTTTAATTTTTTAATAGATATATTTTTTAATACTCGATTGGATTTTTAAGTTTTTGATCTAACGCTCATTTCTTTTCAATAAAAACTTGGAGATTATAGCTGTTGGGACCGCCGACAGATCCCATGGCACAACGAAATAAAATTACGATGGTCTTTCCAGTGATCCATGTACGTTTAATCCGAAATTGGGAGGAAGAGATGCAATGACTTACATTGGGTTCCTTGATAAGCAGCAAAAACAACAACCGGATCTGCTACAGTCACAATCGTTCAACGATCCAAATCTTTAGCATCCACGAATATCGTCTCGGCCTCTACTTAGTTCATCCGGTTGAGAGCAAATCTCGAAAAATTGTTTTCCGTGATTTTAGGTTTGGGGAATTCGAGATTCTCTACCGTGGATGCTAGACCAAAAATCCCTTATATATGTGTCACCCTAGATATTAAGGTTTTATTCTGAATTTGTTATAGGAAATAATTACTTTTGTTATTTTCTTAAATTTCGAGATTATATTTAATCTAAATTTGAAAAGGGATACAATTACTTTAATTATATCCTTTGATTAAAATTCTGGATTAAATATAATCTACTTATACATATATATTTGTTGCTTATTTTCAACTATTGGGTGTGACCTTGTAGGCTCATTGTAACGTTAGTAATAATATTAAAACAATTTTAATATTACAAACAATGAGTGACATCTAACAATATATCATTGTCATCTAAGTTATAAGAGATTATGATTTGATGTATTATGTCCGTGACCAACTCTCTTAATGCATTGTATCCTTTTATCCTTTTATATCTATAAAAGGCACAAGTCTTGGATTAGTCACATTTGTATAGCCTATTTTAATGTTTCTTGATATCTATAGTGGACTACTGTTAATGAATAATTTGTGATATCTCATATCAACCTATTCAAGCATGACCATGCATTTATAGTCTCACTCAATCAAGTGGCCTTTGATATACTTTCCTATTATGTAGGAAGGACAAATTCTATCTCGATTATTCACATCTCACTACATACATTATAATATGTCCAATGTCAGTTTTTATAGTGTAACTAATTGCGAGGCACGTTTAACTGCATCAAAACATAAAAATAACATATATTGAGATAGTAATAATCTCAAGTCTAAGGATCATACATATATTTGTCACTATGAACAATATCGTGACCATCACATAATAATCCAAGACATATGCTCACAGCGGGTTAATCCAATATATTATTCTCCATTAATATATATTCATGTATTAATTCTGACATCTCTATGTAAATGACAACTCATTGTCATCAATTAATAACATGTTAGTCTTAAGCGTATTATTATTGTCCATACCCATAATAATACTTGACTAAGGATCTTTTAATAATAATATTTAATTATTATATGAACCTTATTGTTTCTCAGTTTATGTTATACATTGACACGTATATCTGAAAACAATAATGATAATACCTTTATTCAATAAAATTAGTAAATAAAAATATCCTTACAATCATCATATAATCGATCTTTGGGCATACTCTAACAATAACCTCAAAGAGAGTCTTAATATTAGAGATGTAAAAAATTGACCTGACTTGAACTCGATTGAAACTTATTTGAGTCAGAATTTGATTTGATTCGGGGATTTAATGACCCGAATCCAATCTGTATCCTATTATTGTTGACCCAAAATCGAGTTGGACTTGTTACTGTAGTAACCGAAACCAAACTGTACTCGATCGAGAATGACCCAAACCTGATTTCAACATGTTATTGTAGACCCTAAACCTGACTTGTATCCGAATGAAATGAACTCTAATAAGAATTTGACCTGGCAGATAACTGATATTACCCGACTAAATTGACCCAAAACCTGATTTTACACGACCTATTTTAAACCCGACTTGTTATTAACCTAAACTAATATAAATATAATATTTACCTGATTGAGAATATATATAATTTATTGAATTAATAATTTTAATATTTAAAATGTCAAATATTAAGTATTAATACAATATATTATAAATACTTATATAAACACTTACATAACACTTATAACATTAAGGGCTCGTAATAGCTTGTGCTTATTAATTTTTAATTATTAATTTTTAATTATACTAAAAATATTTATATTGTACTTATATCATACTTATATTTATAATTATAATGAAACTAATACGACACTTAATATTTAATAATCTTATATTACAAATATTTATTAATTTTTAATTATATATTAGAAATACTTATATTATACATATTAATATAAATTGATATTTTAAATTAATATTAATATTCTGATATAAATTATCATTTTAATTTACAGTTATAATTTTCTAATAAAAAAATTAATATACTTAATAATTAATAAAAATTTACATATTTTATGTCAAAGTTATAATTTTAAGTATCTTAAGTTTAATGAGATACTTAATTTTTAGGTTATATATTTTAATATACTTATAATTTTAAATACCACTAACCTTATCATTAAATTCCTTACATGCTCTGAAACACATTATAAAAAAAGCAAATTATAAATCATGTCATAAAAATGAATAAATATCGTAAAAGAAAAAAATATATTTTTAATTAAATTTAAATATTTTTTTACCACAGTAAAATAATCTTTATCCTTTTTTATTTAAAATCATACAACAAATTACAGATTATTACAAATATTTCAATATTTTTAGATAAAAATTTAACCCTCAACTTGTTCAAAAATTTTCTCCATACTAAATAAAGATTAGATACAAAAAAGTGATTAAAATGGTTAAAACATCTTTCGTCATCTGCGAAAGAACATAAAATATAATAATTGGTGCTTTTCAATACTCTAAAATATCAAATTAGCTATCTTAAGTATGAGAGAGATGGAGAAGATTTATGTAAGAGTCAACATCAAATTTTTCACTCCTTGAAACAACTAAATTGGCTTCAAAGTTCTAACACGAAAGTAGATAACCAGTCAATACATAAACATTGAATAGTTAGCAAAAAAGTAATAAACTATTAAAACAAAAACATTATTGAACTTCAAGCAAATTAAAACTGACCTGAAACAAATTAGACTTTTTAAATATTGAAGGTCGACTATAACTTGACACACTTGTATTTTGGGATGTGTTACTTTGAACAAAGGAATTAGCAGAGGAATAAAGGACGAACTTTGAATAATATATATACAAATTAACAAACTCATTGTAAACAATATTTACCCCTTTGTCAACCTCATCTTCAACATAGAGGACATTATACAATTCATTCAGAAGTTTTAATTTATATCTAGGATCAAATAAAACAATAGAGGAGAGAATACTTGAGTGATCATACCAATATTTTTTTTATATAATTTAACTATGGGTACAGTCATTTTAGAAACTCCCTCACAAGGATCATTGTGAGCATCACATAACATACATACATACACGTACGTACGTACTATAATCTATTATCTATATAGTATATAAGTATATATATATATACATACTTATATATAATATATGTATATAGTATTATACATTTTATATTTCCATATATAGTATACATTCCATAATTCCATATATAGTATTATTCTATATATAGTATAAATTCTATATTTCCATTTTGAAGTGTATTAAACTATATTATATAAGTATAAATTATAATGTATTAAACTTGTAGATCCTCTCAAGCTCTACGACTTTCTCTTAACACTCAAAATGAAATTTTAACTCAGAATAAAAAGATTAAACCTTGAACTTGATTTGGGTGGGAGGATAAAATGAAGAAGGTAAAGACAATGTGACTTCACCACATTACTTTTATGCAGTAAAACTCTTCCCCTTTATTTCTCTTTGTCACCTATTTAGTAGATTATCAAAAATCCCTTTCACTAAACCCTAGGTCCAACAACAACCTTTAAACACATAGGCATAAGGCCCAAAACTAGTCCAACACACAAACCCGAGACCTAAACGAAGCACAAACGTCGAAGCCTAACACTTCGGGTTAACCTAACACTCAGATCTAAAATCTGAGTTGTTTTAATGCTCACATTCTTAAAGAAAATTTCGTCCTCAAAATTTTCATGATAGTAAGAGATGCAAACAAGGGATCTTATGTCCTCTTCAACTTCCCACGTTGATTCTTTGATCCTGTGATTCTTCTACAAAACTTTCATCTAGGTATACTCTTGTTCTGAAGCTCTTTTACTCTCCGATCTACAACACCAAGCAAAGTCCACAACACAACATCTAAGGATATCCATTAAGATTTGGATACCCGCTCAGATTGCCCATCGATCCGAGGATGAAAAGTTATACTGATGTGCAACTTGGTGTCTTAAAGTCTTATGAATAGACTTCACAACCTGCACGTGAATCTCGGATCTCAACCCGATATGATCGATGAAGGTAACCATATGATCTCTTTTATTTGAAAGTGTGCCAACTTTTCCAAACTGACGCCCTTTCGCACGGGTCAAAAGTGAGCCAACTTTTTCAACTAGTCAACCATAACCCAGAAAGCATCATGCATTCTTAACGTCACCGGTGACCTAGTGACGAAGTCTATAATCACTTGATCCCACTTTTATTATGGAATCTAGATAAGCTGAAGCAACCTTGGAGGAACCTGATGTTCCGCTTTAACTTGTTGATATTCCAGACATCTTGTCAAAAACTCAAAAACATCCCTTTTAATACATGACCATCAAAATAAAGGACGAATATACTCATACATCTTGCTACTGTCCGGATGTATAGAAAATGGGCTACGGTGAGCTTCCCTCAAGATATGATCCCTTAGATCCTATGAAGCTGGTATACACAAACGATCCTTGAAGTACATGAATCCACCATCACGCACCTCAAAGTCAAATACCTCACCATTCTGAACTACCTCCATTGGAACTACCAACTCCTCATCAAGCTCTTGTGTCCTTTTTATCTCTTGAAATGACGTGGGCTCCACACGTCACTCTACCAAAAAACCTTCATCCTCGGTCATACCCAACAGAGCAACATAGTTTTCAAGTCCGACATGGACTTTCAACACAATGCATCGGCAACCACATTCGCCTTGTCGGGGTGATACTCTATGAAGCAGTCATAGTCTTTCGACAACTCTAACTAACAACGTTGTCTCAGATTAAACTCTTTCTAGGAACACATCAACCTACTCACAAACTATCCTCAAATTCTCTAACACTAGGCTCTCAACCTTCACATCCTCACATGAGCTAAGAAAGCTTCACAACCTTATTGGATCAACCGCTGAGATGACAAGGTCGACACCACATTAGGTGACACGAGTTTCTCTCACCTCTCATCACATGCTTGGATCCATACGTAACACGAAGCTTTAAACTCTTAGATCTACACCCCAAACTCATGTCATGTTCGAACAACCAGCACATCCCTAGGGATACTTCGAACTCTTAGAATGGTAAAACCGTAAGATATGCCATATAGATCAGTCTTTATACCTCTATCGAACACCTCCGATACACCTTAACTACCAACACATCTAAACCCAACATGTTTTTCACACGAACTCCTATTTCTAGATTCTCGGCTGACAACCCCCAAAGTTGAGATATCACGCTACATCTGTAGCTGCACAATCCTCTTTTGCCCTCACCGCATATTTTCTAGTTGATGCTCTATCAGTGGACTAAAATGTGCCTCCCGCTGCATGGCTAGCTCTGCCACGAGAGAACCCTCGACCCCTCTAATCCTGAAACTCAGTCCTCTAAGCCTGACTTGGTGTGGCGTCACTACCTCAAGACAGTCCTTTACAAAGTGACCTAGTGACCTACATTGAAAACAAACTCTGGCACTTCCCTAACACTCACCCTTGTAGCTCCGATCACACCGATTATAGACTAGTGCACCAGAACTCCTTTGTGAACCTTTTAGGGTTTTAACGGAATAAGAAACAGATTGTCTCCTACTCCTCACAAACTCTGATATTCGGTCTGACCCTGAACCCTGATTAGAAGTTCCTCTATCCCAATGGTTTTTACTCCTATTGGAGTGGGACAGAGAGTTACTAGCATTGCTCTGATTGATTCCACCTGAACCTCCTTGGCCAACAGACATCCCTTAGGTCAACCCTTGTACTTATTCTAGAGACTTAGCATTGACAACCAACTCAAAAAAATACCTTAGGTGGTGCAACAGTGAGATAAGTCTGAATCTCCTTCATCAAACCTTTCAGAAACCTCTTACACCTCATCTTCTCTATTGCAACTAACACCAAAGCATATCGGTTCAACTACAGAAACTCTTGCTCATAGGCAAGGACTGATCGATTCCCTCGCACAAGATGAGTAAACCGTTCCCTCAAAGCATCGATCTGAGTCTTACCGACATACTTTATCTCGAACTCTTTGAGGAAGTCATCCCAAGAAGGTCAGTTAGGATATCATACAAACTCCACGGTTTCCCAAAATTCTCATGCATTTCCCTTCAGAAGCAACAAAACACACGATAACTTATCCTCTGATCTCAACCTCATCTGTATCATGATCCACCAAGTGTTATGCAACCACTGATCAGCTTGCACGAGATTGTCTTGTCCCGTTCTATGGAAGTCAATCGCTCATCGTCTTCGTACCCTCTCAACCGGTGCCTCTTTAGGTGTAGAAGATGACCTTGGTATCACCCTCACGATCCGATGCAAGGTCCGGTTCAACAGTGAGAAGTAGTTGACCCCTTAAGCAACTTCATCATCTGACGGTGCCTCTACATCGAGAATATACTCATTGTCATAGTCCCCTCCCCGAGAACTCAAACTTTCCTTGACATCTTTGACTCTTCTTCACATTTTCTTTACTACACAAAAAACGGACGATGTTATACCATCAAAAACTTCAACTTAAAACAAGTAAGACAATGACTCATGGTCCTGTACTTGTCTAACACCTATATACCACACTAGACTCCGCCAAGGAATTCCTAAAACTGATTAACCTAAGCTCTGATACCATTAAATGTAACACCCTTGACCTAGTGTCATATTGAGGTTCCGACCCAAAACCCATACTTAAAAAAAATTGTTTTCAAACCCAAATAACAAGTTCAAAATCAAACCATAGAAATCCATTTAAATCAAATCCATTTCAAAACATGAATCCAAGTAATTTAAGATAGTTGGAGCTCTAAAATAGTTACAAACAATTTAAAGCATTCGACCCAATTTAAATATGAGTTACAACACATATAAGTTCTATAAGTACATAGCCCAAATACATCCAGTGTTTGTACTTTGACACTAAGTCAATGCTGAAATCTCAACCTTGATGTTGCTCCTCCGGTCCTCAACTTCACCTAACCTACACATGAAAACACATTTTGAAACGTTGAGCTAAAAAAGCTCAATGGGTATACCACCAATCGACCAACATCACACATATCATGAACAAAGCAATGCAATACATGTAATATCATGCATGATATGATGACGCTACCATAACCGCCTAAACAAACATCATAAATGTATACTATCACACACAAAATATACATATCAACCAAAAACCACAAATTAGTGAGGCTCGCATCCATACAACATCGAGATCCTCTATTTAAAAAAAGTTTTTCACATATCACCCAAAATCTCACATCTGATGACCTTCATTGTGTTGCTACATTTCTCTTGGGTATTCGGATTCCCATCAAACAAAGGTTTTCCCTAAGCTAAGCAACCTATCAACACATAGCAAGGTTCTAACTATCACAAACATCAAAACCACCAAGGAAATCCTTATGATTTCTATCATTCATTTAAACAATAAAGGCTTATCAACTCTTTAGTCCTATTATTCATATTTGAGATTAATTTCACAATTTCTCAATTTTAGTAATTGTTTTGCACCATAAGAGACCCTTAGAACCCATCATTGCAAATTATAAAACCACTAAACTCAAACGCTAATTTTTGAACAGATTGCCCAACAAGTACTGATACACTTAATTGGGGTATTGGTACGCCTCCAGTATCGATACACATCGAGTTTTACCGATATGCTATTGCCTTTAGATTCCCAAATTGCCTACCCGTACCGATACAACCCAGCCCCGTATCGACACTGATTTTTACCGATATCGATGCGCCTATATGGCATATCGGTACTCCTACTTATTCTAAATCAATGCAAAAGTGGTACCGGTACGCCCTTGTGTATTTGTACCGATTTTTTTTGGAATTTGAAATAAAAAAACCGATATCGGTACACGGGATTGTCGTATCGATACGCCTGCTATCTAAGCCCTTATTTCCCCTCTAGGTTACCGATACGCTCTAAGCCTGTATCGGTACGTCTACATGATTTTGCATGTCTAAATTTGAAATTTGCCAAGAACCCTTGCCAAACCAATTCCATTGATTTCTAAACCGTTTTCACACATTATTAAAGTATTAATTGGTTTGTTTCTACCAGAATTACAAAAATTCATCTATCAATCAAGAAATCACCATTAAAGGCATCTTCAAGCTCAAGCACACCAAACATGAATCAAACATGGAATGCAATCTACTTTCATGGGATGTATGATGCATTGAGATTTAGAGGGGTACCAACCTCAAGCCACAACAACTAAAAACTTCCCCGCAAACCTTTTACTTGCAAAGACTTCTTGATGATGCTCCAACTTCTTTCTCTACAAAGAGAAGTTAAACCAACAATTAGACATTGCTTGGGATGATCCAAGAAGCTGAAAACATAAACAACACTAAGAGATAACCACCACGACTTAGTCGATTTTACCTTTATCGTAGTCCAAATCACAATTCAATGGTAAGGTCACTTATGCTCTAAGGGTACCTCTATACCCTTAACACGTACAAGCCCAAAGGCTTAGAACTTAAAACCTCAGTGTCTACTTTACAACCCAAAAACATCTCGCAACAAGAAACTCTATGAACTACCACCACAAAGCATAATGTTTCTCAAAGGGATAAAGATCTCATATACTTAGCACTAACAACTTAGTCTAAAACAAACTAGGGTCTTTAGACTTTACACTCATAACCCATTTTTACCCTTACCACTCCTAACGATATTCTAAGTAACAAATAAATTAACAACTATGAACTCAGAGTAACTACAACAAGTTCACAAGAACACTTACTCTCACTAACCTCCATCTAAGGTAAAGACTTTTTGAACAAAAGGTACAACTCTAACTACTACTCAACCCAACTTACTTAAGATTCTACTTAACACATGCTCAACCAAGAACAACTTATCACCCAATAGAAGACTCAAAAGCTAATAAATAACAACTAAAGCAAGGATAGAACACGGTTACTTGACAGCTCCTCGGTATCAAAACTTTCATCCTCAACCTGAGTAGCGGACTGTCTAGAAACCACTCGTCCATCAACTCTAACGGTAGATATCATAGGTCCTCCATCACGGTAAGCTGATTGCACCCTAGCTCTTCCTCTAGCAACCCTTTGCACATGCCGTTAAGAAGCAACCCTCGGAGACTGGTCCAACACACTCTCATCCAAAACTGGAAAATCTTTCACCATATGCCCTGTTTCACGGCACCGATAATAAACCATCCAATGTAGGAAACAAACTCCAAAGTGATTTCGGACGCATAAAACGAGCATGCAAGATAAGATAGCCAAGAGTGTATAGAAAAGCTTATAAACTAAGGTTCATCTCTTATTTTACCTTATCTAGAGTTCTCAAATTATTATTCTCAAGACATCAACATATAGAAAGATTATATGCTTTACCAGGCTTATCTACTCTATCTCACACAACCCATCGAGTTACTCAAGATCACACAGCTCTATCGAATTACAAGTACCATACCCCACTCACACAACTTTAGGGTAAAAAGTTCATCAACCATTGATAACATAACATACACACATGCATGCAACATCTATAACTACTATCCAAACGTAGCCCTACTATACCCGTGCTCACATAGCCGTTAGGTTTCCCCGTGATCACATAGCCTTCGGGTTGGACCATATCTGGATCAACATAGCTACAAGTAGTTCAATCCTGAGGTCACAAAGCACATCAGGTTACTCGAGTTCACATAGCCCTTCGAGTTGCTTGATACTCACACAACCCATGAAGTTATATTCTTTATTCGAATCATCATAGCCACGGATAGGTTTGAACCGCATCTAAATCACATAGCTCGTGGACACGTCGGACGTACTCACTCACACAACCCAAGGTAAATGTACCCTTAACTAAGTTACCCAGCACTGACCCTAGGATATTCGGATTTCCTTTACGAAGACATACAAGTAACTCAGGCTCCTCGAGCATCCACACATGCATCATTAATTTAGGTCAAGCATATAACTCAACTAATAACCTAAACATCTCTCATAATTTAGATTAGATACACCAAGCCACTAACTAGATCATTTACAAGATCCTCTTAGATTATTTCAATAACCAAATCCCCTTAACTATATTGGTATCCCATCAGTACACAACAAGATACACAACAAGGAACCTTACCACCATACATTATTGTCTGATCCATCATGGATCCCTATAGAAACATAATATTAAGTCATCTATAAATCACTAAGTCATTGCTCCTAATTTCACATATTGAGATAATAAACTCAATTTAGCAGTCTTGTAATTCATTTATGGCTTAATTAACCTATAAGAACCCATAACACAATTTATAGAACCTCCAAACTCAATCCTTAAAAACTTAGGCAGATTGTCCAAGGGTATAAATACACCTTTAAAGGGGTATCGAAATTCCCCCAGGATTGATACGTTTCCCCTACGTATCGATACACTAGAACGATGGCTTAAGACCAATAGAAACCTTCTCGTATTGATACACCTATATGGGGTATCAAAACACACACAATATCGATACACCTCCTACGTGTATCGGTACACTAAGTTAAACAACTTAGCAAAATCCAAGGGAAAATCCACCCGTATCGATATGCTTGTAAGGGGTATCGATACGCCACATGTTTCGATACACCCCTAAGGAGGTATCAAAACGTTTTGCTTCTAGAATTTTTAGTATCAAAACACGGGGATGACGTTTTGAAATGGCAGCATCCCAAGCATTAGTTTCTTCTCCAGGTTATCGATATGCCTACCAAGAGTATCGATACCCCTGCACGAAAATATAGGTCTGGATCTTGAAATGCCTAAGAACACTATCCAAATTTAACTCATTCGATCCAAATTCATTTCTACACACTATGGGAAGAGTTTAAAATATGTTTCTATCAATTTTAAGTCATCTAACATCTTACTACAAAAATCACTATTTTAGGAGGTTCTAAGCTACGCAAACACCCATGTCAAGAAATATTTACCTATCAATCAAGCAAAACAAGCATTTCATGATGCACATAAAGTGAAGAGTCAGAAATGTACTAACCTCAAGCAACAACTCGGATTAAGGATCTCACAAGCTTCTCCCACTCACAAACCTTGATTTTGAGCTTCCTAACATTTCTCCACCAAAGCTAAAGATATACATATTGAACCGAAGATCGTAAGTTGCTGAACAACACTTACTTGATGGCCAAAACAAGATTCTTCCTCAACAACAACAAGTTTTCATCTTTCTCTTTAAGTTGAGAAAGAAAGAATAAGATGATTAGGGAAATAATGGGAGAGATGATCACTTTTTCCCTAGGGTTGTTGATCATAAGTAAATGGGCAGGGAAATTACTCCTTTGCCCTTCACTAACTTCTCATTATCATACCCAACCCAAAATCCAAGCCCAACATATAAGCCTACTACAAACCCGAAAGGCCCAACAAGACAAAACATAGGTCAAGTATGATCCAACACGATCCAACAAGCTCGAACACGTGATCTGACTTGACGATCCATAGCTTGAGTCAACGCATGATGTTTAGGGGTGAGCGTTCGAGCGAGTCGAGTCGAGTCGAGTCAAAAAATTTTGAGTTATTCGAGTTGAGTCATCATATTTTATAATTTGAACTTTTTTTTGAAATTTTTTCGATTCGAGTCAATTTTAGCGAATTCGAGTCGAGTTCGAGTCGATTCGATTTTTTGATTTATGTATAAATTTTAATTATACTATTTATAATACTATAATATAGTTTGATTGTAATATAAACTGTTTTCTCTTTAAATTTACATACATATTTCTTCATATTATTTTTTATATGTGTAAAAAAGGATTTAAAATTATTATTTATCATTAATCAAATATCTTAGGTATGAATATGTCATTTTATTAAATTACAGACTTTATTAATAACTTCCTTCTTATCTAGGTAAGACTAAGACTAGACAAAAAATAATGATAAATTAAATACAAAAATTAAAAAAAATAACATAATATAAAAGATGCAAATAAAAATTTTATTAAATAAAATAAAAAATGAATCTAGAACGTGATTAGATTATAAAAAAAATTAAAATGTATAAAAAAAGACTGAAAATAAAACTACATGGGTTAAATATATAATTAACCTTTATAATTATTAAAAATTTCGAGTTATTCGATTTCTATTTTTATAAATTGAACTTAATTTGAAATTTTTTCGAGTCGATTCGATTTTATGAAATTTCGAATCGAGTTAAAATGAGTCAAGTTTTTTAACCTCGATTCGAGTCGAGAAATTCGATTTTTTCAAGTCGAGTTTTGCTCACCCCTACCGATGTTGACCTGGAAAAATCGGGTTGTTACATAACCCAACACTCGAATCCGAAATTGGAGTCGTTACATAACTTTAACAAATTGTTTTAAAAAAAATAGAGTAAAATTATTAGAAGTTGGACGTTTGTATAATTTGAGGTTGAGAGTAGGGCAGTGAAGTGAGGGTAAACAGTGCTCCACAGAATTGACGCTCCTCAAACTTGAGTCACAGAGAAACATGAATCCGCCACGTGCTGTAACCTAAGCCAATGACCCCCTATTTGGATCCCTTTCCTTCGTAGAAACCACCTTTTCTGGGGGAGTTTAAATCCACACGCTAAAACAAAAACAGCAGCTGAATTACACTCCACATAAATATCAAACCAAACAGCAAGTAAACCAACGGTGTCTCGGCTTCATTCTTCATCAACAAGGGGGGAAAAATCTGGAGAAATCTTATGGAATGACGGAATATCAGCTAACGCACACCATGAATCTATGGACAGACGATAATGCTTCGGTTATGGAAGCTTTCATGAGTTCTGAGCTGTCTTCTATGTGGCCACCGCAGCAGTCTTCTGCATCAACTTCGACACCGGCGGATATTCCTCCTGCTGGCATCGACCCTGCCAAATCTAACCATAATCAAGAGTCTCTCCAACAGCGTCTTCAAGCGCTCATCGAAGGGGCTCGAAACAGTTGGACTTATGCCATTTTTTGGCAGTCGTCGTATGATTACTCCGCCGCTACCGTGCTTGGTTGGGGCGATGGGTATTACAAAGGGGAGGAGGATAAAGGGAAAGGTAAGTCCAAGGGATCTTCTTCTTCTTCTTCTTCACTCGCGGAACAAGAGCACCGGAAAAAAGTGCTCAGAGAACTTAACTCCTTGATTTCCGGATCCACGGCTCCAACCGATGATTCTGTCGACGAAGAAGTCACCGACACCGAGTGGTTCTTTTTGGTTTCCATGACACAGTCTTTCGCCAACGGAAGCGGGCTTCCGGGGCAAGCCTTTTTCGATTCGAGTACGCTTTGGGTTGCTGGGTCTGACTGGCTAGCGAGCTCTATGTGCGAGAGAGCGAGGCAAGCACAGGTTTTTGGTTTGCAAACGATGGTTTGTATACCGTTGGCAAATGGAGTTGTTGAGTTAGGGTCAACGGAACTTATCACCCAAAGCTCAGATCTGGTGAACAAGGTCCGGGTTTTGTTTAATTTCAATATTGGAACTGAAGCCGGTTCTTGGTCTCTGAGTAACAACACCGCCGATCATGGCGAAAATGAACCTTCTTCACTTCATTTTAATAATCCAAATCCTGGAGTCGAGCTCAAGCAAAGCAGTAACAACGGCTACACCACCACCACCACTAGCAATCAGCAGGTTCAGAAGTCAACTCAGTTCTGTGACAACCGTAGTTCCAGCAGTTTAACCGAGAACCCAAGTTCTATTCCTATTGTAAACCGTCATCAGCAGCAGAATCATCCGCAGGGGCAGAGCTTATGCTTGAATTTTTCCGATCATGGCTTTGATGGGAGCATCAGTGCGGGGAATGGAAATTCATCTTCTCATCTGTTGAAACCAGAAGCCGGGGAGATATTGAATTTTGGTGGGAGTAGGAGAACTGGGAATGCAAATATGTTTTCAGGGAACTCTCAGTTTATGGTGGAGAATCAGAAGAGGTCGGCAACTTCAAGAGGGAGTAATGAAGAAGCCATGCTTTCGTTTACTTCAGGTGTAATTTTGCCTTCTTCTGGTGTAGTGAAATCAAGTGGGGGCGCTGGGGATTCAGATCACTCCGATCTTGAAGCTTCTGTGGTTAAGGAGGCCGATAGTAGCAGAGTTATTGAGCCGGAAAAGAGGCCTCGAAAGCGAGGGAGAAAGCCGGCTAACGGAAGAGAAGAGCCTCTGAATCACGTTGAAGCAGAACGGCAAAGGAGGGAGAAGCTTAACCAGAAGTTTTACGCCCTGCGTGCTGTGGTTCCTAACGTGTCCAAGATGGATAAAGCATCACTCTTGGGAGATGCAATTTCATATATTAACGAGCTTAAGTCAAAGCTACAAGATGTAGATTCGGAGAAAGAGGAGTTACAGAACCAGCTAGAGGCACTGAAGAAAGAATTGTCATGTAAAGACCCTCGTTCTGCACCACCACCACCACCACATGATCAAGACCTCAGGATGTCTAACCACCCTGCCAGCAGATTAATAGATTTGGAGATTGATGTGAAGATTATCGGATGGGATGCAATGATTCAAATCCAATGCAGTAAAAAGAACCATCCAGCAGCAAAGTTAATGGCCGCCTTGCAGGAGTTCGACCTCCAAGTGCACCATGCTAGTGTCTCAGTAGTCAAAGACTTGATGATCCAACAAGCCACTGTGAAGATGGGGAGCCGGTTTTACACACAGGAGCAGCTAAAGCTTGCTCTTACATCCAAACTCGGAGATGCAAGACAGTGAGTATTAAGCAGAGCTTGATCTGAAGCAAGCAATTGGGATCCATAGAGCTTATAGAAGATCATTGTTTAAAATGGCTATGCTCGGCTCCGGGACATTTTAAGGCTCCTGGTAGCGCAAGCTCTGTACAATACTAGTCTCTTTTGTTCATACTAGTGTTTAGTTTCCATAGTTTGAGGTAATCAGTAATCTGCTTTTATTGTTCCTGGTACTTATGCTGCTTGCAGTTTCCTTAACCATTTTTGTTGTGTGGGATGTTGATGAATTCAGTATTTGGGTAATTTCTGTTCTGTTCCAGTGATGCCAGAAATGCACCGACATCTCTCCTTTGGTTATGGATGCTCTGGTTTTTTGTCTGTTTCTATATCTGGGGTTACTTTCACAATTTCTGTTAAGAATAAATCATGACCGCACACTACTCCTACACTATAAAGAGACTAATGGGCAGAAGAATTGAACAAGTTTTAAAGTGGGTAATAGGAGATTCTGGTCTAGTGATTGCATGTATTGAGTGTTTCACAATTAATGTAAGTATTCACAAATTATAGTATAAAATAGGAAAAATTATATTATGGATCCGGTTTATCATGTCAGCGATGGTCTTATTCAATTATAACCTCTCACTTCACCATTAACAGGGACGGAGCTGTGTAGGGGTTGTTGTCCCTCCCAAAATTTTTGGTATAATTACATTTTTAATCCTTTTTAGTTTAAGTGTTAATTAAATAGGGTTTTTGTCCCTCCCAATATTTAAATTTAAAGGTTTAATAGACTCTTGCCTCTCCTAGTATTAAATCCTAACTCCGTCCCTGACCATTAATCTTTAACTCATTTTTTTCAACCAATGGATCTTCACTCATATTTTTCATGTCATTTTAAAAATATAATTTTTAAAAATAATATTAATTACATGGCTCATTACTGGTGAAATAGGTGATTTTCATTGGTTAGGGACCACGACTGACGTAGTGAGCCGGGTCTATAATATAATCTCTTATAAAATAGATAATATAAACTCTAAATTTTAACTTTTACACTAAAAAATTAAAAAAAATGGTGATGATAAAAGTTAGAAGTAACAAGTAAAATAACTAAGCAAGTAAATGAATAATATAATCGAATAAGAGAGTAGATTATATTATCGTAAGTACTGATATGATGTCCAAATGAATTATCGAGACAATTAATTGTTGAGACAATTTAATTGTCGTGATAACTAGCACCGGTTGACTTATCGTGACTTTGTTGATTAAAGTGTCATGCTGATAACGTGTTGTGAATAAAGTAAAGAATAAGAACAAAATAGATGAACAAAGATGAGAGACAAAAGAGACTTGTATTATATTCTCAAAGTAGGGTATGCAATGTTTTCTCCAAAAGTCTATATTTATAGGCAGAAGATGAAAGTCCTAATTCCAATGAGAATTAAACTCTAATAGTAAAGTAGATGAAAGTCTTAATTTCAATGGAATTAAACTCTAATAATTAAGTATATTAAAGTATTATGTAATATATAAATATCCACAATAAATAAAGATATTCATAACAATTTATTTATTTATTTGATTTTTTTTAATCAAGTAAATCTTTATTAACATTTACAATAAATTAAATTTAAAAATAATTTTTATAAAATAAAAAGTAACTTTAAAAAATGAGATAAAAAATAATTAAATAAATATAATTAATTAATTCTATAAATAATGTGACGGAATACCGTATAATTTCTCCGCCTAACCACAGCTATGATTGCTAAAGGTTGAATTACAGTAGCAATTGCCAGTAAAAAATAAAATAAGATCTATTTTTAAAAAAAAATGAATATATAGATTTTTTGGAAGCTTTATGTAAATATTATTTAAAATAAAAAATAAATTATTTACTTACCATGTTCAGTTTTTGTCTGTGGAGTATTTTTAATAAAAAAATAAATTATTATTTAAAATTAGATTCTAAATATTCCAACTTATAAAACATCATGATAAATAATATATTTCTAAAATTAATCTGAGCTGTACTTTACTTGTAAAAATAAAAAAAATAAAAACAATATTTAAAGAGTTTTACCATTTTTTACCTTTAGGCATTAAATTATTTATTAAAGAAAAATTAACACTTAACTAATCTTGTCTAAAAAATGAGGTTGTCTAATAAATTTTACATTAAATAGGTATTGGTCTAATAATATTTCGGTATATAAAAAATACGTATTTAAATTAAAAGATATAATAATTTATTTAATTATCAATTAAGTAGGACCGAATTAAATTTGGCATTTTTTGAGATATGGGGAAAATTATATTTTGATTTTAGATTAATTTAATCATTTGATTAATTAAAAAATAAATTTAAAAAATAATAATTAATTTTTAGGGTTTTAGATCAATTGAGGCCTAAACATCTGCTCTTGACATTCTCTTTAATACGAAAAATTATATCATGGGTCAGTCTTACCACCTGTTTATGGGACCAACCAACAAAAACTATTCATTTTATTAGTTTTTCTATGTCATAATTTTTTCCTAAGTGAATCTTCACTTGAAAAATTAAAAAATAATGAGTGGACAATTTTTATTGATTGGTCCCATGGATGACGTGGTGGGATTGACCCATGATATAATTTCTCAATACGAAAAATTATATCATGGGTCAGTCCCACCACCTGTCTATGGGACCAACCAATAAAAACTGTTCACTTCATTAATTTTTCTATGTCATAATTTTTTCCTAAGTGAATCTTCACTTGAAAAATTAAAAAATAATGAGTGGACAGTTTTTATTGATTGGTCCTATGGATAACGTGGTGGAATTGATCCATGATATAATTTCTCCTTTAATACTTTATAAATTTAAATATTATTTTCTAAATTTATTTGCTATTTATGTCTGATATTTGACTTCAAATAACTTGATATAGAAATAATAAATTTACATATTATATATGATATTAATAGTACAAAAGATATTTGTTAATTTTAAATATCATAACTGTTACATGTATACAATTTTAATAAAAATAAAAATAACTTCTAATAACTATCTCCCCATTCTCTTCTTTCAAAATTTCATCTTTTGTGGTTTTTTTATTTTATTCAATCTCTTTGATCGGTGGTCGAGAATTAATTGTAGTATTGATTATCGACCACTGTATCTATTATTTTTCTTATTTTATTTTAATAAAAAAATTTATTTTTATGTCTTTTTGACACGTTTTTTTTTGTTATTGTGACATATTTTTATTTTTGTATTGAGGTTTGGTTCGTCTGTCTTCATAGCATTTTGCAGCATACCATAGAGATCGATTATTGTTCGCACAAAGATTCAATCGATATTAGTTTCTTATTTATTGTTTTTGTCGGTGATCACTTGAAAAGATTTATCTCCACTCAATTGATGGTTGTTTGCCGATAAAATCAGTCTTGGGTAGCGGTACTTTTTGCACGATAGTTTGGATCGCCTACAACTCCTTCCTTCACTATGCATCTCGTTTGGACAGAGACGAGGAGATTCAAAAAGCTTCTAAATTTTATTGGTATTCTTATCTCCATAAATTTTTTTTTTTTAAGTTGTAAGAATTTTTGAATTGTTTAATCCAATTATTTTATTTTTTGATTACGATGTAATTATAATTCTTTATGAATTTAATAAATAGCATTTTTTAAAAGAACTTCTAATAAAACTTAGTTTAATTAAGGGATAAATGTTAAAATTACGCATGAACTGCCATCAAATGTTCCTAAATAAAATTCTAAATGATTTATATATCTAACGAAATTGAAAAATTAGGAGAATTTAAAAGAATAATGATGTTTAGGGTTATATTTAAAGAAATAGATGAATTTAGGATAATTTTAGGAAAATAAACTAAAATCTACAGTGTTACTTAGACCTGTTAGGTGTCGAGGTACCTGGACCTCATCATCTGCAGGTGTTGAGGTCTGTGTTGGCTATTGAATTAAACTGAAATCAACAGCGTACATACACTTCGTCACCTACAAACGACAAACTCTAAAAAACATTATTCTTTTTACCTATTCTCTTAAATAATTTTTAAATACACTTATTTCTAAAAAAAATCCAACTCCTAAATTGGCCGAAAAACTACCTATTTCATTTTTTTCTTCTTCTTAGTAGGACTATACTCTGACCCTGTCAGTAGGATTAAATGTTGACATGTACTATGTATTTAGAAATTGGTTCTAATTGTGCCGGCGGTTTAGAGTAGTATAAGTATATACTGCATTTTTATCCATTGACTAAAACTTTACGACTTGGAGGGACTTAAATTGAAACTTTCCATGTTTGGGAGACAGGGTATTATTTGTGTTTCTTCGAGTAAAATGATATTTCGACGAAAAATTATTAGATGGATTTGGTTGATCATATTATTTATAGTCTCATTTAATAATAATTTTTATCTTATTATTTTAAGGTGAATTTTGTTTCTTTTCACTTCTATCAATTTTTTTAAGTTGAATTTTCTCCTATCTTTTACTATCATTAAATAGATAAATCTCTGATAGGAATAGATAACGTGTAGATATGAGAGGTCTGAAATTCAATGCAGTCAAGAAATAGTCCATGCACATGAATCAAATGATGAGGAAATCAATATGCCGGTCTCTAGCGTCGGTGATGTTCCCGTGAAAATGGGGAGTGCCAGGGAGACTAGCCGGTTGTATTCGATGCCTGAGCATAAGCCTACAACAGGAGAAATTTGGGTTTGGTATGTGTATGAACTGTGCTCTTACTTTGTTCATACAGCTCTTGTACCTATAGTGTTCTCGCTCATCATAGGTAAAATAGTCAAGTTGCCTAGTGAGCAACCTCGAGGATGGAACTCGAGCGACAAGCGCTTGAGTTGTCTGATCTATGAAAATGAACTGCAACTGTAAGTGCTGATGTATAAATTGGATGACATATTTAGAATCTGATCTGTAATCTTTAGTTCATCAACTCAATATCAATGATCTGTGTTCGATTACAGGTACGAGCGACTTACACGTCAATCGATATCGATTGGCAATTCGAAAGTCTCCCCTTTGGAGTGGACTTCAATCTCTTGGTCCATAGGTCTAATGCTGGCCACCCCTGCACTTCGTTTAGTTTCCAACAGTCTTGACCATGGCCAGAACCAGCAAGTTATTGCTGGATCTGCAACAGCCATTGGAGCATTCTTTTGTCTCCCTGTTGGATTCTTCAAATTCACATGGGTCTTCCCCTTATATATTGCTCCGATCGTAGTTTCCATTACAGTCGCTACTGCTTCCCATACCCGCCATCATGGCCTAATGATCCGAGGCTTCACCGGACCAACACTTCGGAGACAACAATTCCCCATTAGAAGGGGTATCTCAAGTCTGTTGTCACTCAATGCCACTGTTTTTGGATCCTTGGGGACTGCTTTAATAGTGGCATTCGTATATTATATGCTCCGAATTGAAGATAAATTTACTGGTTTATGGGTTGTTTCCATTTTCTGTGGACTCCTGTGGCTAGCTGGGATAGTTCACATCTTGACCTTGAGGCCTGGGGCAACCATTACCTCTCCTATACCAAATGACCATTTTCTCTCCGTTTTTAAATACCGCCATGGCTTTTTAAGCCTCATCGTTGTTGGCCTTTCTTCATTCACATCAATGTGCATTTTCACAGGCGGGGTGCTCTATTTGGTTGGCGAACTCTGCCTCAAACCTGCTTTCCTGCTCTATTTTTGGCTGATTTATTTCATTTTCCCTTCTGTTTCTCTACCTCTACTGCAACTGGTTCAGCTTCTCTTGAAGGCAAATGCTGTTAAAATGCATCTTCTTGGACTCATTTTATCGTTAGTAACTTCGGGTGTAGGGTTCCACTTCCGGAAGCACAACTGGAAACGACTTCATATATTGATTTTCGCCGCAATACAAAGCACGTCGACCGGACTCATGCATGCCTTTGCGCGAGTTCTGTTGATGGATTGCTCACCAGCAGGGAAAGAAGGCGCGTTCGCAATGTGGTTCTCGTGGATGAAAATGGTGGGAACTTGCTTAGGCTTCGCAGTAGCATCGGGAGCAGCTGCTGGGAATGTGGGAACTTCTTTGGGGACCGCATTCTGCACAGCTGCTGTGGCAATGATGATTTCTATATACGGGAACATCAATGATGTTGCAGGAGCGGTATCCGCAGGGCTTATCGATGGAGAAAGCGAGAACAATGGGTTGGATCATATGAATAACGTCGACAATGATGATGACGAGACTGCCAAAAAAGATCCGGCCGTGCCTGTGGTGGTGAGGACTGAGGAAGCTGTTGCTGCATAGGGAAGAATAATTTAAAGGTTTTGTTATAGTCATTCTTTTGAAATAATTATTTTCCAGCAGAATTATTACGAATAATATAATTTAAGATGAAGCTTTGTTTGTTGAGACATGGAACTTCAGTTCTGTGAAAGTAATCTCTGTTTTTTAGTTTCATGTCTGTCTCGTTAAGTACACGCAAGTAGACACTGTTAAGTCGTCCAAACTGAAGTTGGAATCTCCAATCTCTTTGAAGTATCCGTACAGAAGAAAAAATCTGACAATAATTTTTAATGTCATGAATCTTATGCCTTAAAAAATACATTTTACTCTTAATTCTGTAAACTTTTCATTTTATTGTTCTTCTGGTTTGTCTAACTCTAATTATTTTAGACCGACCTGCATCGCACACCTAGTTTTAGTGGGTGAGTCTCCCAGCAATAATTATTTGCCTACAGAACGTCTCGAACTTCATACTTACTTAAACGAAACCAAACTGCTTACCACTTGGACTAACCCCTGTTGGTTAATTTTGTAAACTTTAATCACAATAATTAACCTTAAACTTATTATTTATAGTGGACACCAATCACGATAAAAAGACAAATGGTTTGATAATCCTATTAAAAAAAATTAAAAATAAAATTTTAAACTCTAATCTAACCCTTTTATTAAATAAGAGTGATTTGATATTGCTTTCAGAAAAATAACTTGTCTGCTAAGTTAACTTATTCGAAAAGTTTCCTTAAGGACTAATTTTTGAAGAATTTGTATTATTATCTTTAATTTTTTAAAAATTTAATTTGTTCCTATTTTTTTTCTAAAAATTATATTAACCTTAATAATCTCAAGTAAATTTATTTTATAATTTAAAAAATTATAAGCCTCTAAAAATTTAAATACTTTAGTTAGAGCCTATTTTTTATTTGAAAAATGTAAATCAAACCTTTTTTAAAATATTAATTTAAACTTTTATTGTTTGACCCAAAATCATTATTGAAGGTTAAGTAGCTTTAAAGAAATTATACAATACCAAGGCAATGTGTTCCTCATTAAAAATCTCTAACCCAAGGCAATGTCTCAATCCAGATTAATTATCTAATAAATTAAATATCAATAATTAAACAAAAAATATTTTTTTATATTGATTATTATAGTTTCACACTACTAAAATTTTGTAATTTCTCACTCTCTATTTCTAGAAATACTTCTCATAAGTATACCTGATATAAAATCATGCGTTCGCCTAGACTATGACATTAACATCAAATAAATACGAAACAATCCCTTGACAAAAGGTGAAAAATGAATCATTAACAGGAGAAATTATATCATGGATGGGTCAGTCTCACCACGTCATCCATGGACCAACCACTAAAACCTAACCACCTCATTATTTTTTAATTTTTCAAGTGAAGATTCACTTGAAAAAAAATATGACATGAAAAAATTGATGAGGTGGATAATTTTTAATGGTTGGTCCCATAGACACGTGGTGGGACTGACCTATGATATAATTTTCCCATTAACAGTCATTTGTATTGTCAAAAGAAATCAACCAAGCATCCAACACCTTCAATGAAAAGAAATAATAAAAAAACATCATATAAACCGTATTCATTTGTTTCTTAATCCTCAGGGCTACTACATGTTTGTGCTATAAAGTTTTAATGTAGCACAAAGGAGAGAGCAGAAACAGGTACCTTCCCCTTTCGTGACTGTTGATGAAAGATTGAGCAGAAACAGAAATTTAAGCACTAAAATTGAGCTTCTTCATTACCTTCGCATATGCTACTGGTACTAAAGCAGGTTGTCTCAGTCTCCTTATTGATTTTTTCGACTGCATTAAACAACAGACTATGTCTATATTACAAGATGAGCTAATAGGGTTAAGATAATCTTGATGACAAGAAAAGAAGCAAAGATAGATATTTGAATTTTACTGGTTGAACTTGAAACTTGAAAGAGGAAAATAGAATTGAGACCAACAAGGTCCAAAAAATGCTAGATCACAGGAAACAAAACACAAACATACCAGAAAAGAAAAAAAATGTCAAAAGGGTATATACATGCATGCATTCACAATCCTACAAATGCATCATTCCTATTGGCCAGTCATAATTATCTGCCTCTGCTTCCCTTTATATTCTTTATCCTCCCTTAGCTATACATGCCCCATATCATTACTATCAATAACTATAAGCACAATTTTATAGTAGTAAAGGCACAAAATCCCTCAGAATACCCTCCAAGATGAAGTCCTAAAATTCCTATTTCTTCAAAAAAAAAAAAGTAGTTGACAGCTAAACACACGATTTCATTCCCATCATCACATCACACAGTTATGAGCATGTGCACATACACATCCATAATCCAGTATGATATATGTGTCTAGCATGACCAGTAAGACAGCAAACAAATATGAAAGGTTGAACTTTAATAGATTTGCAAAAATCAGCCAAATAATTGGCTTTGTAAAAATAACATTCAAATCTTTATTCTTTAACAAAGAAAGATAAGTCTATTTCCTTCAATTCAAAGATAATCTTATTCCAAAGTCCGTCACATGGATCTTGGACACAGGGATGGACCTAGGGGTCCCGAGGGTGCGGCCCCATCTTATATATTTCATTTGTATTTTCTATTGATAATCTAATTTTGCACCCCCTACATTTCTAATGTACCTTCTTGATAGTTTGCACCCCTTATATGAAATACTAGGTCCGTCCCTGGTTGTACATCTACTATGTTAGATGGGGACATATACAATTGTTTCAATCCTTTATGATACAGAGTAACCATTCATAGTCAACTTGCTCTTGCTGATAAGCAAGAAAAGCGCATAAGGAACTATTGAAGCATAAAATAAAGCACTTTTCCAGCTCAAAAGTATCACTCAAACCCAGGGATAGAACCAAGGGTGCTAGGGGTCAGTCACACCCATGGAAATTTCAAATTCCCATATATTTTTATAACATTTTATATTATGATCTAATTTCAAATTCACATATAATTTACCCTAAACCCAAAATAAGAACATTAAACCAGATTACTTGAACAATACAAAAATGTCATTACCTTCACATGTGCATTATGATTTTTGCCTTCCCTCCAGCGACGAATACTCCCATCATGCATTGTCCTGAATCTGGACTTATAGGACCTAATCAAATTCAAAGTAAACCATCAACCAAACAAATCTAAAAAGAAGTTTGCCCCATGAGAAAAATGCATAAATTGGCGACAAACTTACGAATAAGATTTCATCTTAATCTTCTTGAGTTTGGAAGTACGTGGAGTCATGGGCTTCCTCCTCTTTGCTCTCTCCCTTGACGAAACATGCCGGACTTGGACCAACTACAGAAAAACGAAACCCATAGTTTAGAACCCTTGTTTAAATCAAGGATAAAGTTTCCACCCAAATTGAAATGCAAAGGAATCGAAAGCTTACAGAGAGAAACAGTGGGGAATAAGGAAAGGAGGTGGCGGCGAGGAGAGGTGATGCCGCATTGTTATTGAGGAAGGGTTTAACACTCCATTTGTTAGAACTAAATTGGATTGGAGGAGAGAACTGGTGGAGAAGGCGGCGAGTAGCGGAAAGAGAGGGCAGTGATTGAGTGGATTGAAGAGCCAAATAGCGAAGCTTTGTGCACAATCTCTGCATCGTTTGAACTTGGTCCCTGCAACAAGAACCCAGTTTGGGGGTTTATGTTGCTAGGGATTGAAGAACTGCATGTTTGGGTATAAATAACTAATTATTTATTATAAATTTATTAGATTATTTTAAAAATAATTAAATATAAATGATTTATTCGTATATTAATGAATTAAATATTTAAAAAAATATATAATTTATCTTAAAAAATATTATAAATTTAATTTTTAAATTTTTGATATTAATTTTATAAAAAGAAATAAATAATTATTTAATTATTATTTTTATTTAAATAAAGTGAAAAATAATTCTAATTTGATATTTAATTTTAATTACACTTCAAGCTAATTTTTTTAAATTAAAATAATAAATTTAAATCTAAATAGTTATTTTTCAAATAATTTAAAATTTAAATTCAAATTTTTTTAAACGATCTAATACATTTTAAAAATAACAAATAAATAATTTTATTTTAAAAAATAATTTTAATAATATTTTAATTTATTTGTTAGATATAATAAACCTTAAATTAAATATTAGATTTTTTGGATACATAATAAACTTTTAACCCAGTTTAGTGGTTAAACACCTACCTTCAGGCTTCAAACTGATAATTTTGTTTATTTTTTATGTTAAAAGAGTACAAGTTAAATATTAATTTAATTAAATTCTAAACTTTAACCTTAATTTTTTATATTTTAAACCTTAAATCGTATATCTAAATATAACTATACCCATAATTTCTCTAAACTCTAATCATAACTCCTAACCCTAAACCTTAAACCCTAAATCAACTAATTTAAAATGGAAGTACCAATAAAAACACAATTAGAAGGTAAACGATTTACACCCGATTCTCTTAACTAACTTTTCAACGGTAAAAATCGTCTGCCTTTTTCCCATGCCTCCATTTTGCCTCTTATTGAAATTTATTAAAAAAATTGAATTTTAAACCCTAATTCTAATTTCCTACCTCCTAAAACCTAAACCATATATACACCCTAAAAAATATATCATACCCTTAATTCCCTAAACTTTAATTAAAATCCCTAACTTTAAACCCTAAACCCTAAACCTCTAATTTAAAGTGAAAATACGAATGGAAGCATAGTAAAAAAGTAGACGATTTTCATCAGCTTTTCAAAAGAAAACCACGTAATTGCTCGTTTAGACCAATTAATTTCACCGTCACCTAGAATAATAAGAAAAACAACACGATGAAAACACAAACATAAACCAGATAAACATTGACAACAGATGAAGCAAATAAGAAAGGGAACTGGTTTTCAACGCTTTGGGGAACAAAAGTCATCACCTGCTGCTGACATGAGAAAGTTTTAGGTAATAAATCCCTTCTCTTGTTTGGTAAGAAATATATATTTATATTGTTTACTTCAAACATAGATTTTCAAGTAATCCTCCATGCGAGTGTACGCCACTTGGGGATAAAGCTTTGACGCTTCTTCACCTCCTTCCCCTATTTCAAAGTTGGTTAAGCATCCTTCGTAGAATATGTGGTAGAAATGACCCACACCCACCTGCCCTGCCAAGTCAAGACCTGCATGCATGCATTTCATACATCCATAGTCAATACTATTTTCTCATACATACATACATACATACATACATACATACATACATACATGGAAGCATTATAAGGATTCAGTACCTTTCATGGAGGCAAGGAAATCATCTGCAGAAAAGCTGATTTTCTGTAGTTTCTTGCCAGAAAGTGTCTCCCATTTCTGGATGAGCTGTGATTGTGTGAGAATGTTTTCTTGGGGCCGTATGTACAGTGTTTTGTTCAATGTTCTTGGATCATCTATGGCTTTGATGGTGTATGTGGCAATGTCTTCTTCGTCCATGTAAACCACTGGAGATATACACATATATATATATGATCATCAAAAAGCTAAACAAGATTTGTATCAATTAAGAGGGATTAATAAAATATACCATACCCTTAATTTCTTAAAAAATACGAGCAGAGACGGAGTCAGGATATAGGGTTAGGGGAGACAAAACATAAATGTTTAAAAGTAGGGGGAAAATTCATAAAAAAAACATTTTTAAAAAAAATTAAATAATAGGACAAAAGTGAAAAAAAATTCTTCGGGATAGGGGTGATTACCCCACCCCACTCCCACTTAGTTTCGTCCCTGAATACGAGTAAAAATCTTCTGTCTCTAATCATGTCCCATTCAATGTCCCTACTAAAAATTGAATTTACACTCTCACCCTAATTTTCTACATCCTAAATCTTAACCTTAAGAAATACGTCCTACCCCTAATTCTTTAAACTCTAACCCCAACCCTTAACTTTGAACCCTAAACCCACTAATTTAAAGTTGGGGCACCAAAAAAAGATAGACGATTTGCGCCCAAAAATATATCACGTCTTTAATTTCTTAAACCTTAACCTTAAAACCTTAAACCCTAAACTCAATATAAAATATGATATTAATAGAAGTACAATAAAATAACAGATGATTTGTATCCTAATTAAAGGATTGATGTACCTTTAACATTTCCATCCCCATAAAGAAAAACCTTGTCTTTAGGAGGAGTGAGTCTTTCAAGCTGGGAAAGATTTCCCGCAAAGTAACCACCAAAGCAGTTGGCAACAACGTAGGTGAAGGGGATGTTGGCCTCTTCGATGGCCTTTCTCACTACCATTTTATCATCAAATGTTACTCTTCCTGGCTCAAGTGCATGACCCATCCGCGCAGGATCCATGCCAAACTCGGATGGCAAAAATCGCTTATCAAAGACATAAAATTAATTAGCAGGAGATTAAGATAAAATTTTAAATTTTTAAAAATTAAACTAAATTGTTTCATTCGTAACATTAAAATTTAAATAAAAATATATTTTATTAACTAGCATAATATTTTATCATCTTGGTGATAGTGGAGTTCTGGACAAGCATAATAAAAATGATTGTACAAATTTAAAAAAGGAAGACCCAAAATAAAAAAATTAAAAATTTAAAAAATATATAAATATATATAATTATGCGTATATATACACTAATAATTATCAAAATTTTAAAACATAAAAATTTAGATATTTAATATTTAATGTTTAAGAGGATAATTTAATAATATTTTTCTGTTAACTTTTTTAAAGAAAAAAATTATATATGTTTAATTAAATTATATAAGTTCCTTAAAATTTTTAAAGATAATAATATTTTCGATAAAATAATGATTTCGTTTAATAAATTATACATAATTCCAAAATCTTTATACCCTAATCTAGGAGCCTGATAAAGGAAATATATAAAAGATGAGTTCGTTTCTTAGCCTAAAATGGGAGAAATTATATCATGAGTAAGTCCCACAGTCATCTATAAGACAAACCACTAAAAATCACTCATATCATTATTTTTTCCAAAGTGAATCTTCACTCGATTCACTTTGAAAAATATATAACATGGAAAAAATGACGATATGAATGATTTTTAGTGGTTAGTCTCATGGACACGAGATTTATCCATGATATAATTTCTCATAAAATATAGACTATTAACATTTCTTTTGATAAAATAAGTCTATAATTCTCCATCCTTATTCAAAATACAATCTCTTTAAACCATGAAAAAGCCAAGTCTATAAGCATATACCTTAACATTCCCAGCTTGTTTGATGGCGTCCACCAGCTTGAGCTGCAGCAGCAGATTGTGGCTGCGGAAATGCACACCGGACATGGTGCATATAACCACATCGACTTGCTTAACAGCCTCTACCAAGCTTTCAGGATCATTAAACGACCCCTCAATCATACCAACCCCCTGCCTCTTGAATGACAGTAAGGTCTGCAGCTTCTCGACATCAAGCCCGAGCTCCGGGCGTTGAAGCACGTAGGTTTCATGACCCTCGGCCAAGCTCGCCTTCACAATCTTCCGCCCGATATACCCAGTGCCCCCTACCACTAGAACTTTACTCTTCCCCATGGATGTTTTGGTACTCCTCTTGTTGCTATAATTGCTGCCTGAATATAACACAAAACCCAACTGCAAGGTGGTGTATATATAATGAAATGGGGATTTTATGACTTACCTGTGAAGTTATGTCCTTGATCCTTGTTGGATGTTGTGTTTGGTTTTGACTCGATATACATGTCTGTTTGTTTCTAAATATATAATTAGGTGATTCGATTGTTAATTAAAAAAATACATATTTATTAGTACTAATTAATTAAAAGAATACCATATTAGTTATTAAAGAGTAAAATTCTTCTGTCTTTAATCGTAGAGAAATTATTATATGAACCGGTTTCACTACGGTCCCTAACTACTAAAAATTAGCTAATTATTTTTTTTATTTTTCATATTATTTTTTTCAAGAGTGAATATTTATTTTTTTATTACCATATAAATAGGTAGTGGTCAGTGGGTAGTTACATAGAGATTAATTAAGAAAGAAAAAATATATAAAAAATAAAATATTAGTTGGCTAATTTTTAGTGGTTAGAGACCATGGATGACATGGTGGAATTAGTCTATAGAATAATTTCTCTTAATCATATCTCTTTCTATGCCCCTGTTAAAAAATTCTAAAAATTTGAATTCTAAACCTTAACTCTAATTTTCTATATCTTAAATCATAAACCCTACACCCTAAAAATACACCACATTCCTAATTCTCTAAACCCTAACCACAATCCTTAAACTTTAAACCCTAAACCTACTAATTTAAATTGAAGTATCAATATAGGAACGATTAGGGGCAAACAATTTGCACTCGTTATTAAAAACCTATCATTTATTGGCTTCGTTTAAACAAGTCTCGAGTTCAAGGTATTTTATACGTAAAATTTTTTTATTAAAAAACTTATCCATCAAAATTAAGTATACAAACTAGATTCATTTGAATTAGTTAAAATGAAACGCTAAAAACATAAAAACAATAAAAAACCTTATCATTTCTTTATTTTTCATGTTTTTTAATTATATGTTTTATTTAATTAGTGGTTGTGGTTCATATGATTCGTTTTATATGGTATATATTTGTTGAAGATATGGTTGGGAGTGTTAGGTGCCGCCTACTTGCATCATTTAATTCCACCTTAAGTTGTCACTCATTAATTAACCCTTCCCCAGCAATCAATGCATGCTTTTGAAACACACAGTCAACCACCACCACCTCATGTTTCTTGAAGCGACATTTTCAAATCCAACATGATGATGCATGCATGAGCTCAAAACAAACCTTCCACGCATAAGATTATTACTAACAATATTTTAGATTTAATTGTAAAACGAGATGTTTCTTTAAGTATTTATGTAAATATGTACGAACCTTTTAACTTAAATGGTTAAAGGAATGATTGTTATTTTAGATGTCACGAGTTCGAGTATCAGTAATACCAGCAGACAGGGACGAAGCCATCAACAAGAGGGGCTTTTGCCCCTCCCAAAATTTTTTTGGTATAATTGCATTTAAGGTCTTTCTTAGTTTAAATAATAATAGAATAAGGTTTTTGCCCCTCCCAAATTTTAGATTTAAAGGCTTAATATATCTTTGCCCCTCCCAATGTTCAATCATGGTTTCATCCCTGCCAGCAGAGTGATTGAATAATTAATGTCAAATGATGAAAACTATATTCTAAAACAAATATTACTACAATATATTTATTAGTATTTTTTATGGGCCTTGCTTTATCTTTTTTTCAAAGGAGCAAAGATTTAGGGTTTAGGAGAATAATACATAAAATTTTAAAAATAAGGGAACAAATTCATAAATAAATTATTTTTTAATATTTTAATTCGAATATTAAATATTTAAATATTTTTATTTGAATTTTTTAATTTAAATATTAATCAATTTTAAATTTTTTAATTCTCTCTTATACTCTTTAATTTTTATTGTTTTACCAATAATCTTTTAATAACGTAGGTTAATACTCTATAGCATATTATAAGTGGTGTTAGGTTAGAGCATTGCTTTATTATATGGATTACTTGTGTTTAAACCCTGCAAGGCCATTTCACTTCAATTTTATTTTTTTTATTTTTATATTAGGATTTTTAACGAGGGTAATAGCGATAAGTTAATTTAATAAGTTTAATGATTTAATTAACGAGTTTGATAATTTGATGATTAAAATAAGTATTCCTAATTAGTTGGATGATAATCGATTTACCCTATATACAAAGTAACATTTCAAACATTAATGATCAAAACGACGAAAAATTATATCAGGGGTCAGTCCCATCACATGTCCATGGGACCGACCAATAAAAACTACCCATTTTTTCATGTCATATTTTTTTCCAAGTGATTTTTACTTGAAAAAATAAAAAATAATGAGGTGGGTAGTTTTTATTGGTTGGTCCCATAGATGACGTGGTGGGACTGTCGCATGATATAATTTCTCCAAAACGACAGTGTACTATGAGTAGGGTGGACAATATTGGGTACGCGACCAATTTAAATAGAATTGGTCCTAGTAACCACCGGTTCCTAAAAATTAGAACTAGTCTCGGTCACACCGGGTCCTAAATTTTAAGAACCGGTCTCATTACTGGTGGGAACCGGTTTCAATACCAGGTACCCGATCAATTAGTTTATTCTTAAAAAATTGAGTAATTGAAGAAAAAAAATTAACCACCAATAATAATATTAAATAATAAAATTAAAACATTGTTGGATTAAAAATTAAAGTTTTAAAACTAGTCATACTCATAATATTCATACATAAAGAGAAAGTTTGATAAGAAAAACAAAACAAAACAATAAAAAACAATACTGGATATTTGATATTAGTCCCGGTTCTATTGGGTACCCACTGAGTACCAGGTCTAAAAAATCAAGATCCAGTCCCGGTCTCGGTTATGATCGGGACCTAAATTTTAGATCAGTTCCAATCCCACCGAAACCAATACAAGATAAAAATCTACCAGATCTTATCAAATCTGGGACCGAGACCGAGACCGGGACCGAGTAATCGGGTTTTTTCCGCTCCTAACTACGAGTGTCTATTTGTGTCGTTTACTTGTCTGAAATTAAGTGGGCTGACCCAACCTAAAATAAACACATTCTTTTCTTATCATAATAGTTATTGGGTTTATCTCTGAACTCCAAAATTAATTTATTAACAGGCCGACGCGTAACGGGAAACCCAAAATTTATTTAAAATCCAGCCCATAGCTATCCAAACGAGAAAATTCTTTCTTCAGTTGATCGGGCAGATCGGCGAGAAGCTTTCCAGCGGTATGAAAGAAATATTTCTCGTCCATTTTCTTTGTTTTCTACACAATTTTATTTAGGTATTGAATTCATGACACGATTTTTGAAGGAAGAATTAGTGATTTATAGATCATTATCGATTCAATCCTGATCTAACAAATTGCTGTTGATTTTCATTATAATTTCTATAGCTCATACTTGGTTTTCCTTTTTCTTGGATCCATCTTTTAAGCTTGGGTTAAAACTGTTTCCGTTGGTCCCAGGTCAATTGGATCGGAATTTTTGAAGCAATGGACAAAATGAGTACTCTCGAGTACATCAACCAGATGTTCCCGACAGGTAATTGATAAATTGGATTATTGGAAATCTAAATATGGTTAAATTTTGACAGGATTTGCGATAATTTCTATAGGCTTAGATATGATCCCGAAGCTATGAAATTTTATTTATTAGAATTCATCTTGTTCTGGAATTGATGCTGAATATATTGTTTGTTGTTCAGAGGCTTCTTTATCTGGTGTTGAGCCACTAATGCAAAAGATACAAAGCGAGATCCGCCGTGTTGATGCTGGAATATTGGCTGCTGTTCGCCAGCAGGTTACAAATCTTTCTTATTCCTTTGTGAAGTGTGGTTGTCTTATAGATTTTGCATTTCACTCGTGTAAAAATCAAATGACGAGAAATTATCAAACATTTCAATTTGGATCAATTGTAGTTTTCCCTTTGGGAAAGTTGAGGTATCTGTAAAAGGTGACAAGCTAGTTTGATTGCAGAGTAATTCAGGAACTAAAGCTAAGGAAGATCTCGCCGCTGCTACACAGGCTGTGGAGGTTAGTGTGTTTGATTTTTGTTAATGCTATGGATGAAATCTTTCTTGTTATTTGCATCAATTTTTTTCTACTTACAAGTGATTCTATAGGGTTTCAGTTGCTTTACTTAAAAATAATTGTGCCTCTTCTGATCAGTAACTTGGAAAAGAATATGAAATTTCTCCCATCTCCCCTTTTGGGTCATTTTTCTTATTTCTTTCCAAACTCATTGTTTTGGTTAAACAGGAACTAACATATAAAATCCGTGAAATAAAAACAAAAGCTGAGCAAAGCGAGATGATGGTTCAAGAAATATGCCGTGATATCAAGAAGTTGGATTTTGCTAAGAAGCATATAACCACTACAATAACAGCTCTTCATCGTCTAACCATGCTAGGTCAGTTTTTCTTTTGAAGGTCTTCTTTATCTTTGCTTGAATGATACCTGGAACTTCACCCTAGTCAAAGCATTGTAGTTGGTGATCGGTATTAAATTATGCTTACTGAAGACTAAATTGGTTCCAGCCTTTTGGTTGACTTAAGTTATTATTTAAAACAGCATGCCTTTTAATATTTGTTCCTTTTTCTTGTCATGGCAGTCTCTGCTGTAGAGCAGCTTCAAATTATGGCTTCAAAACGACAATATAAGGAGGCAGCTGCCCAGTTAGAGGTATGTCATTTCTGAATATAGCTTGCTTTGCCACCATCTCTTCAGAAGCTAAGTGGTGTTCTGTCAGTGAAATTTGAAATGCTCTACGTTTTATTGGTGATCTACTTCAATTTGTGTCAAAATTATTTCCTTTCTTTTGTTTTTTCATTTGAGAATGATGGCTAGAAGCAGTGAATGAATATTATGATTTTGGGGCAAATAATTGTGCCATGCTTTGTTACATTACTGAATCTACCAATGGCCTTATCATTGAAGAAAGATGGAACACTTCACTTTTTCTCTGTCTCTCTTCTGTTTTTGGTGTTTTGGAGGAGTTAAACTCTTTCATAGGTTTACGACTTCTATCAAAAGTCTGAGGTGGATAAATTACCCCTTATATTATAAATTTCTGATAAGAAGGAATACCTAAAATCCAAGGGTTGCTTTAGTTTCTTAGTGCTCTTTCTATACGGTAGTTTCTTTTGTACCAAGTAAAATTCTATTTTTGCAATTTTTCTTTCTATAATGCTAATTATTTCCTAAAAGGGGTCCTTTTTGCCTCTTTGGTTGTCTTTCTCTTTCTGAAGTTTACTTTTCATCGCCCTTACGGAATCTGATTTATCTCAAGAATTGAATTGCATTTCAGGCTGTAAACCAGCTATGCAGTCATTTTGAAGCCTACAGGGATATTCCAAAAATCACAGAGCTGAGGGAGAAATTTAAGAATATTAAACAAATACTAAAATCTCATGTCTTCTCTGATTTTTCAAGGTGTGTGGCTTATTGTTGTCTTTCTTTGGTATGAAACTACAGGTAGCTAATTTAGTAGCTAATCATCAATGTAGTTCATTGGGACACTGCAAAATCTTGATGTTTATTAAGCAATTTCAGTGTAAATAAAATAGAATTGAAGTGGTTATGTATTTCTAGAAATGACAAAATATGGAACTTACACTCCTGAAAGTCTGCAAGTTCTCAATTAGTGTTGAGCAAATAAAATAAAAAATTAAATAAGTAGAACAAAATTGGTTTTGTGGGCATAGTACTATAACTTCTAAAGGTTGTTGTTCACATTATTGCTGAACTTTGCTACAAGGTAATCTTATCTTTTTAAATGTTTTGCAAAAAAAAAAAAAAAAAATTCTCATGTTGTAGGGGGGTGGTGCCATGATGTTTTTTGTGGGTGGTAGAGAACTATACAACTCTGTTCATTATTTTCGCTAAATTAATGTTTTAAATCTACTTTACATTTTTATTGCAGTTTAGGAACCGGCAAAGAGTCTGAAGAGACAAATTTGCTGCAGCACTTATCTGATGCTTGTTTAGTTGTTGATGCCTTGGAACCATCTGTGAAAGAAGAGTTAGTAAATAACTTTTGCAGCAGGGAGCTTACTTCATATGAACAGATCTTTGAAGGAGCTGGTTTGTGTGGCTCCATCCTCCCATATTTTATATATTCTTTATGCATTAAGCTTGCACAAAGTTTTAATGATTCTGAGTCTTGATCTTTTTCTCTCTCTATTTAGAACTGGCTAAACTGGACAAAACGGAACGGAGATATGCTTGGATCAAGCGTCGAATGAGAACAAACGAGGAAATATGGAAAATCTTCCCTACCTCGTGGCTTGTCCCTTATCGTCTCTGTATCCAGTTCTGTAAGAAGACAAGGTACACGTTATCTAGGAATGCATAAATTTCATTAATTATGTACAATGAAAATAATTTAGGGTGGTTCAATAACTGATATAATCTTCATTGTTTATTTAATTGAAGCAACAGTTGCGAGCTCCTTGGAACTTTTTCTCTCTTCAAATAGTGGTCAACTTAATATTCTATTTTTTTATCCAGAAAAGATTTTAGAAAACTATCTTCTGAGTAAAGAAATGACAAAAAGTGTTCTTCAAATCTTTTTTTGTGAATTATTGGTTGTCCAAAATGGCCGGGGAACTGCAGGATAACATTAGACATGATTTAGACCATCTTACTTGGGATTTTACTTCCAGGAAACAATTGGAGGGGATCCTTGACAACATGAAAGAGAAGCCTGATGTTGCAACGTTGTTGATGGTAAGCCATATTTTCTAGATTTCTAGCTAGAGTCTTGCAAAAATACTCTTTTGACTCTTCAGTTTAAGTATAAAGCAATATTCTACTTTAGTGTGTTTGACACTCATTACCTTTAGGTTGGGTACATTATCAAGAATAAAAGCTCAGTCGCTGCATTGATGTTTAGCACAAATTATTTGTTTTATATTTTTTTTTTATAAAAATTACTTAACTATAGATTCCACGGTAGACTGACTCCTTGTTTTGTTATTATACATTGTGATGCTGGTTTGTCGTACGAAATTGATGAAAGTGAAGAGGACTAGAGAGCGCTTTATTATTTTTCATTACCATGAAAGTTCTGCAATTTTTTCCTCGTACAATTTTGCTGAATATTGTCAATCTCATAGTTTCTTCTAGGGTGGACTTAAATGATCATTATCACCTCTCAGTTCATTTACTTATTTTCTTATTTTGGAATAATCATATGATGATGCAGTTTGGTAAATTTCTATTCCATACTTACCAGTGAGTTTCTGCGTGCCACTTTTACTTGTGAAGTTTCTTATGCTTTGGATTGTGCAGGCATTGCAGAGGACTATAGAATTTGAGGATGAGCTGGCTGAGAAATTTGGTGGTGGTGCTCAGAGTAGAGAGATTGGAAATGAAATTGAAGAAATTGGTAGGCAGAGTAATAGTCAAAGCGCATCAGATATTAGAAAGAAGTACGAGAAAAAGCTTGCTGCACATCAAGGAACTGAAAATGAAGTAAGCTCCACACAATGACCACTTCTCTCTGCTAGTAAAATTCCTTCTTCTAGAGAATTACCAAATTATGTTATCAATTTTCTCGTATGTTTTGTTGATAGGAAAAGGATGGAAACAAAGATTTGTCAGCACCTGGAGCTGGGGTAAATTTTTACCTTCTGTAAGAATATTTTACATATAGTTTAGTCATAGGACTGGCCCGAGTCAAATGCAGAGTCTATGCACCAAAGGCAGAAACCTTTATTGGAATACTTGATCACTTCATTAACATGTCTTACTTGAGATCTTTTTATTTCCTTGAGAAATTGAATGATGGTTGGGGCCTAAAAATTGTTTATCGGCGATACCTACATGTTTTTCTGTAAACCACTTATATCCTGAGGGCTGAGGCATGCACATCATCTCATTAGAGGGTCTTAATGTGTCTTATTGAAATACTGGCGTAACTTGTCACTTTCTATGGTAAAATAGATGAGAGTAATTACCTTCTCATGATTGTTTTTAGGAGTGTAAACGAACATGGCATCTTGGGGAACTACTCGTTAACCGTTCGCATATTGTTCGTTTAGCAAGCTACATAAACAAATATCAACGAACTTTTTATGTTCATTTATTAATCGAATGAATTTGATAAAGGAGTGTTCGATTTGTTTATGTTCATGGACAAGCTTGTTTATTTAAACGATGTTTTCCCCATAAAAGATGCTTAAAAATAGTTATGTTTATTTTATATTATATATAATATATTATTAATTTTTTATTTGAATATTTTATATCTAAAAAATATGTTTATTTACGGCTTGTTTGTTTATCATATATAAACAGATTTTTAATTTTTTTGTGAATATGTTCAATTTTATGTTCATGAACATATTGGCGAACATGTTCCTTTGATGTTCACGAACATGTTGGTTTAGTGTTCGTGAACATGTTCATGAACACTGAATGAATGAACATGAACACACAATTTTTAAATTCTTAACGAAGAAACACAAGGTTAAAATAAACAAACGAACTTGAACAAAGGTCTGTTTGTTCAAGCCCTATTCATTTACAGTAATTGTTTTGCTATTGTAATTTGAATGTGCCATAACTAGAACTTATCTAATTTCACACATTGAATTTACATATTGTCCATTTTATTTTTGCATTGTCCAATGCAATACATCATAGATTTTGGCTTTTAGCTTTCATCCTGTAATTTTGCTAATGAGATGGTCTTTAACTCATCTCCTTGCAGTTCAACTTCCATGGCATTATTTCATCTTGCTTTGAGCCTCATTTGACTGTATATATAGAATTAGAGGAAAAGACACTGATGGAGAATCTCGAGAAACTTGTTCAGGTAGTTCGGGCATAATATCAATCCTTCTTCTCTAAACACTTTGGGTTTTTTTTGGTGATCATATCTCATTCAATCATTGTTGCTATGGCAGGAAGAAACATGGGATGTTGAGGAAGGAAGCCAGAATAATGTCCTTTCCAGTAGTATGCAGGTAAGCAACAACTTATTCCAACTTACGCGCATATTTTTTTTCCTTTGAACTAAAGTTGATTGTTTATGTTCTTTGCTAGTTATATTCATTGAGTATAACTCTGTTGTTTTGAGAACAACTATGTGTTTGTATTCCAAATTTGCTGAAAGTTGTTTAATAATGTATTGACGGTCATATTTTTTGTATTGACTTGGGCTTTCTTTTTCTAGTTGTTTCTTATAATCAAGAGGAGCTTAAAGCGGTGCAGTGCTTTGACAAAGAGCCAGACTTTATATAATTTGTTCAAGGTATTTTCTTGAATTTCATTGTTTTTTTTTCTTGCATTGCAGCAACATTTATTCTATTTTAGCATGAAAAAATATTTTCATTAATAATGAAAGCCAGGAACGAAAATAATCAAATGGATGGAACTTGTTGATTCCTTGATCTTTGGCCTAGGTTTTGCTGGATATGACAATAAAACCCTCACTTATCAAGAGGCCAACCAGATCATTCTTGGAACTACTCTACCAAACATAACTATTTTAGTATCCAATACATGTTTAATCACCATTCACATGATTGACTTCCACATTTCATGGATGGGTCCTACACACTTGAATGATGGCGATAGTGTATTTGAAACTAGTGGATAGTCACCAAACATACAAGATCTTCACATGCATGCTTTCTATTTTAGAAGAAATTTCTGTAGGTGATTTTATTGGTTAGATTAAACTCTTACCTGTCAAGAACAATATGCAAGTGAATTTTAAAAACCAGATGAGGTGGTTGGTCAATGCAATCTTAAATAATGTCTCCATCCTTAGGTGTTTCAAAGAGTCCTCAGGGCTTATGCTACAAAGCTTTTTGCAAGACTGCCAAAGGGTGGTACAGGGATTGTTGCTGCAGCCACTGGTATGGATGGGCAGATAAAGGTATAGTCTCAGTGTTCTAACCTTTGAGGCGTTTGTTGAAATAACTTGTTCTCTATGTCAATTGTTAATGTTTATTTTGCATTTATGGGAAACATTTGACAGACATCTGACAGGGACGAAAGGGTGATATGCTATATTGTAAATTCAGCTGAATATTGCCATAAAACGGTCAGTTTCTCTCATCATGGTTTCCTTGGTTATAAAATATTGAAATGTGTTACTAAAATGTTACTCCTCGTGCATGTTTCTGTGTGCATGCCATACCATTATTCACGTCGAAAAATAACTGGTACAATAGGAAGTAAGGGGTATTGGCTTTCTTTGTGATATATATTATAGGTGAATTACAGCTGGAACTTTGATGTCTGTTTAGCTTACTTTAAGCATGATAAAACTGCACCATAGCTAATGCATGTTTGAAGAAGACCACAGTGGTTATGCATCAGTTTTTCATTTTGATGCAGTTTCATTTTATGTCCATTCTTCACCTATTTAATGGGATCGCAATCTACCAGTTACTTTTTCTTTTCCTAAACTGGTTAATATCTTGGTCACACTGATGCGTGAGATTAGAGTTACTTTACTGCATGGAACATCATAACAATATTATGCAATTCTAGCAGACAATTTTTATTTATTTATTTATTTGGCCAATAAAGCAGTTGTTGACTATGTTGTCATTCTTATATTCGAACTTCATTCAAAGAAAAAAAAAATCTTACATGCAAACTTCATTCATGATTTTGGAGTTTTCATAATCCAAGTTAACTTTTATAACAGTCCGGTGAACTAGCTGAAAGTGTAGCCAAAATCATTGATTCTCAATATGCAGACCAGGTGGACATGTCTGAAGTACAGGTACTGTTTACTTCATAACTAATATATTCTGCAACAATTGTTTTGTTGAATGCTACAAGGTCTTGCAATTTTACAGGATGAATTTTCAGCAGTTATAACCAAATCTTTAGTAACCTTAGTGAATGGCCTGGAAACTAAATTTGATGTTGAAATGGCTGCAATGACCCGTGTTCCATGGGGTACCCTTGAAAGTGTTGGGGACCAATCAGGGTAAGATGCATTCTTTTCTTGATTTTAACTTCACCAAGGCTGGCTAGAGTCAAGTTTTAATTGCTATATCATTGCTTTGTTGCAGATATGTCAATGGCATAAATATGATCCTTAGCAGCAGTATTCCTGCACTTGGTAGCCTTCTTTCACCTATTTATTTCCAGTTCTTCTTGGACAAGGTAAAAACAAGAAAAGATGGGTCTTGCAACATGCCTCTTAAGTCTTAACATGGTTAACTCTTACTATTTACTTTTTTAGATAACTATTCTGTGCAACTTGCTTATTCTTGCAGCTTGCATCATCAGTTGGCCCCCGGTTCTACATGAACATTTTCAAATGCAAGCAAATATCAGAAACAGGAGCCCAACAGGTATTTTCCAGTTTAAGTGTAACTAATATTGCCATTGTCCCTAACTCAACATGTATTAACTTTTGGTGAATATTACCATACAAGACAAAGTCGTTTGAGATGCCGATACTTAGTTGTTTTTGATCTAGTTCTGTTGACTCATTTGCAATTACTTTTATCGATCATGTATCAATGTTTGAATGTGATTGAATGTGATTGAATGCATTCTGATAACAAATATTAGTGTTTGGAATAATTGATTCTGGATCATATTAATGTATATAAATTAACGGTACAAATGTATTGCAGATGTTGTTGGATACTCAAGCTGTAAAGACTATTCTTTTGGAAATTCCTTCACTTGGTCGACAGGTAAGTTATGCATTCAAATGATTACTCATGATTGGCAGCTTGTTCTATTGATTGTTTCATCTTTTTCAGTTAACACCTTTGCATGTGAGTATTCTATGAAGAGAAACAGAATTAATTGTATTCTGTATTTTATTGAAGAATTAACTTAGTCGAAAATACATATTGTACATACTCTTTTTAAAGACTATAGAATAGGACTTTTGATACGTTAGGATTCCTACTTACAATTAACTTTTCTCACTCTAACCCTCTTAAGTAATAGACTTTAAGTTAAACTACTGACTTATTAATTTAATACAACACTAATACTAAATTGGATAAACTTACTGGGCCTTGGTTGTAAAGCATATTGTACATACTATTTATCATATGGTTTAAAGCATTTTTAGTTCCCTTAATTTGTTATTTACTGGGCCTTGGTTGTAAAGAACCTTTAGGTTTTGGTTTTAATTATCCTACTTTCTTGATAGTGTTATACAAGTGGTGTTATCTGTTAAATAATAAATTGTGATGTTTTACGTAAAATATAAGTGTCACGTTTCATGCGGCAGTTGCCTCTTAAATGTTAGAGACATGTCAATGGTTTTGCATCTGTGTTTGATAAAGCTGCATATTTTTTTTTTGTGGAGTGGTGCAGTATTCATGATATCACGGCGCTTGTAACAGCACTTGTTGAATCCATTTGCTGTTTTGTATTTTCTTTATTTAAAATTTCAACAACTAATCCCCTCACACTTTGGGTGAAAAATGATATTGAAGATGAGTGATAGCGAATATTTTGTTAATTAAAGACACTACAGTATTGTGGACCCATAGAAGTGGGTTCTCTGGTCCCCGGGACACAAAATGGTGAGATCTGTAAAGATATGATTTATATTTACGAACTTAACTACACCTTGTATCGAAAAATTGAATGGTTTACATTCCTTTATTTCAGTACATTTGTTTTGCAATTTTGATCATGAAGTTACCTCCTGTATAGATTACTATCCGTATGCATTCGTTTCCATATGCATGGATCATCGCGACTTCATTCATCTTCTTTATCATTTTATCATCATACTTTCTCCTATTTTGCTAAGACAAGGAAAAATTGTTGGCACGAGAAGAAAGAACTGATAATTTTTACTTCTATTGGCAGACATCCGGTGCTGCTGGCTATTCAAAATTTGTAAGCCGAGAGATGAGCAAAGCCGAAGCACTTTTGAAGGTTTGTGATAAAATAATTTGGTCCGCTTTCATTCTGAAGATTATGGTCATCTGTTATAATGCAAATTTGTTAATCACAGGTTATCCTGTCTCCTGTCGATTCAGTGGCGGATACATACCGTGCATTGCTCCCAGAGGGAACACCAATGGAGTTTCAGCGTATTCTGGAGCTTAAGGTGAAATTGACCCTAAATCAATAACTTCATTACCTTGGTCCTTGGGCTTGATTTCTGTCTTAGCTTGAAGTAAATAACTTGAAAATTGTGTTTCAGGGCCTCAAGAAATCCGACCAACAAAGTATCTTAGATGACTTCAACAAAGGGTCGCCAACAATCTCACAACCCTCTGGTGCCACAGCGCCAGGCGTCCATGCCATGCCACAACTCCCACCTGCAACTACCGTTCCAGCCATGTCAAACCCTGGTTCCGCTGGATTTATAGCTTCTCGTGAAGATGTGCTAACAAGAGCTGCTGCTCTTGGACGTGGTGCTGCCACAACAGGGTTCAAGAGGTTCCTTGCTTTAACCGAGGCTGCCAAGGATCGTAAAGATGGACCTTTTCGAAAGCTCTTCAATGCATGAAAACATCTGCTTTTCCCCCTCATTTTTGGTGTTTTGTATCTCAAAGTTGGAGTAGCTTTTACTGTTTGTTTTTACTTCAACTAAAGCTCAAGACTAACAAGATTCTGTTCACAACCGATGCTAAAATGTGGTATGCTATGCGTTGGACTGCAGCGGATTTGGTTGGTGAATGGCTCACGTAAAACTTAGTTTATACATTTTTATAAGATTTAGGGGTTAAAATTATAGGTATAAATTTTTTTATTCAGCTGTATCTATTTTAGAGTATATTCTCAACCTTTAGACATTGATCGTTTAATCATTGTGTTGGCATTACTGGTGCTCAAACCATGACCTCTAGGAACTTAAGATTTAGGTTTCGGGTTGAAAATTTAAGGCATTAAGACTAGGGTTTAGGGTTTTGATATTAAAGAAGGATTGTTTAAAACTTTGTATATCAAAAATTGAATCTTTTCTGTTTTCTTAAAAAATGGGGATACTTTAATAATTTCACCAAGGTCAGTCCATCGTTGACTCATTCATGGTAAAGTTAGTGTTAAAATTTTCACTTTTCACTCTTTTTTATTGAATTGGATTTTTTGAAGTTCACTCAAAATCAATAAAATCTATCAAAGGGTTCAATATATTAATAGTCATCTTCTAACGAGAGTCTTATAAGACAAATTTTGAGATATGTTATTTGTTTTTTTAAATAAATATTTTACGTCGATTAAATTTTGAATATCTGAAGCTGAAAAGATGATGGATTTATTGTTTAATTTATCGATGTTAATTTAGTTTTTTGGAAGATTAATTTGATGAGAAAAAAAATTATTCTTTAATTTATCGATGTTAAAATTTATTTCTTGGAAGATTAATTTTATGAGAAAAAACAATGAAATATGAGTGTTTTGATATGAATCTTGTGGCAAATGGTAACCGGCGAGAGACAAAGATGGATAAATGTTGATGGCTAAAATAAAATTATTTAAAAATCAAATCATAAAATCAATACTGCTTAAAATATCATTGTTTTAGACGAATATACCGTTAGAAAAAATATATAAAAAGTATGTATATATCGAAGAAAAACATGTCCCACTATTTGGGAAATAAGTTTTTTCCTATTAAATATTTGAAATTTAAGATGTTTGAGAGAAAATTTAAGGATCTACGACATTTTGAACAATGAATGAGGTATAACGCCACCTCCTCTTGGCGTTATGCTTTTTTTAATATTATTTTTGAAAAATGTAGTAATAAAGCCACCCAATCGGCTGACTGATTTTTTAAAAATAATATTAAAAAAAGCATAACGCCAAGAGGAGGTGGCGTTATGCCTCATTCACTGTTCAAAACGTCGTAGACCCTAAATTTTCTCTCAAACATCTTAAATTCTAAATATTTAATGGGAAAAAACTTATTCCCCAAATGACCCACTAAAATGTCTGATGAACTTTTTTGAAAATTCAAAATTTAAATGTCACTAGAAAGGTATTTCTCGTGTTTCTAAAATATTTAAAAATTAGAAAAAAATATTTAGAAAATAGAGGATTCTTTTGAAAAATATTGAAAGTAATAAAAATTGGAGTCATCATCGGTCACTTAGGTAGATTGAAAATCATAAAATTAAAGATTCGTATATAAACGAATTCGAGAATCGATTACGAATGGGGAAGGTTTTAGTACCTCACACCGCCTAAAATTAACACCCAAAAAATAAATTATCGATTTTTAATATTAAACTTTCTGAATTAAAGTGACAATTAAATTAAAATTTAGTTATATGTAAGAGTAAATTTTAAGGGTCCGTTATTCAAAAGTAAACCGAAAAACCACCACCACTACGTTTACTCTGAATAAAAGGACAACGCATTAACTGTTTAATATTCTAGTGTACAACTTAAAACAATAAAAATGGCAAGATACGAACATAAAGAAAACATGAATAAACCACATAAAAAAATCATAAATTTAAATACATATACATATGATATGTAATTATATTATAACAACCTATCTGATGATGCTTCTTCAATACAACGTGTCGATCTACTAACCTACGAACGGAAACAACGATTTTAAATTCTGAGCTAACAACCTTAATAGGTACACTTTCACCCAACCATGTTTCATACAAATCATAAATAAGAGTATATAACTAGAAACGATGATATGACATAATCATAAATATATAATGTTATGTCACGACCCGGATTCGGATCCGAGTGTTAGATTAACACGAAGAGTTGGCTTCGAAGTTTAGGCCTTGTAGGGATTTTGGGCTTATATGTGTTGGGCTTTGAGAGTTTAAGTTGGGGCACTAAAAACTTTTCCTAATTAAGATGAAAGGAGCGAAGGGGAGAGTAATTTATCTTGCAGAAAAAGAGAGTGTTGAAGTCACTCTTGTTCCTTATTGTTTTCTCTTATCTCCTTCTTTTTTTTTTCTAAACCCAAGTTTAAGGAGCAAGCTTTAAAGTTTTAGTTGGAAATCTCGTTTTAGTGCTGAAGGTGAAGTTGTAAGACTTAAAGAGATCTATCAAGCAAGGTAAAAATGTATGGGGATAGTAAGAAATAAGGTTTTTGAGTACAAGTTGAGGGAAGAACGGGAAGAATGGTTTTGGAAGTTTAAATCTCAGTTTTGTAGTATCTTTAAGCTCTGAAAATATTACCCAATGATTTTTAATGGTTGGTTTAACACTCTTTTGTAGAGAAACAAGTTGGAGAGTCCTTAAGGAGCTTAGAAAAGGAGAAAACTTAAAGAGAAAGGAAAACGTGGTTCTTGTTGTTTTTACTAAAGGTTGGTACTCCAACTCTTAAACATCATGGATTTTATAGATTTTACCATTGTTGCATGTATGTGATTTGGTTGAATGCTTTGATAGCTTAGAACCCCTCTAATGGTGAATTGTGGTATGGTTGATGAATTTGTGTAAATTGAGTGTAAATGTGTTTAGAATCATCTTAGTGATGTGTAGGAATGAAGGGGAGATCAATCTTGTGGTTTTGAGTTAGGGATTTGGTGAATTTTCCCCCCAAACTTGCATTTTCGAGCAGGGGTACCGATAAGGTTCGGTCTCGTATCGATATGCTAAAGTAGAGAACAAGGGTAAAATATAAGGGCATATCGGTACACCAGCCCGTGTACTGATACCTCTTACTTAATTCAAATTCCAAAAATGTTTTTAGGTACTGGTACGCAAGGGAGTATTAATACCATTGTTACATTGGGTTGTTATAAAAGGGGCGTATCGATATGCAAAATATGTGTATCGATACTGGTTCAGTTTAGTATTGGTACGAGGTGGGACCGTATCAATACAGGTAAGTTCTCCCTTGGCCTATTCATATCAATATAAGGGCGTATCGATAGGCAAATGAGGCGTATCGATACTAGGGGATGAACAGATACCCCTTATAGGCGTATCGGTACTCGTTGGACAATCTATCCAAAAATTAACACTTTCGTTCGAGGATTCTGTAATTCGAAGTAAAAAGTCCTAATGGTCTCTTAGGGTACAAGATAAAATCTAAAACTGAGAAACCAACATTTTAACCCTGTTTATGAGATAATTAGATAATAACTTGGTATTTTCTGGGTATTTGTTTGGTAGTTGAAACCAGTAAGGAATTGGTGAGTTATATATGAGTTATGTGGTATATTAGGAACCTTGCTTAGTGCTGACGGGTTATCTAGAGTTATATTATTATGAGATATGGTAAACTAGTAACTTTACTTAGTGTTGATAGGTTAACTAGTTTTATATTATATGGAAGACAAGCTATGCCTTTGCTTAGTGTTGATAGGTTCTTTAGCGTCGTTATATTATGTGAAAGACAAGTTATGACCTTGCTTAGGGCTAATGGGTTCTTTCGCGTTATATTATGTGGAGTGACATACCACAGACCTTGTTTAGTGTTGATGGGTCCCTTATTATTATACTACTACGAGGTGATACTAGACACCCTATATAGATATGAGACTTAAACTATGAGATGCAGTGTTGACTTCTATTCATATACATATGTTGTGTGCCAATATATGTATGCATGATATCATGTGTTTAGGCGAATATAGTAACACCATTGTACTCATGCCATGTCATCATTCATGTTTCTTATGCTTATTTATGTTATGTGGGATGTGAACTGATTGATAGAATACCCACTTGGCTTCTATAATTTAACGTTTCGAAATGTGTTTTCGTGCGTAGGTTAAGAGAAGCCTTGGATCGGAAGAGCACCATCGTGGTTTTAGCATCGATTTATTGTCAGAGTACTTTTACTAGATGTAGTGGGCTATATACTTGTAAGACCCTATATATAATTGTAACTCTTGTTTTAACTTGATTTGAGTCAAATGTTTTAAAAGTTGTAATATAACTAATATTTAATTAAACCATGAGTAATGAGCCGATATTTGTTTATCAAATGGTAGAGTTATATTCTAGAACAGATATTATTTGTAATCACTATTACCTTGGTAAAAAAAATTGAGAACAATATACGTAATAAAATAATCCATAAATAACATATAAAAAAATTATTTTTATTTCATTTTAATTTTAATAATTCAGTAATTACATAAAGTAGTCATAAAACTCCAATAGGTGGCAGTGAGGCAGAAGCGAAGGGTGGACTAAATATGGAAATGGGTATTCTGGCTTTCAACACAGGATTGTTGTCATCTTGGAGCTTGAAAGATGGCTTCGTCTCTTTTGAGTCACTGTTTTCTGTTTCTGTTGGTTTTGGAAGGAAAGAGTGAATTGCAGAAAAGGAGAAATCGATGAATTTAAGCATGGGTATGAAAGACCTCACAGTTTAAACCTAGCTTGCTCATCAATATTTTCAGTAGTTTTTCCTTCCAGTTTGATATTCTTGTACCACCGGGCGCATGGTATATAGACAATCAGGTCAATTGTTGTTAGACCAGCTAAGAGGAAGTAGAACCGATCTAAGTGACCCTTGTTGAGGTTGCCCGGTATCCATCCTGGCATGTCATCTTCAGTTGAGATCTTCATAACCATTGTTACTAGCAAGCTGCTCACATAGTTCCCTAGTGATATTGATGTCATGCATAGTGCACTTCCGAAGCTTTTCAATCTGTCCGGAGTCTGTGCGTTGAAGAACTCGAGCTGACCGACGTACATGAACACTTCAGATGCTCCGATAAATGCGTATTGGGGAACTTGCCAGAAGATGCTCAAGGAGCTTGAGCCTTCACAATGCACACAGTCTTTGTTGGCATATTTTAGTCTATAGCATTCCACAATCCCGGCTGAAACCATTGCCATTACGGCTAAGGTAAGGCCAATCCCCATCCTCTGAAGTTCGGTAAGTCCCTTGGATCCCTTTCTCCTAATACTTGCCACCAATGGATCGAGAACTCGTCGGTAAAGAAATATGAATAGTGCAACACTGAGAATATCAAAGCTGGACATGCTTGCTGGTGGAACCCGGAAATTCGAGACAGTAGTTTGCATTGCAGCGCCTTGCTCGACGAATAGGGAGGCCATTTGTGTGAAGACCACAGAGTAAATTATGGTGCAAAGCCAAATGGGGAGTAGTCTTAGTATGCATTTAACTTCTTCCACTTGAGTAACAGGGCAGAGACGCCATGTGCTCTGAATACCCTTCTTCTGCTCATCGACATCCCTCGTACTTACGTATGCTGCTCTGTCGAAGAACCTATACAACATTGTGAATTAATAATCATCATGTAATAATCTGTTTAATTTTGAAATCATGTTTACTTGAATTCGTCGGTGTGGAGAATGTTTCTGCTGCCATTCATGGATGAATCGTTTCGACCGACATCGTACAATTCATCTGCGTCTGGTGGCATATCGTCACTGTATTTCCTTATTGAAGCCACTAGGACTTGAGAGAACCTGGAGAGTGGATTTCCTGTAGGTTTGAAGTGCCTGTACCTAGTGGTTCCTGCTAGAAACAAAACCAGTGCTGCCACGGCAGAGCCTGTGGACACCCAGAATCCAACCGTCCACATCCCTTCATCCTCAAGATACCCCAAAATGGTGTTGGAGAAAAGGGAACCCAGGTTCAAAGCTAGATAAAAGTAGCTAAAGAATGCAACCTTAGAGTGCCCTTCCTTAGGGTCTTCTTCATCAAACTGATCAGCCCCAAAGGTAGCAATGTTAGGTTGATACCCTCCATTCCCTAGTGCAATCAAGTAGATGGAGATATAAAACAATGCGATCTCCATGCCTGAATGTGACCCGCAGGACATTTCTTGTTTCCCGCAGCCTTTTGGTATAATCAAGAAAAGGTATGATGACAGGGACAGGGACACCAAACCCTGAATCAGACATGTTTTTCAAGGCACACACCATTAGAACAACTCCCGAGAGCTTGCAAATTTAAGCAAATAAGTTAGTTTGAGAAATGAATTGCTTACAATAACAAATATGAGTTGGAAGATGGCACATGTTTTGTACCTTCCCCAGTATGAATCACTGAGGAAAGCACCAACCAGAGAAAAGATATAGACAGTGCCTGTCCATTTGCTGACATTGTTAGCAGCATCATAATTGTTTTGACCTAGTACTCTTGTCAGGAAAAGCACCAAGTTCACCCCGACCCCGAAGAATGCTAGGGTTGCCAGACCTTGGTTCACTGGTTAATTCATTGGCAAAACATAAAACAGAAAACATTAACGAAATGTGCAAGAAATAAAAAGACCTAAAAACCTTAGGAATCTTAGAAAGGTTGCTTTCGAACAAACAACTAAATCAGATATGGCGTGTGACATTTCGTTTTAAATTATATATATGAATGATGGATGGCAACACGTTTTCTCTGCATGTGAAGTATGGACTCTCTTTATATTCTTGCCCATAAAAAAGACGCAAATTGTTTACCTCCTAATCATGTCTTCATTAGTACATTCACTTAATTAATGTGTTTAGAATTCAGGGTTTAAGGTTAGGGATTGTGGTTAGGGTTTAAGGGATTAGGAGTAGGATGTATTTTTTAAGGTGTATGGTTTAGAATTTAGAAAAATTGGGTTAGTGTTTAAAATTCAATTTTTAAGTAAGAGACATGGAAGGAGGCACAATAAAGAGGTAGAAGATTTCTACTTATAAAGGGTGCAAATCGTCTACCTCTTCTTCATGCCTCCATTTATGCCTCTACTTCAAATTAGAGGTTTAGGGTTTTAGGTTAGGGATTGTGGTTAGGGTTTAAGGGTAAGATGTATTTTTTAAGGTGTATGGTTTAGAATTTAGAAAAATTAGGTTACTGTTTAAAATTCAATTTTTAAGATTTTTAAGTAAGAGGTATGGAAAGAGGCACAATAAAGAGGTAGAAGATTTCTACTCATAAAGAAGGGTTTGATTTCGGAGTAGAAATCCTCTACCTCTTTTCTATGTCTCTTTTCATGCCTCCTTTGAAAATTTTCTAAAAAATTAAATTTTAAACCTTAACCCTTATTTTCTATATCCTAAATCTTAAACCCTACACCTTAAAAAATACATCCTATCCCTAATTCCCTAAACCCTAACCACAATCCCTAACCTAAAACCCTAAACCTCTAATTTGAAGTGGAGGCATAAACAGAGGCATGAAGAAGAGGTAGACGATTTGCACCCTTGATTCCGAGCTTGTTTGATATATTTTTTTTATATTCATGTGCATTTATATTAAGGGATGTTTAAACGGTCGGTTCGGTTAATCGAACGAATCGAAATTTTAAAACTTCATTAATCAAAATTTCATATTGGTTGATAATCGTATAAAAAAATCCAAAATTTTTTAACCGAATTGAAAAAATTTGGTTAATTTGGTTGATTAACCGAAATTTATTATAAAATTTTAAATAAACTACACAATTAGTCATTGAACTATGTTAAAATGATCTTATTAGCTATTGAACTTTTAAAAGTTATAAACAATAAAATTATTATAAAATGATTATTGATTCATTGTATGATATAAATTATTGATAAATATTAAAAGAATTTAATGACACATTTTAATAATTTAATAAATTTAATGATCATTAATACTAATTTAATAAAGTTTAATGATATTTTATAATATATTAAAAAATTAATGATCATTTTATAATTTTTAAAATTTTAATAACCAAAAATAAATATATAATATATAAAAATTTTAGTTAATTCAGTTAATTACTAGATTTCGAATTGAATTTGATATAACTTAAAAAAAAAATACAAGAGAGTGTAATAATTACAACCATATGATTTGTTTTGTTGTGCGAGTAAAACTAGAGGAAAGCTTACACAGAATGATCGTCCCAGCAGTCCATCGTCCAGACTTTGCTTTGATAGCCGAGCGGCCATGCCAATCAACACTTCCATCTTCACTGCACTCTCCCTCTTTCAACTTCTCCTGTTGTTCCAATAATTTTGAAACCATAAAAAGGGTAAAAATCACAGGGAAACAGTAAAAAATGATTCTACCATTGTAGTAAAAACGACAATGTACAACATGGTAAGAAAAATAGGACTGACCACATCTAAGCAAGCCATTGATGTTTCTCAACAATTTTTTCTGCAGAAGAGGAGAGAGCTGTGAAGAAGGGAAGGAGAGGAAGGTGTATAAATACTAAGGGAGGGGAAGTTGATTCCAATGGTGGAAATTGCATGGAAAAAGAGAGTGTGAGGTCAGATGGGCCAATCATTTGCATATTCTGACAGCCAAATTGTATGGACTGAACGAGTGATGGAGTTGGGGAGTGTGTTTTTAACATCTACTCCAAATAGTTTGGAAGTGGGATTGATGAACTAACTGGGGTTCCTCCTTGGTGTCATTTTCCATGTGTCTCTCTTGTTGAGCTTTCCATTTGATTTGGACACATTTCAGACACTTATCTTAAATGATTTTCCTACTATTAGGTGAACATAATAACAATTATGCTATTTTTCAACTCCAAATTTAGTAATATTAGACTCACTTTCCCCTCCCAAGTTCAAAACTTAGCGATGTTTTTTTACCATTCCGATACGGATCCAGAATTTTATGTAAGAGGTGCAGACTATTATAAATTTATATTAAAAATATAAGGAGTGTAAAATTACAAAAGTTTAAGGGATGCATAATTAATTTATCAATAGATAATAAAAAAATATAAAATATAAAGAAATTTAAAATTTTTAAGGGATAGATTGCCCCTAACATCCTTTAAGTTCGTCTTTGAATCTACATGAAATCTTAGATATTGGTATTGATTATGTATGATCAATTAATCTCATAGTTCATTTAGTAATTTACTAAATTTAATTATATTTTGACAATTTTTATCATCAGTGGAGTTTTAGAGTTACGTGCTTTATTTAGAAATTAAGATTTAGAGTTTCGAAGTTAATGTCTAAGGTTTATCATCATTTAATTATGGTTAAAAATAATATTATTTGTGAAATTATGTTTTCACCATGATGTATCAAATAATAATTCTAGTTATAATAACTTATTATAAAGAGATCATTGGGCAAGATAGTCCCAAACTTAATCTTCATTTCTATACTAATCCATAAAATTTTAAATGTTTCAATTTCATCCTCTAATTATGAATCTTATTTTGAATTGATCTTTAAACTTTTAATTGTGCTAGTTTCATCCTCAAGTTATGTCTTATATTCTAAATTGGTCCTCGAACTTTTGATCATTATAGTTTCATTCCCAAATTATCACTATATGCTAATCATGACCCACGTTAATAAAATTATTATAAAAATTGTTAATTATCATGTAAAATTAATGTATATTATGTAAGTATCTAAATCTTAAATTAAACACACTTGTTGAAAACAAAAATTTTACTGCATGAAATATTTTTATATAATATATTTTAAAAACATTTTAAATATATTTTCAATATTTAAAATATAAAATCTTTAGTTTCCTATTATAAAAATGTAAATTCAATAAGAATGAATTTTGATTTAATAACTAAAATTAAACTTATGTACTATAAATCGTCCAAACACTAAAATTTATTTTGATTTTCTCTATTTATTTGCTCAACCCTACTATATAGAATGTTTTGGGCTAATGATGTAATATAATTAAGGATAATTATTTGATACACGAGTAGTAAAACTTTTTGTTTTCAAAAACCATACAGTTTTAGGGTTTATGGTCTCGATTTAGGATGTATGATTTAAGGGTTCATGTTTAATAATTTAGAATTTAATTTAATAATTCTGAATAGAATTTAGGAATTATGTTTTGATTTTAGGTTTTAGAGATTAAAATTTAAACCCTAATCTCTAAAGTTTAAATCATAATCTTAATCCCTAAATTCTGATCATTACCCCTAAATTCTAATCCATACAACTAAATCACTAAACCTTCTCCTTAAATGGGTCTATAAACTCTAAAACTAAGATGCTTGTAAAAACTAAAAATTTCCACCGTTAATGCATAAGTTTCGAGTAATAGAGCATGAAGAAATAAATTATAGGTTTACTATACAATTTGATACATGATTTTTTTTGTCTCAAATTATACAAGAAATTTTAAAGAGTTCTCAAATTAGTAACAAAATTGAAAAAAAAAAAAATCTTAAATTTGTAGATTATGTTGATGTGATATTTCAAAAACTAATCATGCTAGGAAACATGTCATTCAATAACATCAACATGTTAGAAAAGCAATAGTACGTCAACAATCAATTATATATCAACACACGTGAGATAAAAACATTTTATTACAGACATGATATTTTCTAGGGATGTAATTAATAAGGATTCGATTTGGTTTGTTTGTGGAACATCCGATACGAGAAATTATATCATAGATAAGTCTCATCACGTGTTTATGAAACCAACCATTAAAATTCATCTACATCATTATTCTTCCCATGTCATATATTTTTTAAAGTGAATCTTCACTTGAAAAAACTGTTTTTAAAATAAATTAACAAAAAATATGAGTGAAGATTTACTTTGAAAAATATATGATATAGAAAAATAATAATATGAATGATATTTAGTGATTGGTCCCACGAATGACGTGGTGGGACTTACCCATGATATAATTTCTCATCCAATACTACCTTCCACTCAGAGTATGGATATCCAACAATCCGTTCAGATGAAAATTATATGTTCTTACCTTAAAAGTAAAATTTAAGATTTAAAATTAAAATTTAAGATTAAAATTAAAATTTAAAAAATTAATGATAACGATTTATTTTTTAAAACTTAAAAATTAAACTTTTAACATTAAAACATAAAAGAAAAATAATTATTTTAGTATCTCCCAATAGTTTTGTCCTTGTCTTTTGGTTAAAAAGTATATATAACTCCTGTCAACCGGAAATATTATATGACATGAATTATTTTCTGACCTATGAAGTTCCATTTTTGAACCACACATTCTAATGTCTTGCTCCAATGGACATAATCCAAGGACATTAATCGTGTGCTAATCATAATTATTTTAATGTACATTTCCACCATGTTTTCTTTATTAATTCCTCAGTCCTCAACATAATATAAACCAGCCGTAACCCTATCCCTAATCTTTTTATTCTAGTTCACAAAAAAGGTATACACGTAGACAAAGACGGAGCTACATGGATGAGAAAGAAAAATTGTTCTCTATTTAAAAAAAAATCACTTTTATCTTTTTATTTAATTTTTTAAATTAAATTATTTATTAATTTATTCAATTTTTAAATATTTATATTTTATCCTAATTTAAATTTTAGTTCTATCCCTATGTATGGTCTTTATCGTTGGAAAAGATTAAAAAAAAAAAACTTATTTCCATGGAAAACAACTGTTAATTAGCCCATTACCTAACCTATCTTCCATCCCCTAATTTCATAGAGGAATATGCAGAAGCAGACAAACTGTTGTAATGTCTTTGTTTCTAAATTAATTCGTGGGGACTCCATTACCAGAACTCCAATCAATCTATAGATGTACAGGACAAGAAGTGTCACTGTCTAAGCCATGGTAGTGTCGACTGCCGACTACGAAAACAGAAGAACCTTTCCGTTTGGCTCACAAATCCACCAACTAAAGTTGGCAAAGAGAGTGGATTTTACTACAGGAATATATATTACTTATATCTTCTGTACACTCAAGCCGATATCGATGGTGAAAAGTTTCCTCGTATTTTGTCTCATGCATCAACTTATCAATGATGAAACCCTAAATCTTACAATGGTTTTCTTGGAACAAGACATTTGCATAGCTAAAAAGGTTGTCTTAATTCTAATATATATGATTTATTATTATATAGACACGAAGCTTACTAGGGCAGGTTATCATCCACAGCCATGCTCATTTCACCTCATTTAATCCATGTTTCTCTGCATTTTTTCTATTTAATATCGACGCAAATATAATACCCGAACTTGATCTGAAATTTGAAAGAAATCGAATCAAACCAAAATCGATCCAATTTTTAGTTGAATCAATATAGACCCAATCTGATTTTCAAACGAACCAAATGGACTTGAACCGATTTTCTAGTGAACCAATTGGATTCGAACCAAAACCATCTGAACCGAAAGTAATTTGAATCGAAGGTAATCTAAAATAAAGAAAATATATTAAAAGAAATAATAAAAGATTTGATGTGAACCGTCACACAACTCATAAAAAATTTAAATTTATTAACTTTATAAAGCCATATATTAACTAGACTGAAACATATTGATCTCCTATCAAATCAATCTCTACTCGACCCGAAATCAACCGACCTAAAAATATTCAACCCAAAATCATTCGACATGATGTGACCTGATCCAACCGATACACAACTTGAATTAAAAAGAATTAGATTATATCCGACCTAAACTGAACCAAAACCTAATATAGTTAAAACCAAACTGCACACAAACCAAAATAACCCAAACTGAACGATCCGTTCTTTTTTAATGATATCCATGGATTTTCACCTGTTTTCACCGTATCGACAATATATATGTACCTAAAGTCATTTAGATTAATACCTTACTGATCTGATGATTCAACGATTACTCATGTATATATTCTACTTGGCTAGATAGCTAGCCCACTGGCTAGAAACAATGACCTAAACGAACCATTTCAACCCATTTGCCACCACAAGTTTCTTAAGAGTGTTCCCTCTATGATAAGATTATTCAACCTCTTTGATTTTGTTGGTGGGATTCTTCTTTTTCTTTAATAATATTATCCATTATTTAAACATTAAATATAGTATTAGTAAAATTCACTTAGTTTTGATATGAATAAAATCTTTTCTTGAAAATACTTTTTTGTCCCTCTATCGGAAAATTATTAGGTGAAATCTTGTTCACCATATCATTTGTGATCCCAATTAATCAGGACCGTTCATCTCAATTTTTTTTAAGTGAATCGTCTTCTCTTTCCTACGTGTAATTAGTGGGTGAATAGTTACTAGGTGATTATTTAAAGATGAACGATCCTGATTAATTAGACCATATATAACATGATGAACATGATTCATCTAATAATCTCTCCTATCTATCTCATGTAAGGTTAGATTTCGATTCCAATGACTATTGACAACTCCCTTTCCAACCCTCTTGACCCCAACAATCCTCTCACCATAGTCGTAATTCAAAACTCTATCAAACTCAACTCCACCAATTATCTTTCCGAAAAGACCCCAAATTAAGTCTATCCTCGTAGATTATGACATCCTCTTGGGTGTTTCCCCCCCCCCCCCTCTTCTAAGGACTATCTTCTTTAACAAAACTAATGATTGTCCTATATACTAACATAATATGTAAAGATGGTGTCTTTATTCATACTCATACATAAAAAAATAGATTTAAGATTTAGAGTTAAGTTTTAGGGTTAAAATTTAAGATTAGAGTGTATGGAGTTGTGAGTAGAGTATAGTTTTAAGATTTAGAATTTAAGATTTATATTTCAGGCTTAAAATTTATTTTTTAGTATTATAACATAAAAAGACACCAAAATAGTTAAATAGATTTTTGTTCTTATTTAGATACAACTTTAACCGATAACAGTGTTAGATTATAATAAAGGCTTTATATCGTAGGTTCTGGTTAATTCGAGTGTTATAGAGTTTTTTCAATGTTAGAGCTACTGCTTGTTTAAGGTGTTTCTAAATTGCGTGCATGACATATCAAACCGTGTTTCTAAATCAAGCATCAAATTTTCAGAAGAAACTTGTATTTAACATGATGAGTTTGAGTTCAGATTTATTATTTTTAAATCATATCATTGTGTTAAAAAAATATGAGGCAACCTCTGCTGTATATGGTGATTGTTAGTATGCATCTCTCGTATTATCATTATGATTCAGATTTATTGTGTTCTCAAAAGAATTGTATAAAAATTAAATATTGTTTTATTTTGGGGTTGTTTGTACTTTAGAAAATACTGTTATTTACCTTATTCCTCATAATTTTTCTTTTAAATATTTAAAGTTTTAGGTGACTCAATACTTAAAGAATTTTGTCATTTTATCTGACTTTATTTTATTCGTACATATTATTTTTTATACTATCATTTAATATTATTGAGGCATTTATGTAAATCGGTAGGGGTAAGCGTTTGAGTGAGTTGAGTCGAGTCAAAATTTTTTGAGTTATTCGAGTTGAGTCAACATATTTTATAACTTGAATTTTTTTTGAATTTTTTTCGATTCGAGTCGGTTTTAGCGAGTTCGAGTCGATTCAATTTTTCGAGTTTATGTATAAATTTTAATTGTACTATTTATAATATTATAGTATATTTTGATTCTAATTTAAACGACTCTCTCTTTATGTCTACATACATATTTTTTTCATATTATTTTTTACATGTATAAATAAGATTTTGAATTATTATTATTATTATCAAATAACTTAGGTATGAATGTTATTTCATTAAATTATGAGCTTCGTTAAAAACTTTTTTCTTATCTAGAAAAGATCAAAACGAGATAAAAATAATAATAATATAAATATATAAATTAAAAAAATGTAAAATAATTAACATACTTTAAATAATATAAATAAAAATTATATTAAATAAAAAATAAATATAGAAAGTGATCATATTGTAAAGAAATGAAAATTAAAAGATAAAAATAATAAAAAAGAGAAGACATGAATGAAATAAAACTGAAAATAAAACTACAGGGATTAAATGTGTAATTAAACCATGGAAATTTTCGAGTTATTCGATTTTTCAAGTAACTCGAACTTTGAAAATTCGAACTCGAAATCGAAATTTTTTCGAGTTATTCAATTCGACTCAAATAACTCAAAATTAAAAATAAATCGATTTTTTCGAGTCAAGTCGAGTTTTGTTCACCCCTATAAATTATAATTTTAGAATTTTAATATTCTGAGATTATTACTCAGCGTGTAATTATGGGTTTTACATTAGTTATTTTATTAAACAACCAAAACATTGTAAAACTAAAATTGATTTTGATATAACAATTATGTATAAGGACTATTTTATAATAAATTTTTAAGTCCTTAAGTCAAACTTTTGATTTCAAGTCAAACCAAAAACTTTGAAATAAAATTTCTAAGTGTTTTGATATGAGAGTATCGATACCATTTGAACCGGTATCGATACCCTACTGCATTTTTAAAGCTTTGTTCTTGGAACTAAGAACAGGTATCGAAACATGGTTCGATACCATTACCTTACTGTAAATGCATGTTTCGAACCAAGTATCGAACCACATCGGGTATTTTTAGTTGTTTTAAAATCATTTAAAATTATGACTCATGGTATCGATACCAGTATCGATACACCCTTTAATTCCCAACGGCTATTTTAGCATTTAATGAGTTGACCGTTGGTGGTAGTTAAAACTTTAAAAGATGGTTAAGATGTTTCGAAACATGGTTCGATACCCACCATTACAATGTAGTAATGGCATCGATACCTGTTTCGATACACCCCCTATTATATGCACAACGTCTCTTTGTTTTTATAGGCTGTTCCGAAACAGGTTCTTCGTGTATCGATACATGTGCCTACAGAAGTGCATTTATGGTGGGAAGATGTGGTCCTAACGTCTTTATTTCTATTCCCAACAACCATAACGGTTAGAAATCAATGAGTACATATAAAATGAAGAAGTTCAAGCAGCATTAACAACTATTGAACCTCAAGCAACATCCAAGCAATTAAATCCAACTCCCAAGCACTCTTATTGAATATCTTGTCTCCCATCTCTTGTACTTTAATTTTATTCTTTGTAATTGAGTTTGGGGTGAGTTAAGTTGTAATTGGGGCAATATCTATCTTGTGAGAGATTTCTTATTTGTCTTTCTTTCTTTTATCATCTTGTGAGGTTTGAATCAATCCTTGGGTAGAAGGTTTGATTCGATTTGTAAAGGTTATCCCTTGAACCTAGAAAAAGGTTGAATTCTTAGTTAATTGATTTCAAAATCCTTAGTGGGAGCTAAGGTAGTGGATGTAGAGCTTGTTCCGAAGTTTGAACCACTATAAATCTCTTGTTCTTCATTTTTCAATTTTACCGAAATTCCAACGACAAAAATTTTAAATAGCCAATTCACCCCCTCTTGGCCAATTATCAAGATCGATCAACTCAACAAACATCATTTCTACACTTTGTTTTATATTAATTGGATTAATTAATGATGATTATTTTTAATAAACATTGAGTTTAAAATATTTAAACTTAATTTTGTGAAGCTCGATGTCATCACAGGTAGGATCTTGTTAGCATGTTTATTGTAAGACAGTTGAAGGCTTCTTTACTCTTCTATGTTATATGTATTCTTTTCCTCCACTTAGGTTTAGGGAGGTTTTTAATGAGACATATAACTCGAGCTTGATTAATAAATTTTGCTTAGCAAAAAAAAAATCAACCGACTGGTGGCGGAGAAATTGTTTATTCGATGGTGGTAGAAGTAAAATTGATAAAATAATGTACACAATAATTTAGAGTGGTTCGGTTATAATAATTTTACATTCGCTATCCTGGCTTTTTAGTAAGGATTTTAAATTCATTATGAATTTCTTCTATTTTGACAGGAATAAAAGGCAACCATTACAACCTAGACTCAATTATCAGAGAAATTATATCATGGGTAAGTTTCACCACGTCATCCATGGACCAACCACTAAAAGTCTTCAATATCATTAATTTTTTCATGTCATATATTTCCAAAGTGAATCTTCACTAATATTTATTGTTAATTCATTTTAAAAATAGTTTTTCCAAGCGAAGATTCATTTTGAAAAAATATATGACATGAAAAAATGATGATATGGATGATTTTTAGTGATCGGTCTCATTAACACGTGATGGAATTTACCCTTGATATAATTTCTTCAATTTTCAAGCCCAACATCCAAAACTTCTACCCTAAAACTTTCAAAACCCTCTTTTACAAGAGAGAAACAAGTAAACGAAAGTAGGGGTGAGCAGGGGTGAAGGCAGGCCTAAGCTTGCCTAGGCTATGGCCCACCCCATGCCCAAAATTATTTTTTATTAAAAAATTTAAAATAAAAAAATAAAATTAAAATCTTGTTGTCGTTTCTTTCTTTATTTATAAGTTCTTTTTCTTAAAATCAAACTAAAATTTTAGGGTTCCTGCCGCTGCTTCTTCTCATCCAATTATGTAAGTTTTAAATTCTTTCCTTCTATTTCTTATTAAATTTTCTTTTTTTTTCTTATTTTATTTGTATATTAAGTGCAAAATAAACTCTATTTTTTATTTCTTCCTTGTATATCTATTTTTTTTCAACTTTATACATTGAGATGCTTTTGTTCTTTTTCAGTTTTCATGGTTTTGGTTTTAAAATTAAACTAAAAAGTGAAGAATTTGTATTGCTCCTCATCGTTTCAAGGTACGTTTTTAAACTTTTTTTTCTAATTTTTTCTAGTTTTTGTTTTAGTATAATATGTATAAGAAGAAAAGGGGACTATGATTATTCTTAAAACGAATTAAAATTAGTTGTTGTAATATTAGTAAATTGGGTAAATTAATTTCTTGTTAGTGGTATTGGATTATCTAAAGCTTGGATTGATGCAAATCTATGTACTTGAATTAGAATTATAAAAACCATCTTTCTCATAAGATTACATAAACGATCAAAACTAATTTTCAATAGAAGTTAAGTGTTCTCGTTAAATAAAAATAAAATTAACCACATGATTGGTATTCTTAATTTCTTTTTTTTTTAATTGTGGACTATATTTTATATTTTTATTATGCGTTTGTTATCATAATTTTTTGTTAGGGATGAAAATAGGATATTAAGTATGGATCTTGATTATCTTGATTACTTTGTTTAGGTTGAAATATGAAGAGAAAAACAATAGATTCTTATTTTGTGAAAAAGATACCCACACCAGAATCAAACGTTAATGCTCCCGTTGAAACAGTTGTCGATACAATTCAAAGGGTATCTACTCAAGTTTTAAATGAGGAGCCATCAAACACTTGTAGTGAGTCTACAATTAATATTGATACTCTTTTTGTGCGAGATCTAGCTTTACGTAAGCCAATTAATAGTTATCCGTTAGAAAAGAGAAAAAATTATAGAGAAATTCATAAGTTATGGACCTTATCAAATTCTTATGCCTGAGTATCCTAAATGTGGTCCAGATGATCACCCTCGAAGATTTCAATCTAAATGGTTCAAGATCTTTAATTGGTTAGAGTATTCACCGACTACTGATGCTGCTTATTGCTTTCCGTGTTTTCTTTTTGAAAAGAAACCATTGGAAAAATTTGGTTCAGATACTTTTATAACGCAAGGATTTAAAAATTGGAAGAGGATTGGAGGGAAAAATTGTGCATTTGAAACACATATGAGAAAAGATATTAACTCAACTCATGGATATTCTGTGCAATGTTGGAAAGATTTCAAGAATTCAAAAGGTCATATTGACACTATACTTGAAAATCTAACTCCAAAACAGAATGTTGATAACCGTTTACGGTTAGGTGCTTCAATAGAAGTTGTACGATGGCTCACATTTCAAAAATGTGCGTTTAGGGGGCATGATGAAAGTGCAAAATCAAAAAATCAAGGAAATTTTTTAGAACTGTTGAAACTTCTTGCTTCTTATAATAAGGAGATACATGACGTTGTGCTAGAAAATGCTCCACAAAATGTAAAATATATAGCTTCGTCCATTCAAAAGGAAATTTTGCAAATCTTTTCTCAAAAAGTACAAAAAGAAATTCGCAAGGAGATTGGTGATTCAAAATTTACATAATTATCGATGAATCTCGAGACATATCTAAAAGAGAACAAATGACTATAGTCTTGAGATTTGTTGATGGAGATGGAATTGTGCGAGAACGATTTTTACAATTAGTACATGTTAAAGACACAACATCAAAAACTCTCAAGGAAGATATTTCTACAGTTTTATCTAACCATGAGTTGAGTATTGCAAATCTTCGAGGTCAAGGATATGATGGAGCCAGTAATATGCGAGGCGAATGGAATGATTTACAAGCTCTATTCATGAAAGATTGTCCTTATGCCTATTTTGTGCATTGTCAAGCACATCAATTACAGTTGGCTCTCGTTGCCGCTACTAAAGAAGTATCCGAAGTTCATGACTTTTTTAAAGATTTAATTTTTATTTTGAATGTTGTTAGTTCTTCTTCTAAGCGTCACTATGAATTACAAGATAGTAAAATAACCGAATTGGAACACTTAATTGAAATTGAAGAAATTGAGACTGGAACAAGGTTAAACCAAATTGGTACTTTACAACGTTCGGGAGATACTAGATGGAGTTCTCACTACAAGTCAATTTGCAGTGTTTTAAGAATGTACAATGCAACTCGTTCTGTCCTTGAGAAAATAACCATTGATCGTCGAGCCACTTACTCTCAACGAGAGGATGCTAATTCTGCTCTTAAAAAGTTGTTAACTTTTGATTTTGTATTCATTTTACATATGATGCAAGGACTTACGGGATACACAAATGCACTTTGTCAAGCTCTACAATATAAGTCACAGGATATTCTAAATGCGATGGATTTAGTTGCTGCCACAAAATCTTCAATTCAAGAATTTAGAGATAGTGGTTGGGAAAGTTTTCTACAAAAAGTACTATTGTTTTGTAAAAAACACGACATTCTCACTCTGGTTCCTGATATGAATGCTACTTATTCTGATATAATTCGATTTCGACGTAATAAAGATATTGTATCAGTGGAGCATCACTATAGAGTTGATGTGTTTATAGCCACTATGGATCAACAACTGCATGAACTAAGTAGTCGTTTTAGTGAGCAAACAACGGAGTTGCTTATTTTGAGTATGGCTTTAAGTCCTTCAAGTGGTTACAAATACTTTAATGTGGAAAAAATTTGTCATCTTGTAGAGAAGTATTATCCCAAAGATTTTTCCGAACATGAAAAATATCATTTAAAGTATGAACTTGAGCTATTTTTTCGTGATGTTCCTAATCACATGGAGATGAAGAATTTGAGCACCATAACTCAATTATGATAAACTTTGTCAGAAAGTGAAAAATCATCTTTGTATCCTCTTGTTGATAGATTGATTCGACTTATTTTGACTCTTCCCGTTAGTACAACAACAATTGAAAGAGCCTTTTCAGCAATGAAAATTGTCAAGACAAGTCTACGAAACAAGATGGAAGATGACTTTCTTTCAAATTACTTAATTGTGTACATTGAAAAAGAAATTGCTGAAAAATTTACCGTCGACTCGATTATAGATGATTTTGATTCTATGAAAAGGAGGAGAGTTCAACTTAATCAATAAAGATACCATGTTTAGATTTTGTATGTTTTTGAACTATGTAATCATATTATTTTTTAATATATATGGATCATATTATATAAATTTTTTGTTTTATATATTGGCCTAGTCAATATTGTTTTTCTGGATTCGTCACTGGGGGTGAGCAAAACTCGAATCGAATCGAAAAAATCGATTTTTTCAATTTTGAGTTATTCGAGTTGAGTTATTCGATTTATTCGAGTCGAATTGAATAACTCGAAAAAATTTCGATTTCGAGTTCAAATTTTCAAAGTTCGAGTTACTCGAAAAATCAAAAAATCGAAAATTTCCAGGGTTTAATTATACATTTAGTCCCTATAGTTTTATTTTCAGTCCTATATTCTCTTTTTTATTATTTTTACCTTTTAATTTTTATTTCTTTATAATATGATCACTTTCCATATTTATTTTTATTTTATTTAATATAATTTTTATTTATATTATTTAAATTATTTAATATTTTTTAAATTTATGTATTTATATTATATTATTTTATTTAATTTATTATTATTTTTATCTCGTTTTGGCCTTTTATAGATAAGAAAAAAGTTTTTAACGAGACTCATAATTTAATGAAATGACATATTTATACCTAAGGTATATGATGATGATAATAATAACAATAATAATAATAATAATAATAATAATAATTTAAAATCTTATTTATACATGTAAAAAATAATATGAAAAAATATGTATGTAGATATAAAAATAGATTCATTTAAATTAGAATCAAAATGTACAATAATATTATAAATAGTGCAATTAAAATTTATATATAAACTCGAAAACTCAAATCGACTCGAACTCGCAAAAATAGACTCAAATCAAAAAAATCAAAAAAAATTCAAATTATAAAATATGTTGACTCAACTCCAATATCTCAAAAAATTTTAACTCGACTCGCCCGAACGCTCACCCCTAAACAAAAGCCTCTCTCATAACATAGATGTTTACACTCTTTAATTCATTTATTGTGATATTCCTCCGCAAACCCTTTTGAAACCAATTTATTAAATTTCTCAATAATATCATTATAACTTTTATTACAAAATCTATGACACGTGTCAGCTGCAAATTCTTGCTATGCAACTTTATATTTTCTTTCATTATGTACCGATCGAACCATGTCTCAGACCTACCTCCCAAATATATAGTGACCATTTTCATCTATTTGCTCCTAAGTATTTCTAGTATAGTGAAGTACTTTTGACACTTTCTGACCCATCCTCTAGAGTTTCTACTTTGAAAAAAATTATAGTTTTATTTTTGATTTGAAACCAGGTCCACCAGTATTCATATTAGTAATTTATTGATTCATTTTATCAAAGACATAGGTGTCTTTAGCTGAACTCCATTTAGACTTGGTCGACATTTCTGTCCTAAAGGTTATTTTTTGTTGAGTGGATCTAGCACTAGGCTTCAACAGAGGTTTAGCAATAAGTACTAATCCAGGTTCTTTTAGGCTTAGGAGTGCAGTCTGAAAGATAGACAGGGGATTGGGCTTGGCAGCTTAGAATTGCAATGGAGTCAAGAGGTCATTGATGTTGGAAATGGTGAAAATGCTGTCTGTTTTCAACATGCTACAACCTCATGAAAATCGAAAAAAATGTCTTTTTTTGTCTGGTTAAAGCTTAAATATTGAAGATTGCACAATCTGATTGAGAATCCAAGAATCAAATGCATTTCGATGAATAATTTCGAACCATTATTTGTATATGAGTTCAATAATTTCAATGAGAGAAGAATATTGGGATATGGTATGATACACAACTTTCCCGAAACTCGAGACCTATTCAAGACAATCATCGAAAACAATGTAAGAAATCTGAAACATGGTAGACGAAATCAGTCATAACGTGAGGTATCCGGGAGGGGTGTGCCAGCAAGAAAGTGCTTGATCAATGAAAGTGCTCTCTTTGGTTGGAAGCTTGGCACTTGGTGCCCCGCCCCTCTTACAGTAGCAAACGTTAAATCTCCCTTGTACACCTCAGTATAACCTCCAACCTGCCATGCAGAAGATGTCAATATCCAAAATAACCCGAACCGAATCCAAAACGATCCCCAAGTTTTACCTCCCCATCAAGGTACCACGGGTGCCACGTGGTTTTAACTGGAAGATTCATCTTCTTAATGGAGTACTTGGTCGAAGTAACCGGTACTCGCCCGTCCGTATCGCCACTGCATTTACATCCAATACAAAAGACATACATCACAGATCTAAACAAGGCAATGATGATGCGTATAAACAAGAACTGAGTCTGTCAATGCTTATAACACCTGAAAATCCACACTCTAAGTCCATTAGCCATCAACTCTCGTAAAATCGGAATGATGGTCGAAGGGCTATCTCCCCATCTGCTGATGACCTCGCTGCAGGGTTCCCAATCATGGTCGAGTTTCGTCACATTGGCATGCATGGCCTCTTGAACATCAGCCCTGTTTAGATAAGCGTATATGTAAACGTCACTGCACGGATCGAAATTCGTCACCTACACCATATATTAATCGAACATCGAAGAATCAGATTAATAGACTTATGAACTATGATCATCGTCGATGTGTATTGTTTTTATATCAACTTACGGAAGGCTTGTTGGGAATGAGCGTGAGACTTGAATTGTGACATAAAGGTGCATAGATATTGTAAATATCAAGGTAGTAAGTATCCTGAGTTATCTCATTAATGGCTGCTTCGCACTCCCGACTGAGATCCGAGGTCTCCTCGGATGAAAAATTACAGTATTTGTTAATCCCGTACGCAGTTTCTTCTGAAATGAGTGCATGGCTCTCCAAGTAATCATACATTCCTTTGTTATCGGTTTCATCATTGATCACGGCATTCCCAATCTGCAATATTTTCATAGGAAAAAAAGTTGAGCAATGTCGGTTATCCTATTGATTAGGTGCGTAAAAGAACCAAACTTGAACAAATAAGTCTATATTTAATTTTAAAAGTATTCGTGTTAAATTCATTTTCGTTTAAATTTTAATGTTTTTATATAAGTCTTTTAGTCCAAGTGGTTAAACGGAACGGTTGTTGTTTCTAGAGGTCACGGGTTCGAGCACCAGTAATTATAGTAAAAGTGATTGAGCGATCAATGTCAAATGGTTGAGATTATCTTCTAAAACAGATATTACAGTAATCACTATTAACTAAATAAAAAAATAATATTTTTTTGAAATTATTCATATTCCTTTGTTTAACATTTGCAAATATACTCATTTATGAGTAAATATCTTATGCCCCTAATCGTGCCTCCTTCTAGGGGTGAATATTCGATCGAGTCGAGTCAAAAAATTTCGAGTTATTCGAGTTGACGAGTCATATTTTACAACTCAAACTTTATTTAAAATTTTTTCGGTTCGAGTCGAGTTTAAGAAATTCGAGTCGAATCGAGTCGAGTTTCGAGTTCCTATAAATATTTAATTATAATTATTTATCGTGTTATAGTATGATTTGATTCCAATTTAAACAATTTTCTCTAATCATATAAGATATGCATATATATATATATATTTTCATGTGTAGCAATATTTCTTTATATTTTTATATATCAATGTATATATATCATAAAAAATTGAGAGATTCGGCTCAAACTTAAAAATTAATCCTTTAATTACTAAAAATTTTGAGTTATTCGAGTTTTCATTTTACAACTCAAACTTTATTTGAAATTTTTTCGAGTCGAGTCGAGTCTATGAAATTTCGAGTCGAGTCAAAACGAGTCGAGTATTTTCTCCTCGAGTTGAGTCGAGTTTTGCTCACCCCTACCTCCTTCCATGCTCTCTGTTAAAAATTCTTAAAAATTTGAATACTAAAATCTAACTATAATTTTCTACCTCCTAAATCATAAACCCTACACCCTAAAAAATACACCTTACCCCTAATATTTTAAACCCTAATCTCAATGCTTAACCATGAACTCTAAACCCTAAATTCTAAATCCACTAATTCAAAGTAAGGCACTAAGTAAACAATTTGCACCTTTATATATGTCAATGTAGAACAAAAAATATTTACCCCTAAGTACATTATTTTTTATGTCCTACACTAAAAAAGTAAATTATAAACCCTAACTTTAAATATCAAATCTTAATCCCTAAACCTTACCCCATGAAAGATATACTTACCCTAGTTCTCTATACCCTAACCTTAAACCTAAATTTTAGTGTGGGTATAAAAACAAACATATTTAGGAGAAATTATATTATGAGACAGTCCCACCACGTCATCCATGGGATCGGCCAATAAAAAGCATCCATGTAATTATTTTTCCCACCTCATCATTTTTACCAAGTTAATCTTCATTTGGTAAAAGTTGTTTTAAACTTAAATTATAATAAATGTTAGTGAAGATTCACTTGGTAAAACTGATAAGGTGAAAAAAATAATTACATGGATACTTTTTATTGGTCGGTCTCATGGATGACTTGGTGGGACTGTCCCATAATATAATTTCTCCATATTTCAATCCGCCAAGATATTTGTTTATATGTCTACAAAATGATGAAATTACACCATTAGTCCTTAACCTCCTTAAACTTTTACAGTTTGAAATCTCAAGTTCACAATGTGTTCAATTTAATTCATACCTTCACCGGTATTTAAATTTAAAAAACTAAAAGGAAAAGAGAACGGGTAAACCAGTTTGTTCGTGAACATAAACAAACCGAACACATTTGTTAATGTCCATTCGTTTATTAAATAAACATAATTTTTTGTTCATATTCGTTTATTTAACTTAACAAACTAACTTAAACGAACCATATAAGTTCGTCGAATATTCTATTTATTTAAACCCTACACTGTTGATGGAAAGAGACAGTGCCATAGACATACCAGGATTCCTTTGAGATTGATAGTAGTTGTGTTAGCTTTCTTGTTGTGTAGGAGAATGGAGTGAGCAAGTTGAGGAACATAATGCCCCGCGTAGCTTTCTCCAGCGATGTAAAACTCCCTCTTCTTATATTCTGGAAACCTCTCCAACCAGTTCAACAGGAAGACATAATTGTCAACAGCTGTTTTAACATCACCACTCTTGTCGTAATCCGATGTGGTGTTGGAGTATGAAAATCCAACCCCAGCAGGTGACTCCAAAAACAAAACATTTGCAGCTGCAATGTTATTAAAAAAAAAAGAACCAAATTTAAGGAATGAGAATGAGAAGTTGTTAAGATTTAGAAGGTAATAATGTTGTAACATTACCATAGTTCCATGAGTATCTATTTTTATAAAGTGTTTTCCCATTGCTATGAACTCTGAAGGGTCCAAGCTCCTCCATTGCTCCATAGGCTAGAGATGAACAGCCGGGCCCTGTAACAATGACGGAGCCAAGACTTGAGGTTGAGGGAACAAAACATAAATGTTTAAAAGTAGGAGGGTCAAATTCATAAAAAATCAATTTTTAAAAAATTTAAATAGAAAGACAAAAATGAAAAAAAAAATCTTCGAGATGGAGGAATTACCCCTCCCCACCCTATATACCTCCCTCATTGCCTTACAACCAAAATTCTTACCATCAAAATTACATAGTATTTTTTGATAAATTATATGTCTTTTTTATAACTCTTTCTCCTAATAATATAATTCTCAAAATTCGAATTCGAGAAAATGACTATTCTAATAGCAAGTGTGAAGAAAAGAGAAAGCATAACAGTAGAGCCCAATAATGTAATCATAAAACCATTTGACATCACTCATTCGACCAACTTGTGGGTTCTGGAAACATAATGAGTGTAAATTGTAATAAAAAAATGTGTCATAATAAATATTGTAATAATGATGCAACAAGACAATAAGCTTCTTAAATAATTACATGTCTTATTTTAAAACAAGAACATGCCGAGAAATCCTCCACAGGAGTAAAGTATGGGATTGAAAAACATGTCATACCCGAAAATTGTGGTAGCCTAAAAGGGCTAGAACATGAATAAAAACTTAATAAAACTATAGGATTAAATTTCAAATATACTGAGAAAAAAATGATATTTATCTTATATAATTTAAGTTCAAATAATTTTATTTAATATATGTCTTATATCTACCGTCTTAATGATTTAGTGACAATGACATCTTTTATTTAAGTATATATGGTATCGTTTCCTCCAATTATAAGTTTATAACAAAATTACCGTAAAATTATTTCATTAACCTTATTAAATAATTTATTTGCGAAATAAAATTTTGTCCTTAATTATGTTTCTTTCTAATACATTTAAAATTATTTAAAAATTAAATTTTAAATAATTTTAAATTCTAAACCGAATACTTTTAATACAATACATTTTATACTTAATACTCTAAACACTAATTATAAACTTTAAAAATAGAACCATAAAAGAAAGCACGATTAAGTACATACGATTCTTTGTTTGCATGTCCAAAGAAGTGTGGCCTCGTTAAAGGAAGCAACTACTTGAGCAATAATGGAGAATTTAAAATTTTCAGACAAGAATCCTGTGACTTGAAGGATCATGTTCCTCATATATGATATAACCAAAAAAAAAAAAAAAACAGAATATGCATATCAATGAAAAGAGCATGAATCATTCAAAAGTACCTCCATTAAGCCAAAGAAGAAGAGGCACAGACTCCTTGGAATAATGCTGAGCCTCCACGAAATAATAATAAAGTGCTCGACCAGCCGATTTATCCACCGTTACATAACCACCATACTGTTCAAACGAGACACGAGGCTGTCCAGGCAACATCTGAATCCTGTCTTTTTCCTTCATCCCTTGCTGCGGATGAACCCTGCTGGCATTTATGTGATGAATCAGCTTGAAATGTCCCTTGTCAATGCCAGAACTTCCCTTCATCTTGTTCTTATAAAGATGTCCCAGAGCTTGTGCTTGCTTCTGACAATGAACCGTAACCACCATGGATGAAACAATGAAGAAGAAAGTAAGAAGGAAGAAAGGGCATCTCTCCATTGGGTTTTTCTCTTACTTTCTGTGGGATAGAGGATATGTTTTAGATCCGAGAGTGGGTATTTTTTATATCAGATTTTGAAGATTATTTAATGAAGAAGAAGAAGGAGAATATGGAGGGGACAAAATGTAAATCAAAGCCCACCATGCATGTACAAAGAACATGTCCTGCAGATAGTCTTGTAATATAATATGAGGATTTCTGTGGTACTGAATGTGCAGAGGTGAAAAGAATCATATGGAATTGAAACAACAGAAGTTTGCTCCAGAGTTTGAACGAGGAGTGGAGGTGAAGTAGCCATCATCATCTTCATCATAAGGAAAAACAATATAGATAATCACCATTCGGGTCGTTACAATCATATCATGGGGTTAATATCGAAATAGTAAACATAATTTAAAAAGCGTTAAATTTATCAGTCAATTATTAAAACGGTATCAATTACTGACTGATAACGTGACAGTTAAAAATAAAACAAAATAATTATACATTTACTCTATGTTATTCACCACAAAATTAAATAATTATATTATTTTATTATAATAAAATTAAGATTAAATTAAAAAATGTATTAATAAAAAGGAGTAAATGTATAATTATTCTATTTTATTTTTAACTGTCACATCATCAGTTCGTTAATTTTTAATGATCAGTGACTATATTGATACTATTTTAATAGTTAACTGATAGATTTAACGCTTTTTAAAGTATAATTGTAACACCCGACCCGGATGTCACATTGGGCCTCCGACCCAAAACCTGTATTCCAAAATTTCTTTTCAAAGTCCATCAAATAAAATCAAATTCAAGTCCAAATACGATTCATAAAATTCATTAAGTTAAAACATAGTCCAAAATGATAGTAAGTAATCGAAGCTCCAAAATATTACAAACCATTAAAACATTCGACCCAAATTAAAATAAACAGAGTTACATTACATAGGGTTCGACATAGTACAAGCCCACTAAATCTAATACATGTACTCTAACAACACGGTCGATACTGAAATCCAAACCTTGACGGTGCTCCACGAACCGGCTTCACCTAACCTACGCACGAAAATATATTTCGAACGTTGAGCTACGAAAGCTCAGTGGGTGCGCCGAACTCGGCCAACATCATGCATATCATAAGCAGTAAAGCATAACATATAAAATATCGTGCATGATATGATGATCTAGCATGCTTGCCTACCCCATGGCATAAACAATGTATAATATCGTACACAGCATATACATGTCACATCACAAAATAACACACAAGAGTGAGGCCCGCGTCCACACAACATCGGCATCCTACACTCAGGATTGAGGTCGCCCTCAAATCCTATGCCCGGAATGTTACATCGGACATCTTCGAACGAGGCCTCCCAACGTTCAGAAAGGGGTAGAGGCCGCCCAACCAACCCCATGCTCGGAATGTTACATCGAACATCTTCGAGTGAGGTTGCCCAACACTAGGAATAAAAGTCTTCAAAACATCATCCTGCATGTTACATCGGATGGCCTTCAACGTGTTGCAACACTTATGGATATCCGGATTTCCATCAAACAAGGACTCGATACACACAAATGATCCACCTAGGATCCTCACATCAACACATCAAGACTTAACATAATTTAGTCGTTCGGGGTTTAATCCCATCAAACTCATATTAACAATTCATTTCATTATTTATAGGATTCATTAGGACTCTTAATAATCTTATCGAGCTTCAAATAATACCAAACTTGTCGAATTCTCGCAGGGGTATAGAACCACCCTGCCTCGATACCCACTCAAAGAAGGCATCGAACCATGGGTATCGATATTGATATCGATACCCTTTGACCATTTTCAAAGTCAACGAAAAGAGGACCCTCTAGCATCGATACTGGTATCGATGCCATTATGCCACCAGAGGACCTGGTATCGAACCATGGTTTGATACCCCTGCCCACATAGCCTATTTCCACTTATGGGTATCGATACCGGTGGCCCGTGTATCGATACCCCTGCACGAAATACAGGTCTGCACTTAGAAACTTCAAGGATTCATTCCCAAACTTGATCAAATCAATCCTAAAATGTTCCTACACATTATTAGGAGTGTTTAGGGTAATTTAACATCATTTTCAAGATATTTAACAAATAAATCCGAATTTCACCATTAAAGACCTTTTTCAAGCAAACCAAGCAAATCAAGCATACATACATGGATTCTATATGCTATGCACTCTACCATGAAATGCATAATGATTAGAAGAGTTGAGAGTACCAACCTTAAGCAACACAGCAACCAAAACCCGAACTCACTCCTCTTCAAGCCTTCTTGTTTCCAAGACTTGTTGATGGCTCACAACCCTTTTTCTTACAAGAGAAGGATGAAGAACGGATTAGCAACGTCTTGGGATGATTCTGGATCCTAAAACAATAGAAAAACTCAGATTTCAAGCCCTCAAAACTTAAACCCGGATTGCACCCTAAACCCCAACAAAACCTCCACCAATACCAAACCCACAAATTTTTACCTCTTTTTAAAGATCACAAACACCTCTACAACTTACCCTCTAGGCACAAACCGAGATTCCCAATAAAACTTACCAAGCTTCCACCTTTTGCTTATTTTTTTCTTGCTACAAGAGTAAAGAAGATGGGAAGAAAGAAAAGGAACGATGAGATCATGGTCTGAAAACTTTAAACCTCTCCTCCAGCTCATCTTATTTGGCATTTACCAAAATGCCCTCTCTAAAAACCCTTAAGGCCCTAAACCACTCAAGCCCAACAAGGCCCAAACTACATAAACTCGGGGCCCAAAACCGAAGCCCAAACCTATCGGGTTAAACCGACACTCAGATCCGAATCCGAGTCATTACAACTCTCCCCTCCTTAAAGAAAATTTCGTCCTCGAAATTTACTTGTCAGGAAGAGATGAGGATACTAAGCACTCATGTCCTTTTTCGCTTCCCACGTTGCTTCTTCGATCCCATGATTCCTCCACAAAACCTTTACCAAAGGTATGCACTTGTTCCAAAGCTCTTTAACTCCTTTGTCTAAGATTCCGTTAGGTCTTCTCTCGTAAGTCAAATCTACATTGACTTCTATTTCCTCAAGTTGGACCACATGCGAAGGATCGGAACGGTAACGTCTCAACATAGACACGTAGAACACATCGTGTATAAGTGCCAACTCTGGAGGTAAATCTAGTCGATAAGCTACTGGTCCAACCTTCTGAAGAACTTCATAAGGCCCTATGTACCTTGGACTTAACTTTCCTTTTCGACCAAACCGGATGATCCCTTTCCATGGAGATACCTTGAGAAACACTTTCTCACCAAGCTTATACTCGATGTGCTTACGCTTCTTATCCGCATACGCTTTCTGTCTGTCAAAAGCTGTTTGTACCTCTCTTTGATGATCTGGACTTTTTCTTCGGTTTCCTTAACAAGTTCCGAACCCACTATCTTTCTTTCATTAAGCTCTATCCAACACAAAGGTGTCCTACACCTACGCCCATACAAGGCCTCAAAAGAAGCCATCTTGATGCTTGACTGATAACTGTTGTTGTAAGCAAACTCTACAAACGGTAACTGCTCTTCCCAACTACGGGCAAAGTCCAAAGCACAACACCGAAGCATATCCTCCAAGATCTTGATAACTCTTTCAGACTGTCCATCTATCTGAGGATGAAAAGATGTACTGAAGTGCAACTTGGTATCTACAGCCTCGTGGATAGAACTCCACAACCTCGTTATAAACCTCGAATCTCTATCTGATATGATCGATGAAGGCACACCATGCAACCTCACGATCTCCTTTATGTACAACTGAGCTAACTTTTTCAAACTGTAGTCCATCCTTACTGGTAAGAAGTGAGCCGACTTGGTCAACCGGTCAACTATAACCCATATAGCATCATGTTTCCTCAACGTCAACGGTAACCCAGTGACAAAGTCTATGGTCACTCGATCCCACTTCCACTGTGGAATCTAGATAGGCTAAAGCAAACCCGAAGGAACCTGATGTTTCGCTTTCACCTACTGACACGCTAGAAACCTGGTCACAAACTCTAACACATCTCTTTTCATGTACGGCCACCAAAAGAAAGGACGAAGATCCTGATACATCTTGTTACTACCCGGATGAACAGAAAACGGACTACGGTGAGCTTCTCTCAAGATACGATCCCTTAGATCCTCTAAATTTGGAACACATAACCGACCTTGAAAGTACAAGAACCCACTATCTCGTACTTCGAAGTCTGACAACTCACCTCTCTAAACAGCCTCTAACTGAGCTACCAACTCCTCGTCCAACACCTATGCTCTCTTGATCTCCTGAACAAGCGTGGGCTCCATACGCAACTCTGCCAAAAGACCTCCATCATCAGTCATCCTCAACCGAGCAAACAAAGCTCTCAAGTCCAACATGGACTTCCGACTCAAAGCATCAGCGACCACATTCGCCTTGCCGGGATGATACTCTATGACACAGTCATAGTCCTTTAACAACTCGATCCACCGATGCTGTCTTAGATTCAACTCCTTTTGGGTAAGCAGATACTTTAAACTCTTGTGATCGGTGTAGATGTAGCATTTCTCCCCATAGAGATAATGCCTCCATATCTTCAAAGCGAAGATAACTACTGCAAGCTCAAGATCATGCGTGGGATAGTTCCTCTCATGGGGTTTTAACTGCCTCGAGGCGTAAGCAACCACCTTACCCTCTTGCATAAGCACACAGCCTAACCCGTTCAACGAAGCATCACTAAACACCATATAATCTTTCCCCGGTTCCAGTTACATCAAGACCGGTGCCTCTTTCAGATAAGCCTTAAGCCACTCAAAACTCTGTTGTCTCTTTTCATTCCACACAAAAGGAACACCTTTCTGAAGCAACTTAGTCAAAGGTGCCGCTATGATCGAAAAACCCTTAACAAACCTCCTATAGTATCCGACAAGCCCAAGAAAACTATGGAATTCCGATATATTCCTTGGTGGTTTCCGCTCCACCACAGCTTGGATTTTCTGGGGATCAACTCGGATTCCATCCGCTGCAACTATGTGGCCCAGAAACGCCACCTCAGACAACCAGAACTCACACTTACTGAACTTGGCATACAGACACCTATCCCTCAACACCTGAAGAACAACCCTTAGGTGGTAGTCATGCTCCTCCTTCGAGCGTGAATACACCAAGATGTCGTTGATGAACACAACCACAAACTGATCTAGATACGGCTGAAAGATCCGATTCATCAAGTCCATAAAAGCTGCAGGTGCATTCGTGAGCCCAAACGGCATCACTAAGAACTTATAATGCCCGTACCGCATCCTAAAAGCGGTCTTGTGGACATCCCCTTCCACCACTTTCAACTGATAGTACCCTGATCTCAGATCGATCTTAGAAAACACACGAGCACCCCTCAACTGACTAAACAGGTCATCAATCCTAGGCAAAGGGTAACGATTCATGATCTTGACCTTGTTGAGCTGACGGTAGTCGATGCACATCCTCATCGATCCGTTCTTCTTCTTCACAAACAAAATCGATGCTCCCCACGGTGACACACTCGGTCGGATAAAAACCCTCTCAAGCAACTTCTGGATCTGTTGCTTCAACTCTCTCATCTCCGCCGGTTCCATACGATACGGCACTATGGACACCGGTGTCGTACCTGACAAAACTTCTATCCGAAACTCTAACTCAAGTTCGGGAGGTAAACCAGGCAACTCTTCTGGAAAAACATCGGGGTACTCACAAACTGTCCTCAAACTCTCTAAAACTGGGCTCTCAACACTCACATCCACCACGTGAGCTAAGAATGTCTCACAATCTTGCCGGATCAACCTCTGAGCTAACAAAGCTGACACAACATTCACTAAACACGGGTTTCTCTCACCCCTCACAACAAGCTTAGAACCATCAGCTACTCGAAGCTTCAAACTCTTAGATCTACACCCTAAGCTCGCATCGTGTTCGAACAACTAATCCATCCCAAGGATTGCGTCGAACTCCTGAAACGGCAAAACATGAGGTCGACCGGGAAGATAGATCCTTGCACCTCGATCGGAAACCTCCGATAAACCTTATCCACCAACACATCTAACCCCAACGGACTGGTCACACGGACTCCTACCTCTAGATCCTCCGCTGGTAACCCCTACTGCTCCGATATCCCATTACGGATATACGAGTAGGTAGATCCCGATTCCACAAGAGCAACTATAGGGACAGAAAACAAACTGAACGTACCTGAGATCACATCGGTCGTAGCATAGTCCTTATGTGCCCTCACCGCATATTATCTCGCCAGTGCTCTAGCAGTAGACTGAAAGGTGCCTCCTGATACGTGGCTAGCTCCGCCACGTGAGAACCCACGACCCCTCTGAGCCTGAAACACGGTCCTTTGTGCCTGACCTGGTGGTGATGTCACAACCTCTAGACAGTCCCTCACAAGATGATCTGATGACACACACTGAAAACAAGCTCTGACATTGCCCCAACACTCTCCTCGGTGGGTCCTGCCACAACATCTACAAATCTGAACACTGACACTCCTCTGTAAACTCTCTGGGCCCCCAGCAGAAGAAGACAAAGACTGCCTCCTACGTCTCACAGACTCTGATCTCTGGTTCGAGCTCGAACCCTGATTCGTTACTCCTCTACTCTAGTTCCAATGGCTCCTACTCCTACCGGAGTGAGACTGAGAGTTACCCACATGGCTCTAACTAGCTCTACCGGTGACTCTCTGGCCAACAGACGGCCCATAGGTCAAACCCTAAACCTGCTCCAACGACTTGCCACTAACAGCCAACTCAGAAAACACCTTAGGCGGTGCAGCAGTGAGATAAGTCTGGATCTCCTTCCTCAGAACTCTCAAGAACCTCTTACATCTCATCTTCTCTGTAGCAACAAGCTCTGGAGTATACTGGCTCAACTGAAGAAACTCCTGCTCATAAGCAAAGACCGAACGGTTCCCCTGAACAAGATGGGTAAACCGCTCCCTCAAGGTGTCGATGTGAGTCTCACCCACATACTTGCTCTCAAACTCCTCAAGGAAGTCCTCCCACTTAGGACAATGAGGATACCAACCTTTCTACACCGTCTCTCACCACTCTCTCGCATTGCCTTTCAGAAGCGACAACACACACGACAGCTTGTCCTCTGACCTCAGCCTCATCTGTCTCATTATCCACCTAGTGTCATGCAACCACTGATCAGCCTGTACGAGATTGTCCTGTCCCGTACCAAAGAAGTCCACAGCTCCCTGTCTTCGCACCCTCTCAACCGGTGCCTCACGAGGCGTAGAAGATGGCCTCGGTATAGCTCTCACTATCTTGCGCAGAGTACGGTTCAACTGAGCAAAGTAGTTGGCCCCTTGACCAACTACATCATCCGATGACACCTCCTCATCGGGCTCATACTCATAGTCGGAGTCTCCTCCACGAGAACCCCGGCTTTCCTCCTGATCCCTCACACGTCTCGGCATACTTAACCATCTCTGCACGAACAACAACAACAAACAAGAGTACACCATCAGAATTTCAGCTTTAAAGAAAGTACGATATCGACTCGTGGGCATGTACTTGTCTAACACCTATATAACACACTAGACTACCCCGGGGACTTCCTAGAACCGACTCAACCGAAGCTCTGATACCACTAAATGTAACACCCGACTTGGATGTCACATTGGGCCTCCGGCCCAAAACCTGTGTTCCAAAATTTCTTTTCAAATCCCATCAAATAAAATCAAATTCAAGTCCAAATACAATTCATAAAATCCATTAAGTTAAAATATAGCCCAAAATGATAGTAAGTAATCGGAGCTCCAAAATATTACAAACCATTAAAACATTCGACCCAACTTAAAATAAACAGAGTTACATTACATAGGGTTCGACATAGTACAAGCCCAATAAATCTAATACATGTACTCTGACAACACGGTCGATGCTGAAATCCAAACCTTGACGGTGCTCCACGAACCGGCTTCACCTAACCTACGCACGAAAACATATTTCGAACGCTGAGCTACGAAAGCTCAGTGGGTACGCCGAACTCGGCTAACATCATGCATATCATAAGCAGTAAAGCATAACATATAAAATATCGTGCATGATATGATGATCTAGCATGCTTGCCTACCCCATGGCATAAACAATGTATAATATCGTACACAGCATATACATGTCACATCACAAAATAACACACAAGAGTGAGGCCCGCGTCCACACAGCATCGGGATCCTACACTCAGGATTGAGGCCGCCCTCAAATCCTATGCCCGGAATGTTACATCGGACATCTATGAACGAGGCCGCCCAACGTTCGGAAAAGGGGTGGAGGCTGCCCAACCAACCCCATGCTCGGAATGTTACATCGAACATCTTCAAGTGAGGCCGCCCAACACTAGGAATAAAAGTCTTCAAAACATCATCTGTCATGTTACATCGGATGGCCTTCAACGTGTTGCAACACTTATGGATATCCGGATTTCCATCAAACAAGGACTCGATACACACAAATGATCCACCTAGGATCCTCACATCAACACATCAAGACTTAACATAATTTAGTCGTTCGGGGTTTAATCCCATCAAATTCATATTAACAATTCATTTCATTATTTATAGGATTCATTAGGACTCTTAATTATCTTATCGAGCTTCAAATAATACCAAACTTGTCGAATTCTCGCAGGGGTATCGATACCCTTATGTGGGGTATCGATCCACCCTGCCTCGATACCTACTCAAAGAAGGCATCGAACCATGGGTATCGATACTGGTATCGATACCCTTTAACCATTTTCAAAGTCAACGAAAAGAGGACCCTCCAGCATCGATACTGGTATCGATGCCATTATGCCACTAGAGGACCCGGTATCGAACCATGGTTCGATACCCCTGCCCACATAGCCTATTTCCACTTATGGGTATCGATACCGGTGGCCCGTGTATCGATATCCCTGCACGAAATACAGGTCTGCACTTAGAAACTTCAAGGATTCATTCTCAAACTTGATCAAATCAATCCTAAAGTGTTCCTACACATTATTAGGAGTGTTTAGTGTAATTTAACATCATTTTCAAGACATTTAACACATAAATCCGAATTTCACCATTAAAGACCTCTTTCAAGCAAATCAAGCATACATACATGAATTCTATATGCTATGCACTCTACCATGAAATGCATAATGATTAGAAGAGTTGGGAGTACCAACCTTAAGCAACACAACAACCAAAACCCAAACTCACTCCTTTTCAAGCCTTCTTCTTTCCAAGACTTGTTGATGGCTCACAACCCTCTTTCTCTACAAGAGAAGGATGAAGAATGGATTAGCAACGTCTTGGGATGAATCTAGATCCTAAAACATTAGAAAAACTCAGATTTCAAGCCCTCAAAACTTAAACCCGGATTGCACCCTAAACCCCAACAAAACCTCCACCAATACCAAACCCACAGATTTTTACCTGTTTTTAACGATCACAAACACCTCTAAAACTTACCCTCTAGGCACAAACTGAGATTCCCAACAAAACTTACCAAGCTTCCACCTTTTTCTTATTTTTTTTTCTTGCTACAAGAGTGAAGAAGATGGGAAGAAAGAAAAGGAAAGTTGAGATCATGGTCTGAAAACTTTAAACCTCTCCCCCCAACTCATCTTATTTGGCAGTTACCAAAATGCCCTCTCTAAAAACCCTTAAGGCCCTAAACCACTCAAGCCCAAAAAGCCTAAGGCCCAACAAGGCCCAAACTACACAAACTCGGGGCCGAAAACCGAAGCCCAAACCCATCGGGTTAAATCGATACTCGGATCCGAATCCGGGTCGTTACAATAATAGTCATTTTAATACCAACATCAAAATATGGTGACTATTTACATAATAATAATAATAATAATAATAATAATGTTTGGGATGAGTTATCTGCATCATAAGAGTAATCAATCATTCATTGATATTTGACGTTAGTAATCAATAATTAGGGGAGATTCTAGCGAACGACCCTTAAAAGAAGCTTAAAAAAGGACTAACCGGTTTACTCGGTTAATTTTTGTACATAAATAGTTATGAATTACGTACATAATTTCTTACAAAAACTGTAAGAAAAACGATAGATACATAAATTGTTACAAACGTAAGGATTTATGTATATACATAAATCCTTACAAATATTGTAAGAAGAACGGTATGTACACAAATGGCTACGAGTATACATAATATGGCACAAAAATGATAAGGATTTGTGTATGTACACAATTCCTTACAAAGTATACATAATAGCTTACGAAAACCGTAAAGAAAAAGGTATGTACACAAATCCTTAAAACTTCTCACCATGAGCTAAAGGAGACCATCCAAAGGTGAGGATTTGTGTACGTACACAATTGGCTACGAGTATACATAATATGACACAAAAATGGCAAGGATTTGTGTATGTACACAATTCCTTACAAGGTATACACAATGGCTTACGAAAACCGTAAGGAAAAAGGTATGTATACAAATCCTTAAAACTTCTCACCATGAGCTAAAGGAGACCATCCAAAGGTAAGGATTTGTGTACGTACACAATTGGCTACAAGTATACATAATATGACCAAAAAATGGCAAGGATTTGTGTATGTACACAATTCCTTACAAGGTATACACAATGGCTTAAGAAAACTGTAAGGAAAAAGGTATGTACACAAATCCTTACAACTTCTCACATTCGAATCAAATTTATTAGATATTTTGATTAAAATATTTGAATATTTTGATTCGAGTATTAAATATCCGTATATTATGATTTAATTTTTTAATGTTTTAAATATTTGTTAATTTAACAATTGAATCAAATTTATTAGATATTTAATATACGAATGTTAAATTTGATGTAAAATAATTTGATTCAAATCAAATTTGATGTTTTAAATATTTGAATAAAATTCGAATATTTTAATCATTATTTAACATTCGTATATTAAATATTCATATATTAAATATTCGTATATTAAATATCTAATTTACGAATAAAAAATATACTAATAAAAAATATATTAAATATTCATATATTAAATATTCAAATAAAAATATTCGAATAAAAAATATACGAATAAAAATATTCAAATATTTTTATTCGAATATTTATCATATGAATATTTTTATTCCTATATTTATTATTCTAATATTTATTATAAGAATATTTTTATTTGATTATTTTTATTCAAATATTTGTATTCGAATTTTTATTTGAATTTTTACTATATGAATATTTTTTCGAATATTTATTATACGAATATTTTTATTTGTATATTTTTTATTCAAATATTTTTATTCGAATATTTATTATATGAATATTTTTTTTCATATATTTATTATTCGAATATTTATTAAACAAATATTTATATTCTTATATTTTATTCAAATATTTATTATACGAATATTTTTATTTCTATATTTATTATTCGAATATTTATTAAACGAATATTTTTATTTCTATATTTATTATTTGTATATTTATTAAACGAATATTTTTTTATTAGAATATTTATTATACGGATATTTTTATTCATATATTTTTTGTTCGAATATTTTTATTCGAATATTTATTATACGAATATTTTTATTTGAATATTTTTATTCAAATTTTTATTATATGAATATTTTTTTCGAATATTTATTATACGAATATTTTTATTCATATATTTTTTATTTGAATATTTTTATTCGAATATTTATTATATGAATATTTTTATTCCTATATTTATTATTCTAATATTGATTAAACAAATATTTTTATTCGTATATTTTTTTATTCGAATATTAATTATATGAATATTTTTATTTGAATATTCATTATACGCATATTTTTATTCGTATATATTTTATTTGAATATTTTTATTCGAATATTTATTATATAAATATTTTTATTTGAATATTTACTATACGAATATTTTTATTCGTATAATTTTTATTCGACTATTTTTATTTGAATATTTATTAAATGAATATTTTTATTCTTATATTTATTATATGTGTCATCACCGGATTGGATGGTTAATTTTATTTATTAATTTAAAATATATTAATTTAAAAGTTGGGTGACCTAATTGATGATTTCTTCAGCTGGTAGCCAAAATAGGTATCCTTAACTAGTTGGGCGGTCACTGGTGTAGTTTACCTTTTTTTAATAGGTGTAACCGGTTAACTCATTTTAATCCAATTGTCAAAATGGATGGGCTACCATCCAATGACCATTATCACTTGGCCTTTTTTAGCCGTGATTTAAGGGCCGATATTTAGCCAAGCCCAGTAATTAGACGCTCTTTTAACGGAGAAATTATATGATAAGTTATTTTTATCATGTCATCTAATAGATCAATTAATTAAATGTATTTATTTAATTATTTTTTTATTTATATTTTTTAAATGAATCTTCATTAATATTTATCGTAAATTAATTTTAAAAACAATTTTATTAAGTGAATGTTCACTTGATAAAAAAAAAAGATGAGATAAAAAAATTAATTAAATGGATATATTTTATTAGTTGGTCTCATATATGACGTGACGAGAAGTTTTATTTGGGGAAAAACTAGAATTTGATTACGAATAGAGCAATTCGAAGGTTAAATTGTTGGATTGAAAATTTTATAATTACTCTCAAATGATTTGTTTATACAAAAAATTGATTAATTTTTAAAAATCATTTATATTAATTTATAATTTTATATTATTCAATTTTTAATCTTATATTGTACCAATTAAATAAGATGATATATTAACTAACTAATCGAAATATTACATTCTAAAAAATGATTTTTTATCTTATTTATTAAAATATCAAATATTATAATATGGTAAGTCTAATAATTATTCAGTTGTGATAAAGCGTAAAAACAACTAAAAGGTCAAAAATTGAAAGTTCACGCCTATTAATCTTACTCAGAACCAAAACTTTTAAAAAATAGTCGAAAAGGCTTCACAATTGCTACGCTATAAAATATTAGTATAATATATAAAATTTAGAAATATTATATATAATAGATAATTTCATCTAATTAATTTTGCTTAAAATCGTGATTCATAATCGAATCAAGATAATTTATTTAAAAAATTATACTAAAATTGAATTTGATTAATCTTTAAAAAAATATTTTGATTAGTTATTAATTTTATATTAATCGATTCTCGATCTTATATTGTACCAATTAAAATAGATAATTTGAATATTTTTATTCGAATAATATTTTTTTTATTTTACTTATTAAAATATAAAATATGGTAATATGATAAATTTAATAAAAAATTAAAAAAAAATCTATTTTTTATGAATTAATCGATTTTTTTTAAATTTATATAATCATGTCATTTGAAAGTGGTCACAGTATGAATAATTCAAAACTTAATTTATTGAATTAAAAATATTAAATTTTAGTGACCAAAATAAAAATAAAAAAATTGATTGATGATTGTCATAATTTGTCTATTTTTTATTAAGAAAAAATAGTATGATATCAAATTTTAACGAAACATAACGATATATATCGTATTAAATATTAATTAAAAATTGATTGACCTTAACGAATAAAAATATAATAATTAAAATAATCATATTTTAAAAGTTTAGTGAATATTTGTACACTTTACCCTTAAAATTATGTGATGGGAATACTTCAAGAACCAATGAAAAGTCATAGAATAAATAAACGTCATTAAATAGTCTAAACTATAGCTTTTCAAAATATGTGGTATGATTTTTTATATTTTAAAATTAAAATTGAAAATGAGAAACATAAATAAAATAATATTAATTAATCTAATAATTTTTATTTTAAAAATTAAACTCCAAATCCTAACTTTAAATCTATCAATTCAACCACCACCAATCATCATTATCTTAATCGAACCCCACTACTGAAGAAAAAAAAACACCATCTTTTCGTCAAAAATCGACGACTGAATCGTCGAATACACCATCGCCAAACACCAAATAATAAAAAAGGCCAATTGGATTCTTACCGATGGGTAAAGATAACTAATGTCGAATGGTAAGGTACACGACGCTTTGAATAATGAACAATGAAAAAGCGACTTGTAGAGATATCGAATAATGAGGGAGATTTGATTTGGGAGTTTTATCGAAAAAATTAAACATTTAAGATTTTAAAGAAATTCAAAATTAAAAAATATATAAAAAATAAGTCATGTGTCATGTTTTGATTGAATAACTGATTTTTTTAACAGTCGTTGATGGATTATTAAGTGAATCTTGTTCAAATTTGATTGATAGTCTGATAGATCAAAAAGTTTAGCTTTTAGTTCTTATTATGAGTGAACCATGTTCACCACGTCATTTATGGTCTAAGCAATCAGGATCGTTCATCTTTAAATAATCACTTAATAACTACTCACCTACTAATTACAAGTAGGAAAGAGGTGATGATTCAATTGCTAAAAAATTGAGATGAATGGTCCAGATTAATTGGGACCACAGATGACGTGGTAAACAAGGTTCACTAATAATTTTCTCTTATTAGATTGTCATTTCCTTTTGTTGTTGTTTTTGTCTTCATTTGGTGATTTCTCTTGTCGAAAGTATCACAAAACTACTCTCTTGTATTTTTTTTATTGATTTAAACTCGTTAAAAAACCTCTAAATTTTCTCGCGTATCAATAAAAACTAGCTAAAGCTCCTTGATTCATCTTTTTCAACCATCAAATCAACTTAAAATCAAATTACATTAATTTTAAGGACAAACGGTCCTTCCTATCGTTAGGATTAATTGACAATTGTTTTATTCATAAAAAAATTTGATGGCTACAAATATAAAAACTCAAAATTTATCCGAAAAAAAAAACTTTAATATATCATATCATCATTTTTTAACGATAACTAGTACCATCGATAACAGTAAAATCAAATTGAAAATAAATGACTATAATGTAAATTTGAAAACGTTTTAAAAAGTTTAGTCATAAATAAGTTGTGTTGCAGCTAAGAACCCTATTGGTGACTGGAACCTGAGGTTGTTCAAACCATCCCTTTGCTTAACGTGTAAGAAGAGAGACAGACAGCTCAGTCCCATTTGTTTTTTAATCAAACATGTCAAAGGACATGCCACTTGTTTGCATGCATCACCCACCTTACTACTTTTAATAATTTCGTCCCGTTTATCACGTCATTTATGTCTAAACAATTAAGATCGTTCATTTTTAAATAATTATCTAATAATTATTTACCTATTAATTACATAGGAAAAAATATTGATTCACCTTGAAAAAAATTGAAATAAACGATCCTGATTAATTAAGACCATAAATAACGTGATAAACAAGATTCACCTAATAATTTTTTTCCTTAGAAACCTTAAACCACATGAAATTAATATTAAATACCAAATTTAATACTAAAAACTCACAACTAATTATGTGATTCACATTTTTTTCCACATGACTTAGAAGGTTGAGTACCAAGTGAGTTCAACCTTTGAATACAAGTTAAAGTCTTTTTAATATTATTTAAAAAAGTAGAATTTTATTTATAGATATAGTTATCAAAATAAATTTAATTGATCAGTCTAATTATTTTAAAATTAAATCAAATGGATTGGATTTTGAATTTTTAATCTCTTTTAAATTTATATTTAATTATTTTTTAACTAATTGAATATTGAATTTAGTTAAAAATTTTGAGTTAGTTAAGTTAATGCGTTTTATTTTATAATTTAAATTTTATTTAAATTTTTTTAAGTTGAGTCAAATTTTAAAAATTCGATTTGAGTTATTCAAGTATATATTTAAATTTAATTATAAATATTTATGTTGTTATGTACTAATTAGTTTTAATTTAAATAGTTTTTTATAATTATATATAATATATATATATATATGACAGAATTGAATGACTCAATTTGAACTTGAAAACCTATTCATTAATTATTAAAAAATTGATTTAAACACTAGTATTTGACTCATTGGCCTACTAATCGAATGTCAAAGTTCTAACATAATTTTCTTCAATCACAATGTCAAAGTTCTAAACTATGACCTTACTTAGAGGATCTACCTATTAGTCGTATTTATAAAATTAAGAGTCATTTTTTTCGTATCAAATCGAATAAAAAATTTAATTTTTTTGAAAAGTTGATACGAGTTTACTCCTACTTCCACGACATCTAAATAGATTTTCTTCTTTTATGTTCGTCCTCCTGGTCTCCGAAATCCAACACCAGGAAACAAGTCTTTGCTTGCAAATTACTCTAATCCCCCACTTGTCCTTACAAAACCGTGTTCCGAATCCGAATGCGCTGAAAAAAAAAAAAAAAACAGGATAAGAACATTTGACCACAGCAATTGTGTTTGAATTTCAAAGTGGCCTATTGTTTGGCAACATTTGCTCCTGTTTCTGTTGTGCTCAAGCAACACCAACCTCCCACTTTCCTTCTCTTCTATAAAAAAACCCAGATTTGAACTCATTCAACACATTAAACAAACTAAATCTTCATCACCGATACTAAAAACACAGACTTCTCTTTGTTGTCAATGGTACTCTTGGTCCAAAAGCTTAGCAAATTATACCATAAGTTGGAAACTCACCACCACCGAGCGGAGGTTGATGTTTTGTCTGCTTCTCTACAGGCTTTTAGGTCCGATGTTTCGAATTGTTTGAACCAGTTATTGTTGAATCCGAAACCAGGATCAGAATTCCTGTCCTTTACATGGATTCAGCAATGTGTGGAGCTCCTTCCGCTAATGAATATGGCGTTTCTGAAGCTAGTCAAGCACATCGACTACCCTATGACCAGTTGGGAAGCTGCTTCTCTCCACGAGTATCTCAACTACGGCTTGCATTTGCTAGAGCTTCTCAATGCCGTCAGCTCCTCTCTTTCTCGCCTGTCGCAGGGTCGGATTTCAATTGCTCATGGCCTGACCCTTGTGGACAATTCACCTTCCGTGGCTATCAAGCATCTCAAAGCAATCCAGACTCAAAGCTCAAGCGAGGTCATCAAGGGATTGCTGAACAAGGAAGATTGTGAGGGGAAGTTTGTTTCTTGCAAGGAAAGAACGGTCAATGAAGCCATGGTGGAGATGAAGAGTGCTGGGTTTTGGGTGTTTGGGGTTGTGCTGGCCTCCTTGTCTGGACAGACCAAACCATACTTGGAGATGAAGCAAGTGATTGCAAGGTTCAATGGTGGTTTGTCGATTGATGTAATAGATTCATGTGTTTTTGATGTTATGATGGAGAAAGGTGAGACGTTGAAAGAGGTGAAGGAGCTGAACAATGCAGTAAACTGTCTAGCATCGGCAATCGTCTCCGGGGAAACCAGTGACTCAGCCATGGATTTGGAAGCGAAATTGGGTGTTTTTGAGAAGCAGATGGAAGTACTGGAAAAGCAAGTGGATGCCTTGTTTTCGAAGGTATCGACAACCAGAAATGAAGTGCTTCAATGTGTTAGACAACATATGCAATGACGTTGAGTTAACAATTTCTTGTGTAAATAGGAAAAAGACATGCATACATTTGTTGTCTTTATATATATTGTATCAAGTTATTAGTGGAAATGGAACAGTTTTACTTTCAGACAAGATTGAGAACTGAAAATAGAACCAAAAAGAACCAAAGTTTCTTGAAATCACCAAATGAAACATGAACTGCAACCTCACTAATTCATGTTTGGTAAAGGAAGTTGCAATGGAAAACCTATTTTCTCAAATAACGGTTAGTACTAAAGTATGTCCATTACTTGAAATGGAACATCTATAAAGTCATTTGTTGACTCCTTTGATTTGGACTAAGGGTTTCCTTAAGACAACAACTATAAACTAAACTTGATTGTACCAGATCCATGTCTAGGTTTCGGCATCCCGATTTAGATGCAAAGAGAACATCATTCAGGAAAGAATCATATCAGCCCCAGTTGGCTCTTTGAGAGTCTGAGTCATTGGAATGGCTTTCTCTTCCAGGTTTCTTTCTTTTCGGATAATCACTTGGCAACCTGATATCACACAGAGAGAGAGTTAGTCTATGAGAACTGACAATAGCCATGATAATGGCAACAACTTCATTGTTAGAGTAAGAGCGAGTTATACTATTGTCAGAGACGAGGTATTGACTTCATCGTTAGAGTTATACGATTTCTAATTGCAGGGTTTTTCGACTTAAGGGTCGAATTATAGTGATGACAACCAGTGTAAATCATCGATCGATTCTTTCGTGAATATATATCATTATTCATAGGTAGCATAAGAGAAAAGTCAACAAGCAGAAATCATTTCACAGACACACAAATGAAGCAATGCCTCTGTCATCCAGGGTGATTGGATGCCTCTGAAAGGAGTGACGAATTCCTTTCGAATCCAAAGATACGATCTTGATCCATCTAGCTAAAAGCTATATGATTCTGTTTCAGAAAATTTTAACAAGTCGAGGAATCTCAAGAACAAACTAGTGAACCACCCAAATATAAGGACTACATACCCTAAGTACAAGGTCGTGTCTGACTCTCCCTTTTCAACAGTGCAAGCACATGTGCCATCTGGAGGCGGAATACTATGGCTTTCGAGATAATTTTTCCTTTCGACAGGATAGTATTCGAGATAGGATCGGACCAGGTGATCAGTTGAAGATGGAAAAAAACCTCTTAGCTCCTCGACCTGCATTAGAAGGTAAAGGTAAAAATAGGTTACGTGTGACCCAAACCATAATGGATGGTTTTCAGTTTCGTCAAGAAAAATATAACTTGCCTGTCTGCGTAAAGTTTCATTCTCAAGCAACGCCCGCTGCTCCTGGAAACAGAAAGTTCAAACAACTAATTAACTTGAAGGTTATTTTTTCATTTTCAAAATAATCTACAATATGTGAACTTTAATCCACTTCATGTACAGATACACAATAGGAAAGCTGCATGGAACTCTTTCAGACATTTTCCATGCGAGACATTTCACAAATACGATTGTTTTCTTTTCCCACTTTCCTCCATCCTTTTGGTTCCCACCATTTGTGTACTCTTATCCCTATTATTCTCACTTTAGAGCAACTTCAAGTGTTTATATTCAATGTGTTGCAAGTTACATGAAAACTTGCCCCCACCATGACCATACAAGTATAATCAAACATTCTCCGGATTAAGATTCAATTTTCTTTTCAAAATGAACTTATAATCGGAGATAATCGTCTCATCCATCTTTATCGTTAAAAATGGTGGGTTTTAGACAAAACAAAGACATGCAGTGTTAAACTATTAAAAAACGAAATGCTAAGTGGGATCCTACATACCTGTACTCTTGATTGTTCTAGTTGCTCCAAGAGCATTTGTTCCTGAAATGGTAGGATTTGTATTAATGCCTCTCGAGTTAACAGATTGTTTCTTGAAATAAGTATGTAATTAACCTAATAGATCTGGTGATTTTTGAGAAAATGTCATACAACCTTCTTCTTTCTCACAGATAACAAGCCTTCACTAAGCTGCTGCTCCAGGACCTCAAGCTCTTTCACGCTCATGCTGGTCAAGTTCTTGCCCAGTAGCTGTCTACAAAACCAGACAAGTACTACTACTTAGTTTAAGGGAAACTAATATCTCTGTATAGAAGAAAAATATTACACTTAACACTAGGGGTGTTCAAAATCGGCCCAATGAGTACCCAACGATCCAATAAACTCGTAATACAAGTTAACAAAATGAAAAGGATGTTGAAACATAGTAATAAGATAGTATCGATATTGGATTTATTAGGCCGTTGGGTACCTATTGAGCTGGTTTTGAACACCCCTACTTAACACAAAACAGATAACTAAGATGACATACAATTGTTTCATTTGCAGCTTTGCAACTTCATCCTTCAGATCATCTACTTCCTTAGAGTCTTGTTTCTGCAAACAACCATTCCAAGGAAAAATATAAATGAAACGGAAACATATTCGAAAAAGAAAATTTAGTCAACTTATTTCAACTGATAGTAACCACATGCCATGCACAATTAAATCTTAGATTCCAACTTCCAACTAGCATCTTGAGATAAAACATGAACATTCAGATGATGAAATTGTAATATGTTGTTTCGAGACGAAAGGAAACAAGATACGACTTTGTAAGCATGAAATGCAGATTACCTCTGCTTTTTGTTCCACAAGAGGGCTTTCTGGAGAACCTTGCAAACACTTGTTGTATCTAGAAAATGTTTTCTTCATGCTGCACAAACGAAAAAATGAACAAGAGAATACCCTTTTTTCGAGAAATAGATTAGGCACATAATCTTTATATTAGAACATTCAGCCTTCCCATTTCATAAAATTAGACCATGAATCCAATTAACACAATGAAACAAAGTAACAAACAATCCTTCAGAAAGCAAAGCACTTTCTGATCTCCGGCCTCCACTATCTCACTAATCTGCAGTCACCTGGGCTAACATGTAGAAACTGACATAGATTAACATGTTCCAATGCTTCAAAGATGGTACCATCCAAAATTAAATAAATTCAATCATTTGGCATACCAAGTTTCTATTGAAATTTCCATTAAAAACTCAAGAGTATGTAGGTATAAAAGCAAGCCAGCAGAGAGATACTGAAAAATTCATCAAAATTCTATGATTGTAATTCAAAACATAACCTTTAATGTATATCAGCAGAAAATGATTTTTTTTCTTAAAAAATAGCCCCAAAGAAGTGAAAAACTTAAAATTTACATGAACACTTACAATCCAAAAATCACATGCAATGCAACAATTAAGAAGCAAACAGGTAACACAAAATTTCATAACAAAATTGACAGAAAATAATAGAAAGTCAGAACTAACAGCAGAAACACATCCAAACAAACATGCAAGAATTTAAACAAATTAAAATCCCCCAAACCCACTAAACTTCTTAATCGGTGACCCCTGATAAACACCATTATGATAATCAAATAAAAAAACATTAAAAAAGAACAATTATTCATTTTTCTTGTGTAACGCATACCCAGAGCTGGAATACTCAAATAGTTTGCCAGTATTGGAGAAAATGACCACAGCAACCTCAGCATCACAGAGAATGGATAGTTCCTTAGCCTTCTTAAGCAAACCTGCTCGGCGCTTGGAGAATGTAACTTGCCTGCTATTAGCATTCTCTATTCTCTTTATCTCTATTTTCCCCCTACCCATTCTTCCTCTCTGTTTCAGTGTCTGTTTCTTCTCAAAAACCCAGAAAAACAAGGAAAAATTGTTCTTTTTTCAACTCAAACTTTATTAGAACAAAACAGAAATGAACAACCACTTCTGGGTTTGAATCTAAATATCTTTCCTTTGATTACTAAGAGAAGAAAAGCTTAATTTGGGGAGAAAGTAGAAGAAAAGAAAGGATTGTTTAAATTTAGAGAATGGGGAAGAAAGATAGAAATTTTAAAAAGGCAAGGCGTTTTGAAACTGGAAATGGCAAGTTTCTTGCATGGCTCTTTCTCTCTCTGTCTCTACCTGCAATTCTATTTAGAGTGTGCTTGCCGATATATATATACTCCTTTGCCACATTTGGAGAGATTTTACATGTTTTAGGTTCAGGTTCTGATGCTGGACCCCACCTCCTTTTTTATGTGGTCCCCACTCAAAATTATCAAATTTTTTTTTTATTTTTTTAATGGTTAAATTTGCTTGATTTGTTTCAACTCTATTGAATCCTAGTTATTATATTTGTTGCTATATATGTGATATAATATGTTTTTTGAAAAGGGGATTTGGTGGCTTTAAATCCATCCTTAGATTTCCAAATATGGTAAATTCTAGCACTAGATATATGAGATTTGGTGGAATCTATTACCAAGTTTGGAGAAGAGTGGAAAAGTTTTTAATTCCCATATTTGCATTTCTACTACAAATTTAGAATAGTGCATTTTAAGCTATGTTACCCTAATTTTGTATATACTAAGTACTCTATGTAAAAAACAATTATTTGGATGAGTTTCAGATCAGGTAAAATTGAATACAGGTAATTTTAGATTAATGTGATGTTTTGACTCGATTTGGGTTGGGTGTGGGTCCATTTTAGGTCGGGTCTATTTCAAGTCGAGCTCATTTCAAGTCGGGTTCAAATGGTTCGGGTCCAAATCAGATAATTGACAGGTTCGTTTCAGGTCAGATAGATTTCAGGTCGGGTTTATTTCAGGTTGGGTCCATTTCAAGTCGATTTTATTTCAAGTCGAATTAATTCGAGTTTTAAATTCATATTAATTAAAATTATTAAGTTTGAGTTTGGTACAAATAAATAATTAAGTAAATAACCGATAGACTTTGGGTTGAATAGTTAATCATTCATTTAGAATTAATTATTTAATATCTAACTTCTTTAACTAGCATGAATCTCATTAAAAATAAATATTACGCAATAGACTAAACAAAAATATAATCAAATGATTTATATCTTAAAAATTGGGTTAAATTACAAAAATTAAAAATTAATAAGGATTAAACATTGGACTAGAAAGAATAAAGTTTTAAATTAAAAATAATAAACATTAATAAAATAAAATATCATCTTATTAAAAACACTAAACTAAATTAAAAAAATAAATAGTAGTCAATTTAAAATAAAAAAAAAGTTGTAAGAACTAAATTGTAAAAATTATAAATTAATAATATTTAAATTCGGTGAAAATTTTAATTATAATGTACTTTATAATTTATAACTATACAATATAGTTTATTACATTTCAAAAATGGATATATGAAATTTATACCATATATGAAATATATTCTATATATGGAATTTATACTAAATATAAAATGTATTCTATATATAAAATTTATACTATATATGGTATGATACTATATATGAAAATATAGAATGTATAATACTAAATATATGAAAATATATAATATGTATGTATGTATATGTATACTTATATACATATATATATCAGATGTATACATCAATATATGTGTATACTTATTACTTTTATATATATATATATATATATATTAATATATATTGTAGTATATATAATATATTATATGTATATAATATACATTAATATATATAGAATATACTTATATATATATTATACTTTATGTATTAATGTATTATATATAATATATTTTAATATATATTATATATATACTTAAATGTATACTAGTAAATGTATTTAATTTGTTTATGAATTAATGTATGTATATGTATTTAATTAATGTATGTATATTATTAATTTTTTAAGTCCAGCACTAATCTCCTTAGCTCAAATCACTTAACTAGTTCTCTAAGATCAATTCTCTAAGACCAATTCTCCAATAACTAAACTAATTTCATATGATCAAATTGAAATAATTTTAAAATATATAATTTGATTTTAATTAAATGAGGATCAAATCGAATAAAAAATAAAATTTAAACTTAATTTTCGAGTGATAATAACCAAATTGAAATAATTATAAAATAAGATATAGAGTGGCGTGAGGTTCGATTTTTTAGGCGTTACCTATATAAAAATATGCGAATTTTTTTCCCAACCTAGAGTAGTGTCAAATGAATATCTAAATCTAATATACTTTTTATATTTTTAATTGATTATATTTAATCAAAGTTTATTATTTGATTATATGTTGTTAGGGGTGCATTCGGTTTTGGTTTAATTCGGTAAGATATTTTAGTAACCACTGGTTTTTGGTTCGGTTAACCGCGGTTTTCGGTTTTTTTATATTAACGTTAAATTATAAAAAATTGTATTTTATCTTGACAAAATAACTTTATTTTATGACTTTTAAACGTTAAATGATAAATATTTTAAGATATTTTTCATAAATATTTATTTAAACATATTTTTTAAGTAAAAAAATAAAAAATAAAAATATATTTATAGTATTTTAAGTATAAAATATATATTTTTACCTTATAAAAATAATTAAAAATTAATTAAAAAAATCAAAATTCGGTTTGATTCGGTTAACCGCGGTTAATCACGGTTCGTAAATTTATGAACCACAATACCTCAGTTCGGTTCGGTTTTTGGCTTTGCGGTTAACCATGCTCAGCCCTATATGTTGTAATAATAACAACAACAATAATAATAATAATAATTCAAAATTTACTATATATATTAATTCCCTCTAAAATTTTATTTTTCTCTCTTTTTTATATAATAATCAAAATTTATTTCTAATTCTCTCCAATTTTGGGTAACTTATATCTCTTCAAATTTTTTACACTAAAAGTAAATTAATCTCAAGCTTCAAAAATTAGTGGCTTATTTTACTCAAAAATTTGGTCTTTTCACTCTTTTTTTTTTATCAATTTTTATTTAATTTAATTAAGTTATAATTTAGATTAATTTAATAAAAATCTACATTTGATTTTAAAATTATTTTGATTATGTTTGTAATTTATGTTTTTATATTTTAATTTAACTTAATTAATTCTAAGTTCAATAAATTAATTTAACATAATTAAATATTAATTTAAAATTATAATTTTTAATGAAATATTATTTTAAAATATAATTAAAAATAAATACATTAAAATTAAATAAAATAATAAATTAATTAATTAATTTAATTAAATATATAATATTAAATTTAAATATTAATCCCTAAATTAATTTTTATGTTTAATTTTATTTTTCAAGACTAATTATATTTATCAATATTTTAAATTCATCAAATTACAACTATATTTAATTATATGTCATATAAATATTAAGTCTTGTTAATATTTGTTCAGGTCAATAACATGTCGGGTTTAAAACAAGTCGGGTCATTTATCAGGTCGAATTCAAAACAAGTCGGGTAAAATCAGGTCTTGGGTCATTTAGTTGGGTAATATCAGTTATCTACCAGGTCAGACTCGGGTTCGAGTTTGTTTCAGTAGGATGTAGGTCGGGTTTAGGGTCTACAATAACAAGTTAGAATCGGGTTCGGGTCATTCTCGGTCGAATATAATTCGGGTTCGGTTACTACTGTAACAGGTCCAACTCGGGTTCGGGTCAACAACAGTCAAATACAGATCGGGTTCAGGTCATTACATCCCCGGGACAAACCAGGTTTTGACTCGTACAGGTTTCATTCGGGTTTTCAAGTCGAGTGAGCTTTTTACGTCCCTACTCTCAATATAAACTTAACCTTATCTCGTTATTAAGGGTGTGCATTATTCGGATTTAATCGAATTAACCGATCAAACTAATTTTTTTTCGTTAATTCAATTGGTTAATTTTTGGTAAGTTTGATTAACGGTTATATTTTTTGAAAAACTTGGATAACGATTAATTTGGTTCGAAATTAGTTAATTAACTAAATTAACTAAAATTCTTTAATATTAAATAATATATGTTATATATATTTATATTTGGTCATTAATCTTCTAAAAATTAAAAAATTGTCATTAGAATTTCTGATATATTATAAAATGATCATTAAACTTTTATCAAATTAGCATAAAATAAAATTTTAGTGACTAAAAAGATTATTTTACCATAATTTAGTGACTTTTTGTGTAATTTACCCAAAAAAAAATTTCATAAATTTCGATCCACTCGAAAATCGACCGAATTAACCGAATGCACACCGTTAATTCGGTTATGACTAATTCGGTTAAAGTTTTAAAATTTTCGATTAATTTGGTTATAGTTAATTCAGTTCGACTACCGACTGAATTAATCGAAAGCACACCCCTACTCTTTATTATTTGATTGATTCAAAAGACAGAGATGATAAGAAATGTTCTCTAGCATTTTTCTTTTAAAGATGAGTATATAATTATTAAGTACAACTTAAATAATATATTGTTGAATATTATTGAATTTTTAATGACTATTAAAAGATTATATGACTTCATATACAATTAATAATTATTCAAAATAAAATTATAATATTAGGTTTAATAATTTTTTATATTTTATTATATATTAATTTTAATTGAAATTAAAATTAAAATAAATATCAAAAACTAGTTTTTATATCAAAATCCCTAAATACTCTACTCTTATCTTAAAATCGTCGTCCATAATTTAAAATCTAAATGTCTAAACTAAAACCCTAAAATATAAACTCTAAACATAAATCTTAAACTCTAAACATGAATTTAAACCCTAAATTAACACATTAAACCCTAAAATTAGCAAGTTTGAGTTTGCACAGTTTGTGTATCAAAGTTTCTTTCTTCATAAGGCTTTAAATAAGACGTGACAGATAAGAGTTACTCGAGTCTGACACAATCAAAAATCGGTCAACACTTAACTCGATTTGACTCGAATAAAACTCAAACTCGATTCAAGTTCTTAACAAGTCGAGTTTAGTTCAAATTTTTTAAATTCGTTTAAAATTACTCAAACTTGAACTCGATTCAAAATCTTAACGAATCTAACTAAGCTTAACACTATTCAAACTCAAACTTGGCTCATTTGCGCCCCGCCTACTGCCTACGGACAACATCAGGAAATTCAACCAAAGTGCAGTAGCATGAACATAGTACCTAAAGAGTCACCTGATCATATAAGCATAATCAGTGCAAATTATCAAGACAAAATTCCCAACATTCTGCAAAACAAATTCTATTTCAGACAAGAAATACAACATTGATTATCATTAATTTGCTAAATCTAGAATTAGGATTTTAAAATTAAAAGAATTTTAAAAAAATAAAGTTTATAATCACTCGTTTTGATCTTGTATTATTTAACAATTTGTTACTTGTTATATTCGAAAAATCTTAAATTTTCATAAAAATACCATCAAATTTAAAAAAGATACTTAAATCAAATTTTATATTCGTATAACTGGATATCTAAATATTAGATCCAAATGTCAAATATTTGAATATGCAGATTTTTTGGATCAAATTCAAATCCTTATTTTACTTATCCAAAAAATATCCAAAATCCGAAATGTACACCCTGTTTAAAACAGTGTAAAACTTAAAAAAATACCCTTTTTCTCTAACATAGCCGACCCCTTGAATGTGGTTGTATGAATCAATGGGCACGTAATCTTAACTCGACGGGTTTCAACCCGATCCAATCGGGTTGGAGTTTTTTGTAGAAAATTCGGGTTTGGGTGGAAAAAATCTAACCCGACCTGGGACTAATAGTGTAATTTTTTTATATATTTTAGGAATATTTGTAATAATGATCCCTCTTTATATATATTTTAGGAATATTTGTAATAATGATCCCTCTTTATATATATTTTATACAATTAGGTCACTAAAATTAATTCTTTTACAATTAGGTCACTAAAATTTTATTTTTTACAATTAAATCCCTAAAATTTAAATTTTTTAATGATTCAGATCAGGTCAGATTTTAAAGCTTAAAAATCGGATCAGGTCAGATTTTAAAGCTTAAAAATCGGATCAGGTCGATTTTTTACCCTAAGCCCGGATCGAGTACGGGTGAGCCAAATATCCGACCCACGCCCATCTCTAATCCGGATGCCAAGGATTGTCCACAATAAAAGTTTGCAACATGCAGTAGGAATACATATAATTGGGAATGTTATTCGCATTGATTATAATATTGACAATGGCATAAGAGGGGGATTTCTGTAATACCAAGCATTAGGTAATGTTTGCATACTGTTTAGGGGACTAAATTGCAAAGATTTAACAATCAATGGATTAAATTTTTAACTTTGGGTAGTGAAGGTACCAAATATTTAAGAGTTTGAAATGACAATGATCCATATTTATACATTTTTAGGGACCTACTCTCGACCATATACGATAGACTTTGTTGATGTAACTTGTTTCATTCAAGGTCTTTTGTTTCTGTCCAACAGCAGACATATAATATGTAATAAAACACAACAGAATTCCTTTGGGGATGTTACAAACAATAGTTTTTCTAGTAAAATGTCCTAATTGGTGGGGAGTTCTGGTAATAATTATACAAATACTTAAAATTTAAAATGTGATTGTGAAGCTTGTAAAGCAAGTATAAATCCTACCTTAGCACTTCAATCTTTACTCGATTCACTATAAAATCTTGGATGTTAATGTATAGGCGGGTATGTTACTTAACCCGGTGTCATCCGTCTTTCTTGCATACGTATATGAAATGAGAATCCGGGTCTTCCAAAACAAAGTCAGCAGGAAGTGTGCCCTTCTCGGTGAGGGGAATTGGCTCCAAGTACGACTTTGTCGATGAACCACCTCCAGGCCTCTTAAAATCCGGTCTGGCTGCAAATGAAATGAGACATAAGTTGCGAAGTTTAATACATGATAAAGAAACAAGGCTCTGTCCTGCCTGTGATCAATGGATTTACTATAGAAAGCATCTACTAAAAGATGAACATGATAAAAATGCAGCAATTTCGTGACTCGGCTTTTTCTAATGCAAGCAATTAAACGAATGACAATGTGCAATAAAGTCAACAAGGACATATGCTAAACGATACACCTTTCCTTACTAAATATACGACACAGGATGTCAAGGATGATCCTATGAGACGATGGGTATTTCTGTTCTTGGGGGGGAAATGAGTAATGTTTGGCGACATGCAAATGGACCTACCCTAACTAGTCCTACCTAGCTTGTTAAGACTGAAAACAGGATTTAATCGGGTCAAAACCATATTTGCAAAAGACAATATAGATGTTTCTTATCAACAATCCGTCCTACTTTGTTGCCACCACAAAGTCTAGAATCTGCCTGATGGAGAGTACCATCGAGTTTGCCATAAGACAGAATTGGTTCCTAGAGTAAGCATCCGAACATGTATTTGGATTATAAAAGGTGTGCCCTGGAAATAAAAGGCCTTTTGTATGGTCATCTTATGTAGATAACTTCTTGGGACGATGTCCCACTTTAGAGCACCTAAATGTTAGAGACAAGACAACAGATAGCATTCATGGGAAGAGTAATGAAGGCGAAATGCTAGCACCGTTGAGTTATTACACAAGTATCGTACTCCGATCTGTGTTTCCTCCAGATCAAGATAGCCACGCAAATTGTGGACTCAAATTCCAACCAAAGAACAAGGTAGAAGGATAAAGCAAAATGAACTTCAGGGATGTTTACTGCTGTTGTGGCTCTCTTAAAGAATAGAGAAATATATCCAATGAAAACAGAATCTAATCAGGCAAGGCCGTGCAAGATTAATGCGGTCATAATGAAGGAAGTTAACCTCACTAGCATTTGTAACTCGGCAGAGCTAAAAGACGCACATAATCCGAGAATATTTAACAGATGAAAACAAGACAGGCATCGGAAACCAAATGATGTCAAACAAAAAGAAAGATGTTTAAACATGACAAGGAGAAGAAATAGAGCTTACGTAGGTTATACAATAATATATTCCAACTATATGCCGGCCGGTTCAAATGTGGCATCCTCGCTGTTGGATCACCGTAAGTTATCTGGTGAAGGCAAATTTACAAACACATCATCCATTTTGAAGTTCAAGAATGAAAAAAGGGAACATTGCTGCAATAAAGTTTTCAGGTTTGGCTAAATGTTTACCAACATGTAGATCCCTCCGGGTTTGAGAAGTCTACCAAGAAGAAAACAGAAGGCATTTAGCTAGCGGTTTCGAAATTGAGCGCATGCACAATCAAGGCAACTCCTATCGACAAGACTATGTCTCTAGTTATTGTAATCAGACAATGTAATTAAGACAATTAAGTTCCGAACCTGCTCACTTCGCTTAACATCCGTGTAGCACTTATTGGAGCGTCTGTGCCACACTAAAACTCAAAAAAGAAGAAACCTTAAGACTTCGTAAATGAACAGACGAAACAACAAAAGCATTTGAAAACGTAACGTACCATCAAAGAATCAAGAGTTCCTGAATCAAATTTCAGCAGCTCATTAGTAATGTGTTCAGAAACAGCAAGAAAGCCTCATTAGCATTCAAACCAGAAATTCGACAACCTTTGACAAAGTAATGGAACAGGATGTCATACCTTTATCGATAACACTGTCGAAAGATTCGTCCGGGAAAAAACTCATATCCCTAACATCCATTTGCATGTCTATTTAGATTCATCAAGGAAAACCACAAATTAATAAGTACAGACAACGGAGGAGGATGCAAGAATCACCCAAAAGGATACATTTGAGCTGAGGAACAAACTCATATTTCCTTCTCATCATGTCAATAGCCACCGAGGAAATGTCAATGTTCATAATGTCTTCATAACCATCCTTGACCATGTCCTCCGAAATAACTACAAAGCAAAACCATGTCTAAAAGCAAGCAGAGCAAAGAGACAAACAAAAACCCTAGATTTGAACTTACAGACCCTTATGCCTACAACAACCAAATCCATCAAATTCAAATATTTCATACTTTTATCCTTTTTTCCGGCAAACAAAAGATATACAGACAGTTAACCGAATCAAAAACACCAAGCGGGAAGACAAAAGCTTTTAAAAGAGAAGATCTAGACATAGTAGTAACGAAAAAGAAGAGAAATTACGGGCATTTCCACAGCCGACCATGAGAACACGAGAGGAAGTCGGGACATATCGACGAACAAAGGGTCGGAGAGAAGAGTAACGCTGGTACCAGTCAAAGGCACCGCCGGCTTCCTGAATATAACGGGAGTCCCAATAGAGGGCATCACCGTAGTTGTAGGTGTTGCAGCTAGAGACATCCCGGAACATCTTCTTCTTCTTCCTCCTCCTCCTCCTGCTTTTATGTTTTGGTTTTGTTTATTTTTGGGTATTTTTCTTTTCTTTCTAGAACAGGGTTTTTTTCAGAACGGGATGGGATTGGGAAGCAAGAGGTCAAGGAGGCAGAGCGTGTGGGTGGACGTGTTTTGGGGGTTTGCTGGTGGGGACAAGGAAACAGGGACTGCTTTGCTTCGTGATTTAACGGACTCTTATGTCTGAAATCCTGAAAATTTTAGGGCAAGACGAGTTAAAATAAAGTTAAAATGCAATAGAATTAAAATTATTAAAAGAATTATAAGGACTGTTTTGTTTCTTGATTTTGGTATATATTAAATTTTTTATAAAAGTTATAATAATTTGGTATATATCAAATTTTAAAAAAAATCGAAAGTATAAAAATTTCGATACGTATCGAATTTTTTATAAAAATTATAAAAAAATTGTATATATCAAAAAGTTAATACCAAAATTCTTATAATGTTATAACAATTACGGTTCAACTTCATTTTTAGTCTCATTTTAATCCATTTATGTTAGAAAAAACCCAATCAAAAACTACATCATCGTATTTGTTTTTTTTATTTTGACATAAAGATAATTTTAACCTTCAACGTTCAGAATTTTTATCATTTTGACCCTCATTTTTTTTAGATAAATTTAACTTTTAACCTGTATCTTTTTAACAAATATCTCATTTTTTAATTAACATGATGATTAGGACGATGGTAACATATGATAATATATTTTAAATGACATGATATCTAAGCTATCAAATACATACACGTGGGATATAATTTTATTCTAATATAAGATATAAAACAATTAAAATTTATATAAAATATTAAAAATTAATTAAATCTAAAACAAAAAGATACTAAAAATTCTCAACCTTAACCACAATAGAATCAAAATTTTATCTAAAAAATATGAACACAGTTAGAAAAGAAAGAGTTTTGTAAAAATTGTTATTGATAAATCAAAGGTAAGTGATTTTGATACTAATCAATTGGGGTTTTGTTATTTTAGTTTAGAATTTAGATATTTAGTATTTAATCTAAATTAAAAGTTTTAGGGTTTTGATTTATAGTTTAAGATTTAAATTTAAATTTAAAAAATAATAAATTTGAGATTTTAAATTTTAACTAAATAAAAAAACCTCAAAATTATAAAAAGAAAAACAAAGTAGTGAAATTATTTAAGGTTTAGTAGTCAAAATGTTTTAGATTTAATTAAGTTTTGATATTTTATTTGAATTTTAATTATTTTATGTTTTATATTGAAATAAAATTATATTTTATCTGTATGTATTTATAGGTTAGATGTCATTTAAAATATATTATTACATGTTTATTATATGTCATTATCATTAAATTTTTAACAGTGCATTCATCACGCTAGCTAAAAAATAAGATATTTGTAAAAAAGACTAGATTAAGGGTTAAATTTATCCCAAATAAAGAATAAGGACCAAAATAATAAAAACTATAAACATTAAAGATTAAATTTATCTTTATGTCTTTTATTTTTTTATATTTTTTCAAGATAAAAAATGTAAAATTTCTTTAAAATATTAAAAAAAAATTAAATAGGTTGAAAAATGGATTTAATAGTTTAAATCAAATAATTAAAATAGAAACCATTAGATTTTGTGATTTAATATTATAAGTTAAATCAATTAAAATGATAACAATAAATAAATAAACAAGTTAGTATGTATATATATTGACTATAGAAAGTTTTCTTCAACAATGATTTTATCTATATTATAGGCTAATTTTCTCCACAAAGTAGAAATCGGATTAAACATATTTTTTTATTAAAAATATTAAAAGTCAAATACTACTCGATTGTTATAAATATATTTATTTATGGTGGATATCCATATAAACTTTAATGGGCTTTAGTATTAGGGTTTAATACCCATTGAAATTAGGGTTTCCATCTTATGCCTATAAATATAGACTTTTGGCATAGCATTGTATATAACCTACTTTGAGAATATAATAAAATCTCTCTCCCTTTTGTCTCTCATCTTTATTCTCTCTTTTCTTCTTGTTCTTATTTTTATTCACAACACGTTATCAGCACGAGACTCTAACCAACGGATGTGTTTGTCGTTCAAATCTTGAAGGAGTTATTGAAAAGAATTTGTTCATGGCATAAATCAAAGATAAGTTTTTCTCCCTCAATTATATTTTAATTACCGATTATTTTTCTCTCTTGATCTTTGATTTGATTTTTAATTTATTAAAAATCTTTGGTTGTTTGGTGTTTGTTTAGCGATAAAACGACTCAATTCCTGTGGTGTTTGTCGATAATTTCCAAAAAGAATTTTAACAAAATATTGGTGATTAAACTTTCCATATATTCAAATTAGTGGAAAGTTCGGTATGTTTTATTTATTTAATTTGAGATTTTTTATCTTTATTTATAACCAATATTTGTTTATTTTATTATTATGACGAAAGTTTATGTTTTAATCATGTTTTAAGTATTACATGATATTAGAACAAATATTAAACCTTTAATCAATTAATATGTTCTTTGTTATGTTGGTTTAATCCGAGTATATTGGTTGGACATCCCGTTCTGCGAGGCTACTGGTCTCAAAGGAGGTTCTTTTTTTAAAGGACCTTGTGGACTGGTTTAACAACGCCGTGTATGAGGATTAAATTTTTTGTTCTTTGTATATATTGTATATATATTGGTTGATCAATTACTATTTAATAGTATGAATATTTTTTTTGCTTGGAAGCAATATTTTTTTTGTGTGTCGAAAAACTCGACTATAGACTTCTCCCAAGTTCAAGTTACGAAAATTGTCTTGATCAAAGAATTTTGATGGGAGGCATTCCCTGAAGTGAATGCATGCATGATGATTATTCCATGCGATTATTGGATTTATGACATTCCATGAAGTGAATGCAAGCATGATGATTATTCCATGCGATTATTTGATTTATGTCATTCCCTGAAGTGAATGCAAGCATGATGTTTATTCCATGCGATTATTGAATTTGTTTCATTCCTTGAAGTGAATGCAAACGTGATAATTCACTATATGGTTAGTGAATAAAACTCAATTATGTGCCAGAGTATCATTGATGAGGATATGTTAGGAAAAAAAACATACTTCACTTTTCATGCCAACAATGTTGTCCTTTAGACACAATATCGTGAAAAAGGCTTTAAGAAATATTCTGAGTTAATTTCTTGCCTTCTTGTGGCTGAGCAAAATAATAAGTTGCTCATGAAAAATCATGAATATCGCCCAACAGGCTCCGCTCCATTCCCTGAAGCGAATGTGACATTATATAGTGGAATGAATAAAAGCCACATTAGTAATTGTGGTTACGATTGAAGTCATAAAATAGACATGGATAAGATGATTATTTTGAGATGACAAGAATGATAGAGATCAGATTAAAAATCTTTATGTTATCAATGTGATGGTATAAACCATTGATCTCGTACTTGTCAAACGCCGAAGTATTACGGACTTTATTCATAATCATGAATGATAAATTGAAGAAAATATAATCAGATTTTCTTCGTGGCGAAAATAATGGCGTTATTGATCCAACTCAATTGGATATTGATAATTTTTCTCATAGTCCTTCAAGAGAATAATTCGTCATTTATTTTATTTTCCTTATAACATCTAAAGGAATAATTGATCTTTTATTTAATTTGGTTATGTTAATTTATTTTTATTTATTATATATTTATGTTAATTTATTTTACATATTATTTATTTACGCTCTATGTTAATATATCGTTAATTTATTTTATATATTATTTATTTACATTCTATGTTAATTTATCCTTTGAAGAATATTATCACTTCCGGAATGAAATCTACAATGAATTGTGGCTATTTATGCCAAGCAGACAGTGCAAGTACTCATACTATACTTAAGCATAAGAAATATTTTCCCATTTAAATACAAGGGAAAATGTGAGTACTATATCTCAAAGTACTAAAATATCAATGCTTCGGAAGAGATTTTGAGAGTTTATCTTTGATAGATAATCGATTTGATATAATGTGCTATATTTAATATTTTCCATTCCTCGAAGTGAATGGCACAGAGCACATATTTTTCATTCCCCGAAGTGAATGAAATAAAGCACATATTAAAATGTGCATAATTATGCATATTTTCCCATTTTAAATGCAAGGGAATAATGTGAGTACTATATCCGGAAGTACTATTATCACAGAAAGCTCCGACTGAGCAAATATGTTATTGCCAAATGAGACTTTATCTCATATTTACAATGAATTATGCTCGTTGAGCAAATATGTTATTGCCAAATGAGACTTTATCTCATATTTATAGTGCATTATTCTCGTCAAAGTCGCAAAAGAGACTTATTGAATTTTAAAGATATTTCCAGAAATATATTGAGAATATTAGTCAAGAGGGTGCTGACTATCTCAATATTACGAGTATAACTCAAGGAAATAATGAAATCTTGGCAAAATTACATGCACTGTCATTCATATTGTACTACATAAGAATTAGTACAAATTGAAGCTCATGCTATTGTAAACTAGATGTTTACTGATAATTTTATTTGGCATGACCGGTTAGACCATCCCGGTTCAATTATGATGCGAAAATTTGCTAACACATTCATGTGTTCATTTATTGAAGAATTAAGATTTTCTTCATGGTAATATTTCACGTGATACTTGCTATGAAAGCTATTTGATTATTCAATCATCAACATCTAAGATAGAGTGTTATTAATTTTCTGGAACGGATACAAGGTGATATATATGGGCCCATACACCTTTCTTAAAAACCATCTAGATATTTTACAATTTTTTTCGATGCATCGACTAGATGGTTATGTGTATCCTTGTTAATAACCCGCAACTTGGTGTTTGCGAGGCTACTTGCTCAGTTGATAAAATTACGAGCACATTTTCCAGATTATTTTCTAAAGACAATCAGTCTTGATAATGTTGATGACATGTAATTTTACATGTAGTATCACAAATTCGCATCAAGCCAACAAATGATCATAAGTTCTCCCCATTACAAATGGTTTTTGGTCAGGAACCAAATATTTCTCATCATAGATTTTTTTTTGTGCGATATATGTTCTAATTGCTCCACCATAACGCACAAAGATGAGTTTTGTTGGGAATATATATAAGAGCTTCTGATAGGGGATTTATTTACAACCCGATTTACTGACTATCATTTTAATGAGTCAGTTTACCCAACATTAGGGGGAGAAAATAAATAGCTGAGGAAAGAAATAAGTTAGAATGAATTATCATTTTTCTCATTTTGATCCACGTACTACACAATGTGAACTATAAGTTCAAAGGATAATTCATTTAGCAAATCAATTGCCAGATATTTTGCTGACCATAAAAAAAGTGACTAAGTCACGTATACCAGCTATAAATGCTCCGATTAAATTTGATGTCACGGAAAGACAAACTCTAGTTGTTAATGAGTCTAACTTACGCTTAAAGCGTAGTAGACAAGTAATTTCCAAAGATAAGAGATCCTCGAAAAAGAAAATGAGCTATATTTTATGATGGTCTGATCGAGGAATCAATGATTATGAAAATCTCTAGAAAAGATTAAATGGTCTCCAACAGAGACATTGACATGACTCAGGTACCTAATAATAAAGAGATCTCAATAGATTATGTCATGTCTGGTAATAAGTGGAACTGAAATTAAATCGACGTCGTTAATATATTTGCATGCAATATAGCACTAGAGATTTTATTTGATGATGTGGATCATGAATCATTGTCAATTAGGCAATATAAACAAAGAAATGATTGGCCAACATGAAAGAGGCAATTGAGGCGAAACTAAAATCTCTTTTGAAAAGAGAAGTATTTGGGCCTATAGCCAGTACATTAAAATGCGTAAAGCTCGTGGATATAAACGAGCCTTTGTGAGAAAGAGAAATCAAAAGGGGAAATCATGAGATATAAGCTCATTTGGTTGCACAAGGATTCTCACAAAGACATGAAATTGATTATGAGGAAAATATATTCCTCGGTGGTGGATGTAACTACTTTTAGATTTTGTTCAGTCTGACAATAAATAAAATTACTCGGTTTCTGCCTAATAGATGTTGTTACATCATATTTGAATGGGCCTCTTGACAGTAATATTTACATGAAATTTTCGGAAAGATTTAGGTTGCCATAAGCAGCTCATTCAAGTTCTCGAGAACATTATTCAATCATATTGAATATATTTTTTTATGGCTTGAAACAATTTAGGCGTATTTGGTATGATCGCCTCATTGAATATTTATTAGTATAATGCTATATGAATTATTTCCCCGAGCATTTTTATTAAGAGGTTTAGCTCTAAATTTTTACTGTTGTGTATGTCGATGATTTGAATATCGTTGAGACTCGTGAAGAGACCTCCTCAAATCCTTGTGTATCTATCGACATACAGAAAAATATTGAAAGAGACTTTACATGCATAACATATATCTATTGATCACCCTTTTGGTTGTTGCTAAGTCTCTTACTGTAAACAAAGATTTTTTCGCCTCACGAAAAGGGTAATGATATTCTTGGTCTAAAGCACAATATACATATTATTTGATCTGGAAGCATCGTATCTTAACTGGTCCAGAAATATTATTTAAGTGCTACGAGATCATTACCTTTAAATAATTGTTATGCAAGAGGCAAAGCCGAAATATGTGTTTGGCTAAACATATCTTGAAGATATGTGAATGTTTTTTACAAGATAAGATGCAAGTTATCTTGTACAAAGATAATACAAAATTTATATCTCAAGGTGGATATATCAAATATGATAAAACGAAACATATTTCTTCAAGTTTCGTCCCTCATGATTTTCAGATGAATGATATTCAATGAATCATTTCAAGCAATGATTTGGAAGATTTATCCACTAGTGCATGATCTACTTCAATATTTGAAGATTGTATTCAATATTGAATTATGAAGATTCAAAGATCTTATGTGATATTTTCATGAGGGGGAGTAAATACGCGTTGCACTCTTTTTCCCTTAACCGAGGTTTTGTCCTAATGGGTTTTCCTGGTAAGGTTTTTAATGAGGCAACATGTTATGCGTATCAAAGATGTGTGTACTCTTTTTCCTTCACTAAGAATTTTTTTTCTCACAAGGTTTTTATCTTAGTAAGGTTTTAACGAGGCACATTATCTTCATGGATATCCAAGGGGGAGTGTTATAAATATATTTATTTATGGTGGATATCCATATATTAAGTTAAACTTTAATGGGCTTTAGTATTAGGGTTTAATACCCATTGAAATTAGGGTTTCCATCTTATGCCTATAAATATAGACTTTTAGCATAGCATTGTATACAACCCTACTTTGAGAATATAATAAAATCTTTCTCCCTTTTGTCTCTCATCTTTATTCTTTCTTTTCTTCTTGTTCTTATTTTTATTCACAACATCAATTTCATTATTTATATTTTTTTATTAAAAAAATTAAAATCGAGGCTGAACATAAACCAATTTTAATTTGAAAGTTTAACTTTTCAAAATATTTTTTTAGTTAAAAAATAAATATAATAAAAAACGCTCGACTTTCTCAAAAATTAATTTGGAAAAAAATAAGTTTCAAAAGTATTTTTTTAACCTAAATGTAAAAGTTGTTTTTTTAGTTATTATGGTTGAAAAAATATTTTTAAAGTCAAATTACAGTTTTAACTTTCATTTGTTATTGTGTTTATGTATAATTTATAAATTTATAATTTTTTACAAAGATATAATTAAATAATTAATAAAATAATTTTAAATTTAAAAATTATATATATTAAATAAAATATTTTAAATTTTTTATATTTTCATAGAATATGTGAAATTGTTAAAAAATATATATTTATTAATAAAAATATATTTTTTATATTTTTATGATAATTTAAATCAATATATTTGATATATTACAATATTAAAAAATTTAAATATCATTTATTGTTGTGAATAAAGTAAAGAATAAGAATAAAATAGATGAATAGAGATGAGAGAAAAGAGAGAGACTTTTATTATATTCTCAAAGTATGGCATACAATGCTTTCTCCAAAAGTCTATATTTATAGGCATAAGATAGAAATCCTAATTCTAATGGGAATTAAACTCTAATAATAAAACACATTAAAGTATTATTTAATATATGAATATCCACCATAAAGATATTCATAACACTCCCCCTTGGATATCCATGAAGATAATGTGCCTCGTTAAAACCTTACTAAGATAAAAACCTTGTGGGAAAAAATATTAGTGAAGGAAAAAAGAGTAAACACATCTTTGATACGCATAACATGTTGCCTCATTAAAAATCTTTTCCAGGAAAACCAAATGTGACAAAACCATGGATAAGGAAAAGAATACAACACGTATTTTACTCCTCCTCATAAATGCATCAGACAAGATTTCTGACACGATGCAATTCAATATTGTAAGTTAACTTCTCAAATGGAGCAGTAGGAGGTGCCTTAGTAAATAGATCTGTCAAATTATCACATGAATGAATTTGTTGCACATCAATGTCTCCATTCTTTTATAGATCATGAGTGAAGAAGAATTTTTGTGAGATATGTTTTGTTCTATCACCCTTTATATATCATTCCTTAAGTTGGGCAATACATGATGTATTATCCTCATATAAGACTATCGGAGTTATTTTTCTAGAGATTAAACTATAATTTTCTCGAATATGCTGGGTTACAGACCTTAACCACACACATTCACGACTAGCCTCATGGATAGCCAAAATCTCAACGTGATTAGAAGAAGTGGAGGTCATAGTTTGTTTCATTTAACACCAAGAAATTGTTGTACCATCGTATGTAAATACATAACCAATCTGTGATCAAGCATTATGAGGGTCAAATAATTATCCTGCATCCACAAAACCGATCAATTCTGTTTTGGATATATTAGAGAAAAATAATATCATGTCTCTCGTACCTTGAAGATAACAAAATATATGTTTAACCTCATTTCAGTGTCTTCGGTTTGGACATGAGTTAAATCTTGCCAACATATTAACAATGAATTATATGTCAAGTCGTGTGTGACTAGAAAGATACATCAATGCACCAATAGCACTTAAGTATGACACTTCTGGACCAAGAATGTCATCATCCTTCTCTCAAGGACGAAATAGATCTTTGTTAACATCAAGTGACCTAACAACCATGGGGGTGCTCAACAGATGCACGTTATGCATGTAAAACCTTTTTAGCATTTTTTCTATATATGTTGATTGATGCACAAGGATTCCATCCTTTAAGTGCTCAATATGTAATCCAAGAAAAATCTTGTTTTTCTAAGATTTTTTATTTCAAATTCTTTCTTTAAATATTCTGTTGTCAATGAGATCTCTTCAGGAGTTTCAATGATATTCAAATCATCAACATACACAGCAATAATGAAAAATTCGGAGCTAAACCTCTTAATAAAAATGAACGAGGAAATTGGATCATTCTTATAGCCTTTTGCTAATAAGTATTCACTAAGGCGATTATATCATATCCGCCCATATTGTTTTAATCTATAAAGGGATCTATTCAATTTAATTGAATAATGTTCCCGATAACTTGAATTAACTGCTTCAGGCAGTTTAAATCCTTCCGAAAGTTTCATATAAATATTATTATCAAGAGGCCCATATAGATAGGTTGTAACAACATCCATTAAGCGGAAATTAAGTCTTTGTTTTACTACCAGACTAATCAAAAATCGAAAAGTGGTTGCATCCATCACCGGGGAATATGTTTCTTCATAATCAATTCCATGTCTTTGTGAAAATCCTTGTGCAACCAAACGAGCTTTATATCTCACAATTCCCCCTTTTTCATTTCTCTTTCTCAGAAAGATCCATTTATACCCCACGGGTTTTACACCTTTTGGTTTACGGACTACAGGCCCAAAGACTTCTCTTTTTGAAAGAGATTTGAGTTCTGCTTCAATTGTCCCTTTCCATTTTGGCCAACCATCTCTTCGTTTACATTGTCCAATTGACAATGGTTCATGATCCATATTATAATCCAAAATATCTAGTGCTATATTGCATGCAAAAGTATTATCAGCATCGGTTTTATTTCGGTTCTATTTGTTACCAGACATGACATAATTTATAGAGATCTCATCATTATCAGGTACCTGAGTCATGTCTAATGTCTCTTCTAGAGACTTTCTAATCTTTTCTCGAGATATTTCATGATTTGTTGACTCCACAATGGGACCATCACAAGATATAATTCATTTTGTTTTTCGAGGAATCTTATCTTTGGAACTTACTAGTCTACCACGCTTTAAGCGTGCGTTTGACTCATTAGCAATTAGAGTTTGTCCTTCTAGGACATCAATTTTAATCGGAGCATTCACAGGTGAAATATGTGACTTAGTTACTCTTTTAGGGTCAACAAAAGCATCTAGCAATTGATTTGCTAAGTTTTGTAAATGAATTATCATTTGAACTTTTAAATCACATTGTTGGGTACATGGATCAAAGTGAAATATTTAATTATCGAAGGGGATTCAAATCCGACATATATTCTCAACCTGCTTTGAGGACCTATCTTTGTGCGTTGTGGTGGAGCAATTGGAACATAAATCGCACATCAAAAAATTCTAAAATGGGAAATATTTGGTTCCTGGCCAGAAATCATTTGTAATGGGAAGAAATTATGATAACTTACAGGCCTGATGGGAAAAAGTAATATTGCACGTAAAATGGCATGTCCCCAAACAGAAATTAGTAATTTGGACTTCATGAATAATGGTCTTACAATTAATTGAAGTCGTTTGATAAATGATTCTGCAAGACCATTTTGTGTATGAACATGAGCTATAGGAAGTTCAACATTAATTTCAATCGGCATGCAAAAATCATCAAAAGCTTGAGAAGTAAATTCACCAGCATTATCAAGACAAATTATCTTTATGGAAGAATCTAAAAAATGTACTCGTAATTTTATTAATTGAGCAAGTAATCTCGCAAATGTCAAGTTGTGGGTGGATAACAAGATTAAATGCACATATAACAAGATTACATGCAAGTAATTTTTCTAGTACTTTCTTATTGTTTAAGTTATACTCGTAATATAGAGATATTCAAAATCTCCGTGACTAATACTCTCAATATGATATCCATTTCTACGAATATCTTTAAAACTCAATAAATTTCTTTTCGACTTTGGAGAGTATAATGGATCTTGAATATGGAATAAAATTCCATTTGGTAATAGTATATGCGCTCTTCCGGAGCCTTTTATGATATTAGCACTTTCGGATATAGTAGTGTAGAACTAACATTTTGATATAATAATTGAAAATTAGTTTTTGGATTAAATTGAAAATATTTCAAAAATGATTTTATGTCCAAAAAAATTAAAAATAAGTTTGAGACATTTTCAAAGACTTGTTAATGTGTTTTAAATTTTTTAAAGAAGTCAAAGAACACAAAATGTTCCAGGTGTTTCGATATATCCTCAAGGCATTTCGATACGCTTTTGTCTTTAGATAGAATGGTTTCGATACGTCATTTAAAAATCCTCCAACGGTTAGGAGAAGTATCGAAACGGTTAAGGCTTGTTTCGATACAATGAGCTAAGGGTTTCGATACACCTCAAGGGTGTTTCGATACCGGTTATTAAATACAGGTGGACCAGTTTTTGAGCCTTCACAATATTTATATCCGGTGCTTTATCTTGCCCTTCTCTTATATATGATCTGTCTTTACTGAATTCTCCTTGATAATCTTTTCTAATTTTGTTGATGGCTTTGGGTGGGGTGGGGGGGATTTTCCTCATTGCTTAGGATTCAGCTGCATCACAAATTCAGTCAAGTAGTGTTCATGGTAGAGGTTATGATGAAAATTATCAGTGTTCTTTTTCTCCATATGGAGGATATGCTCCTCCTCCCTTGTATGCACCTCAAGCACCGCCTACCAACATGTTTGTTCCAACCCCAACTCCTCATATTTCTCAGGTATACTGTTTTTGGTTTCTTTTTGTGCACATCAGTCTATTTGATGGTAGACTCTAAACAATGGCTAAGTGTAGTAATATTTGTTGTTTTCTTCTGGTTTTACTTTTAATCCGACGGGTAAATGAACCATCCATTGGATGTATTTTCAAAAAAGAGAGTGCTTGTCAAGAGATTGTTTGATCAAAATATTGGGTTTAATTAGGACTGCAAGGCCATACTAAAACTAGCATTGGATAATTATATGCTTGAAAATGTTGCAGATAAAAATCTTGTGATATTTCTTGATTGACTTGATAGTTTTTCAACCTACAAACTGCTTTTATTGGCAATGTCTAAAATTTGTTACTAGTTCTCTCTGAGATCCGCAAATTAAAAATTTGAACAAAACCGGCATCATATGTTTGTTTGGATTTGATATTTTGCATATCCTGTTTTGAAGAAATGATCTAACTACAAAAAGAAGATTAGCTATTGCATTGAAAAGGCCGTGGTAATCTAAAATGAGCACTATATCTTTGGACTCCGGCTTTCTATTTTTTTCTAGCTTTTATTTTATTTTAATTTATTTTAATGCTTGATTTTCTTTGGATTAAGTATATCAGCTTGAACAAAACTTGAAGAACTTTTAGTTGCCCAAAATCTCAAGCGAGATAAAAAAAAATGAACAAAATCTCCAAGAAGGAATGATTAAGACAGGCAGTATGTTGTTCTTTTTTCAATCAACATGAAAACATCATGATTTTAATATCATTGTTGGTTTGTGTTGGTTGTATAACCAACCAAATTGTGGTTCATTGAACCATTTCCATCCATGCATGTTTCCACTACCGGAAATGTGCCAAGAAATATCATCCCACGTTCAGCACTTCATAGTTCGGTTAAGGCAAATGTCGTGTAGTTACAGGGGCATTTTTGTCCATTTGGTTGGTGGTTCTTGATGGATGAACCCCTATAAATACCAACCTAGCCTAAGGTCCCTAAGCATCAAACACAAGAATCACATATTCCATCTAGTGAGTTTTTGAGTGCTTAGAAGATCTTGGCGGTTCTAATTATTTTTGTAGCTGAGTTCTTTATTTTACGGTGGTTCGAGGTGTTACCACGGTGGTCCGACGAGCTCGACGGTGGTGCAACCACATCTCAAGTTGGCATAAGGTCTTGACAATGGCTGGAGGTATTTATTTCGATCCTTTTCCGCTGCGTTTATGCTCGTTTAATGCTTACATTTGGTATGCGAGCCATGTTAAATCTCTGCCTTGTCATGTTTAATTTTTCTCAAAATTAAAATGCCATTTTTGATCTTTAAAGTCTAAAATTTTGAGAAAAATTATGTTGCAGAAATTTTATAAGATTAATTTCTAAAATTTATTAATTTATTTTTACTTAAATAAATTTTAGAAATTAATATATAGTATGTGCCTAAATTAAGATATGTTATAACTTAGTTATATACATAAAATTAGGTACATAAAACTTTAGTACTTATTGCATAAAGCTTTAGCAATAAAACTATAGAATATGTCTAGGGATCCAAATAATTTATTTAATTAGAGAATTAGCCACAGCAACTTTAATTAAATAAAATTATTATAAGGATCTCATAAGGACTAGACATAGAACGTTGCATAATGACAAGCAACATTTTAAATAAAGTTTAGGGTTAATATCTAGCTAAGTGATTTTCATAATTTTATTTAGTTAAAGACTAGCCACAGCATCTTTAGTTAAATAAAATTACTAAGGTTAAAAATCACATATAGAATGCTTAGATATTAAATTCCTTAACATCAAGGTAAAAATTATTAGACGAATTTTTATAATTACCCACAAGAGTTATAAAAATGAATTTAATAATTTTTACATAAAGGATAGAAAATATTCTATCAAATGAATCTAATCGAATTAAAAATTTAGCCCACAGACAATTTTTATGTCACTAGATTCATTATTTCTATAATTTGCATTGGTAAATTATAGCTTATGTTATGCCTCAAATTTATATTAAGCATGTATGTCAATTTATTTTGCAGCATTATTACTTGTGAATATCTCTGATAATAGAGTAGATATCCCTGAATTAACTAGTGAGAACTTTAAGTTCTGGAAGGAAGGTATTCTTCTTCAATTAGGGTGTATGGATATTGACTATGCTATAAGGAAACCTGAGCCACATGTCAGTGACACCAGCAATCAGGTTGATCTTGCTCTATATGAAAAGTGGGAGCGATCTAATCGCTTAAACATTATGTTCATTAAGAGCAAGGTTCCTGCTGATGTTCGTGGTTCAATTGAGCATTATGAGAATGTCCAAGAGCTATTAAAGGCTATAGAGAAACAATTTCAGACTTCTCAAAAGTCATTAGCCAGCACCTTAATTATGAAGTTCACATCTCTAAGTCTCACTACGGTGAGAGGTGTGCGTGATCACATCAATAAGATGTGTGATTTGGCAACTCGACTTAAAGCACTTGAGGTTGAAATGTCTGAATCTTTCCTGGTGCACTATATATTGAACACTCTTCCTCCTCAATACGGGCCATTTAAGATCTCTTATAACACACATAAAGATAAATGGTCTATTGATGATCTTTTGACCATGCGTGATCAAGAAGAGGGTAGGCTCGTACTAGAGATGGGAGAGAGTGCACTGACGGTTACTCAAGGAAAGAATTCAGTCCAAGCCAAGCAAAAGGGGAAGGCTAAAATGCAACCCCAAGCTGACATCAAGAAAGAGTACACGTGTTTCTTCTGTAAAAAGAAGGGACACATGAAGAAGGACTGTGTCAAGTATAAGGGCTGGCTTGAAAAGAAAGGTAAATCAATCTCACTTGTTTGCTTTGAGTCAAAAATATGGTTGATGTTAATTATAACACATGGTGGATTGATTCTGGTTCTACAATCCATGTCTCAAATTCCTTACAGGGATTAAAAAACCTGAGGGAACCAGTGGGAGCTGAGCGATACATCTATTCAGGAAACAAGATGCAATCACATGTGGAAGCTATTGGGACCTGTGAATTAGTGCTTAGTAGTGGCTTTGTTTTAATTTTAGAAAAGACTTTCTATATTCCTAGTTTTTCAAGAAATTTGATTTTTGTTTCAAGACTTGTACCCTTGGGGTATTGTTTTAATTTTTCGAATATTGGTTTTAATTTATTTTATAAATCAGAAATTGTTGGAAATGGAATTTTATGCGATGGTCTTTACTCTATTGATTTACAAAATAATGTCACTCATAATGTTATGCACATTCAAACTGGTACTAAGCGTTGTGTTATAAATGAAGATTCCTCTACTTTATGGCATCAGAGATTAGGACATATCTCCATCGAAAGGATTAAAAGATTAGTAAATGATGGGATACTCAATACCTTAGATTTTACTGATTTTGATACTTGTGTAGACTGCATTAAGGGTAAGCAGACTAACAAGTCAAAGAAAGGTGCCAAGAGGAGTTCGACCATATTGGAAATCATCCAATCTGATATCTGTTGCCCAGATATGGATGTGCAAGGTCAGAAATACTTCATCACTTTCATAGACGATTACTCACGATACATGTATCTCTACATGCTTCATCATAAAAGTGAAGCATTAGAAGCCTTTAAGGTTTTCAAGGCTGAAGTAGAGAAACAATGCGGTAAGCAAATAAAGATTGTGAGAACGGATAGAGGTGGTGAGTATTATGGTAGATACACAGAAGATGGACAAGCACATGATCCATTTGCGAAGTTTCTTCAAGACAACGGTATAGTTGCCCAATACACCATCCCAGGCTCGCCTGATCAGAATGGTGTTGCGGAAAGAAGAAACAGAACTTTAATGGACATGGTGCGAAGTATGCTTAGTAGCTCTAAGCTACCTAAGTCTTTATGGGTTGAAGCTCTCAAGACGGCTGTGTATATATTAAACCGGGTCCCAACCAAGGTTGTCTTAAAGACACCTTTTGAGTTATTCAAAGGTTGGAAACCTAGTTTGCGACATATACGCGTATGGGGATGCCCGTCTAAAGTGAGAATTTATAACCCACAAGAAAAGAAACTAGACCCAAGGACTATTAATGGGTATTTCATTGGATATGCCGAAAAGTCCAAAGGTTACAGATTCTATTGTCCATCTAATAGCACTAGAATTGTGGAATCAAGAAATGCAAAATTTCTTGAGAATGACTCAATTAGTGGGAGTGATCTGTCTCGGGATTCAATACCCGTAGATCAACCATCCACTTCAAGTGAGAGATTGGTTATCATATATAACACCCCTCAAGCCCAATCGGGTGTTGAACAACCAATCAATGAAGTTCCACAAGCTGCTGAAAACACTCCAATAGATCAAGTTTTTCAAGAAATTCCAGAAATTATTGAACAACCAGTTGAACAACATGATCCACAAGAGAATGTTGGTTCAACATTAAGAAGATCTATTAGAGAAAGAAAGTCAGCAATTTCTAGTGATTATTTTGTGTATTTACAAGAATCTGACTATAATGTTGGAGCTGAAAATGACCCTGAGTCATTTTCAAGTGCCATGAGCTGCATTGAGTCACAATTATGGTATGATGCTATGAAGGATGAGATGAATTCTATGAAGAGCAACGAAGTTTGGGATCTTGTACCGTTGCCTGATGATGTAAAAGCCATTGGATGTAAATGGGTCTTTAAAACAAAAAGAGACTCAAAAGGCAACATAAAGAGATATAAAGCAAGACTCGTTGTTAAAGGATTCACTCAGCGAGAAGGAATCGATTACACTGAGACTTTTAGTCCAGTATCTAAGAAAGATTCCTTACGCATTTTGTTAGCATTAGTAGCTCAATTTGACCTTGAGTTACAACAGACGGATGTGAAAACTGCCTTTCTTAATGGTGATCTAGAGGAAGAGGTATACATGAAACAACCTGGAGGATTTTCCTCTAGTGAAGGTGATCACTTAGTTTGCAAGTTAAAGAAATCTATATATGGATTGAAACAAGCCTCCCGACAGTGGTATTTAAAGTTCCATGAAGTTATCTCTTCATTTGGTTTTGTTGAGAATATCATGGATCAATGTATATACCAGAAGGTTAGTGGGAGTAAAATTTGTTTCCTTATCCTATATGTGGATGACATTTTACTTGCAACGAATGACAGGGGTATGCTACATGAGGTGAACCAATTTCTTTCTAAAAACTTTGATATGAAAGATATGGGTGATGCTTCTTATGTCATTGGCATTAAGATTCATCGTGATAGACATAAAGGTATCTTAGGTCTATCTCAAGAAACCTACATCAACAAAGTTTTAGAAAGGTTTCGGATGAAAGATTGTTCACCTAGTGTTGCTCCTATCGTGAAGGGTGATAAGTTCAATTTGAACCAATCCCCGAAGAACGAATTTGAGAAGGAGCAAATGAAAAACATTCCATATGCTTCTGCTGTTGGAAGCATGATGTATGCTCAAGTCTGTACAAGACCTGACATTGCATTTGCCGTTGGGATGTTGGGAAGATATCAGAGTAATCCAGGTATAGACCACTGGAAAGCTGCAAAGAAGGTTTTGAGATACCTCAAAGGGACAAAAGAATACATGCTTACATATAGACGATCCGACCATTTAGAGGTGATTGGCTACTCCGATTCAGACTTTGCTAGTTGTGTTGATTCACGTAAATCAACATCAGGTTACATATTTATGTTTGCCGGTGGAGCTATATCTTGGAGGAGCATTAAGCGGACTTTGATTGCTACTTCCACTATGGAGGCCGAGTTCATTTCATGTTTTGAGGCTACCTCACATGGAATATGGTTAAAGAGTTTCATTTCTGGGCTTAGACTTGTGGACTCAATCTCTAGGCCATTAAGGATATATTGTGACAATTTAGCTGTTGTCTTTATGGCTAAGAAGAACAGAAGTGGAAGTCGAAGGACATTAAGTATCTAGCCATAAGGGAACGTGTTAAAGAAAAGAAAGTGGTCATTGAGCACATTAACACTGAGCAGATGTTAGTTGATCCTTTGACTAAGGGCATGCCACCACATAAATTTAAGGATCATATTGTCACTATGGGACTTGTTCCTACTTTGTAATTTTTCATTGTATGAACAATTCTGTTGAAACTCTAATAAAGTTTGATATTTCTCATTTATTTTGTGTACACATTAAGTTAATTATTTCGAGAAATATCACTAAAGTTTGGACCTAGAATAAACATTGAGTTTATTCATAAAGTATATGGGCTAAAGCGTTAAGGCTTGATGTATTGTGATACATGGAAGATACAACTCGATCATGAGAGGAAATATCGCCATGATTCATACATTATGTTTTAACTTTAAGTTTTCACGGACAATACGAACCAAGTGGGAGAATGTTGGTTGTATAACCAACCAAATTGTGGTTCATTGAACCATTTCCATCCATGCATGTTTCCACTACCGGAAATGTGCCAAGAAATATCATCCCACGTTCAGCACTTCATAGTTCGGTTAAGGCTAATGCCGTGTAGTTACGGGGGCATTTTTGTCCATTTGGTTGGTGGTTCTTGATGGATGAACTCCTATAAATATCAACCTAGCCTAAGGTCCCTAAGCATCAAACACAAGAATCACATATTCCATCTAGTGAGTTTTTGAGTGCTTAGAAGATCTTGGCGGTTCTAATTATTTTTGTAGCTGAGTTCTTTATTTTACGGTGGTTCGAGGTGTTACCACGGTGGTCCGACGAGCTCGACGGTGGTGCAACCACATCTCAAGTTGACATAAGGTCTTGACAATGGCTAGAGGTATTTATTTCGATCCTTTTCTGTTGCGTTTATGCTCGTTTAATGCTTACAGTTTGACTATGGCAGATCTTTTGGACATCCTATCATGAAGGTCCGAATTTGATCTCTAGAATGCTCTGTGTGTGCAACACTAATGTTTCTACTATTGATGTCTGATTTTCAGTTTCAAAGGGTTGGTATTTATGTGCCCACAGCCCTCAACTTGACTGAATCAACTGGTTGGTCGTCCGTCTAGTTCTGATCTGATAGTCCTAAAGAAATGGAAATCTTAGGCAGAGTTGGGTCGGCCACACTCACCGAGTCATTGATTCACCTCTGAAACTGCAAATCCCTTGTCTGTGTAGCCTTTTTGATATTCTGGAAGTGGAATATAGACTTTGCTGCTTCCTGCCAACAACGAAAGACACACTCAGTCTCAACTCTCTACATCTTAAACTTTGTGTCATCGTCTTTTACTTGTCCTGATGTTGTAGGTTATTTTGTCAGCACAAATGACTGAGGACTCTTAACACATGGAGGCTGGAGCCAAGACAAGTAGACAACTTAGGTGCTTGTGATGTCTTTTTCTTGGACACAAACTTTAATCCAACACTCACTCAACCTCATTAGTGGTTTTTTCTGAACTTGAGGTGCCTTAAAATGAAAATAAAAAGAGAACAATTGAAATTTTTATAATTTATGTTTTGATATATACTGAATTTTTATATATTTTTAAAAAATTCATTAAATACCGCATTAGTGTAAATAAGTTCTCATTGTACATCAATCTCACATAAAAAACAGTTTTTTTATGATATAACGCAATCACATGCGGGTTTGGCTAAAAAAGCCCCTTAAAAAAGTTTAAAAAAGCCTCTTAGGGCAAATCAATGAGGGCCGTTGGATGATATCTCATCATTTCTGACCGTTAGATTAAAATAAAAATAAAAAAAGTTATTAGAAAGAGGTTAACCGGTCACCCTATTAAAAATGGGTAAATTACACTAGTGACCACTCAACTAATCGAGAATACCTATTTAGTTCATCCAACTAAAAAAATTGTCAATTAGGTCACCTAACTTTTAAATTAATATATTTTAAATTAATAAATAAAATTAACCATCCAATCGGGCGGTGACACAAATCCCCGGATTAAATGCATGATAAGCATGCATATTAACCACTGCACCAAACTTTCACTCATGTAATGTAGTTGTAGCATAATATATTTAAAATATAGCTTTTGGGAAAATAAAATAGAGTAAATATAGTTTAAGTTGTTCGAATATAATTTTAATAAAAAATAAAATAATACTTAATATTAAATAAACGAATAAAAATATTTGAATAAAAATCATAAATATTTAAATAAAAATTATATGAATAGAAATATTAGTATAATAAAAATTCAAATAAAAATATATTCAAATAAAAATATTCGAATAAAATATATAAGAATAAAAATATTCGTATAATAAATATTGGAATAAATATATTCAAATAAAAAATATATGAATAAAAATGTTCGTATAAAACAAATTCGAATAAAAATATCCGTATAATAAATATTCGAATAAAAATATTTGTATAATAAATATTCGAATAAAAATATTTATATAATAAATATTCGAATAAAATATATACGAATAAAAATATTCGTATAATAAATATTCGAATAAAAAATATACGAATAAAAATATTCGTTTAATAAAAATATTCGTATGATAAATATAGGAATAAAAATATTCATATAATAAATATTCGAATAAAAATATTTATATAATAAATATTCGAATAAAATATATATAAATAAAAATATTCGTATAATAAATATTCGAATAAAAATATTCATGTAATAAATATTCGAATAAAAAATATACGAACAAAAATATTCGTTTAATAAAAATATTTGTATGATAAATATAAGAATAAAAATATGCATATAATAAATATTCGAATAAAAAATACACGAATAAATATATTCGTATAATAAATATTCGTATAATAAAAATTCCAATAAAAATATTCGAATAAAAAATAATCGAATAAAAATATTCAAATAAAAGTATTTGAATAAAAAATATACGAAAAAAAATATTCAAATAAAAAATATAAGAATAAAAATATTGTACACAAATCCCTACAACGTATACACAAATAGTTACGAAAACCGTAAGGAAAAAGGTATGTACACAAATCCTTACAACTTCTCACCATGAGCTATAGGAGCCCCTCCAAGGGTAAGGATTTGTGTACATACACAATTTACTACTAGAATACATAAATTGGTACAAGAAACGTAAGGATTTATATATGTACACAAATCCCTACAAAGTATACACAAATGCTTACGAAAATTGTAAGGAAAAAGGTATGTACACAAATCCTTACCCTTTGATGGCCTCCTTTAGCTCATGGTGAGAAGTTGTAAGGATTTGTGTACATACCTTTTTTCTTACTGTTTTCGTAAGCCATTGTGTATATTTTGTAAGGAATTGTGTACATACACAAATCCTTACCATTTTTACACATAGTATGTATACGCGTAGCCAATTGTGTATGTACACAAATTCTTACCCTTGGATGCCTCCTTTAGCTCATGGTTTCGAAGTCGTAAGGATTTGTGTACATAGCTTTTTTCTTACGGTTTTCGTAAGCTATTGTGTATACTTTGTAAGGAATTGTGTACATACACAAATCCTTACCATTTTTGTGTCATATTATGTATACTCGTAGACAATTGTGTATGTACACAAATCCTTACCCTTGGATGGCCTCATTTAACTCATGGTGAGAAGTTGTAAGGATTTGTGTACATATCTTTTTTCTTACAGTTTTCGTAAGCCATTGTGTATACTTTGTAAGGAATTATGTGCATACATAAATCCTTACCATTTTTATGCCATATTATGTATACTCGTAGCCAATTGTATATGTACACAAATCCTTACCCTTGGAAGGCCTCCTTTAGCTCATGGTGAAAAGTTGTAAGGATTTGTGTACATACTTTTTTCCTTACGGTTTTCGTAAGAATTTGTGTATATTTTGTAGGGATTTTTGTTAAGTTGATCGATCTATGAAATTGGCCAAGAGGGGGGGTGAATTGGCAATTAAAAATTTGGTGGAAGATTTTTCGGTGAAAAATGGAAAAATGAAGAACACAAGATTTATAGTGGTTCAAGCTTCGGAACAAGCTCTACATCCACTACCTTAGCTCCCACTAAGGATTTTGAAATCAATTCACTAAGAATTCAATCTTTTTCTAGGTTCAAGGGATAACTTTTACAAATCGAATCAAACCTTCTACCCAAGGATTGATTCAAACCTCACAAGATGATAAAAGAAAGAAAGGCAAATAAGAAGTCTCTCAAAAGATAGATATTACCCCAATTACAAGTTAACTCTCCCCAAACTCAATTAGAAGAAATCAAATTGAAGTACGAGAGATGAGACACAAGATATTCAATAAGAGTGCTTGGGAGTTTGATTTAATTGCTTGGATGTTGCTTGAGGTTCAATAGGTATTAATGTTGCTTGAACATCTTCATTTTATATGTCCTTATTGATTTTTAACCGTTGTGGTTGTTGAGAATTGAAATAAAGACGTTAGGACCACATCTTCCCACCATAAATGCTCTTCTACAGGCATAGGTATCGATACACGAGGAACTTGTTTCGGAACAGCCTATAAAAAGAAAGAGACATTGTGCATATAATAGGGAGGGTATCGAAAAAGGTATCGATGCCATTACTACACTGTAATGGTGGGTACCGAACCATGTTTTGAAACATCTCAACCATCTTTTAATATTTTAACTGCCACCAACGGTCAACTCATTAAATGCTAAAATAACCGTTGAGAATTAAAGGGGGTATCAATATTGGTATCGATACCATGAGTCATAATTTTAAATGATTTTTAAAACAATTAAAAATACTAGATGTGGTTCGATACGTGGTTCGAAACATTCATTTACAGTAAGGTAATGGTATCGAACCTTGTTTTGATACTTGTTCTTAGTTCCAAGAATAAAGCTTTAAAAATGCAGTAGGGCATCGATACCGGTACAAATGGTATCGATACTCTCGTATCAAAACACTTAGAAATTTTATTTCAAATTTCTTAGTTTGACTTGAAATCAAAAGTTTGACTTAAAGACTTAAAAATGTATTACAAAATAGTCCTTATACATAATTGTTATATCAAAATCAATTTTGGTTCTACAATCTCCCACTTTTTGATATAACAAAGCCATTATAAATTTTTAAGTTTAAAGATCACAATTTTAGGTTCCAAAACTTTGAAAAAAACTTTTTAAAAGGACTCCCCCTTAATGGATGCTTTAAATTTTTAAAGATGGTTCCTTAACTTAGAAACAAGATATTTCTCCCTCTTTTTGTTAGATCAAAATCAATATAAGACATAATTCATAACAAGCATAGCATTAAATAAAAATAGAACCCATAGCATAAAATATCCAAATCCAACAAAAAGTTCAAAGCATAGCAAAACAAATACCAAAGGTGCATATGTTCTAATATGAATGAAAATGCAACAAAAAGCTAAAGAAAAACATAACTAGTTCTAAAGTCATAGCAAAGCAAAGATAAACGCTAAGGATCACTCATCGCTCATGTCTTCATCATCATCACCATCATCACCATCTTCATCATCCTCATCATCTTCTTCCTCATTGTCATCTCCATCTTTGTTGGAAGAGGTTTGCATGTAACGGAGAGCTTCAATAGAGATCCTCGTGGAAGTACTTTGATTTTCCAAGCCCGACAATCTCGTATCCATGGCATCGAAACGAGAATTGAATTGAGTGGACAAAGAATCAAACCTTCCATCTAAGGTGTCGAAATGAGCATTTATACTGGCGAAACGAGCATCCAAACTGTCAAACCTCGAAGTGAGAAGAGCCATAAGCTCGGCGTTTGGTGCAAGTTGTCGGAGAGGCTCCGGATCAACAAAGAGAGGAGGAGGAGCACCGCGAACCCATTCACCATTGGAGGCATACTGAAACTGAGAGCGGTTGAGAGAAGTCTCGCCTATGGGTTCTTTTACCGATTCCACCTTGTCGTATGAGCAATCAATTCCCAAATGCATAAATATGGAACTAAGTATACAAGCATAGGGAAAGGATTTGACGAGGGGATTGGCACGGTTGGTGATATGCCACACAATGTCGGAGAAGACAATTTGGCCAAGATTGGGTCGACGAGCCTCACGGAAACACTTCAACCAAAAACTATCTACTTGACGGATCCGGGAGTACTTACTGTTTGATGGACGAATCCACCAAGAGATAATGAGATGCAAGAACCGGTCATGGACGTCAAGAGAGATAACCGAACCGGTGAAGTATCCAAGAGAGTCTTCATCATCAATACCCACATCTTCAAGACCAAAAGCATCGACAAAGGTATTGAAATCGATTCGAAAAGTTCGGCCCATGAGGTAAGATTCAATAGCAACTACCTTGCTCCTATCTTTAGAGAGAATTCACTTAGCATTAGCATAAAAAAAAAGAACAAGGGTTGGATAAAACTTGCCAGAATGGGTGAGAAAGGTCAAGAACTTCCAATCGACGATTTGATCGTAATATCGGAAAGGGAACTTGTAGGAGGTCATAAAATCAACATCCACACACCGTTCCTTTTTATGCGAGTAATCGCAGAAGTTGTTGAAGTTGTCAATTCTACCCGGACCATCCAAACATCTATCGAATACCACGAGTAAATTCACTCGGGAAGCACGAGTAGTTGACGAACTCCCGGCCTCGGTGCGAGAACATTTCTTTGGTGCCATGGTCTAGAGATTAAAAACAATTAGATTAGTTATATTTAAAAACATGTATGCTCTATCAACCTAATTCAATCCTATGAATCTATAATTCAAGGTATTTAAGAATTTTGAAAATCTCTTGAAAAACATTGAAAACCAATACGATAAAATTAATTTATATTTGAATGAAAAAAAATGATTTTGAAATTTTTTTGTAGGATTATGAAAACCCATACAATAAGCATCAATAAAGCATTCAAAATCTAATTTTTAACATTCTAAAAATCAACGAAAATAAGGTTTTTCGAAAATTACCTTGATTATTGATTAGGAAGAATTTGTGGTTTTTGAAGCACCAATTGTTGATATGATCTTGGCTTTGATGTGTAGAGTAAAATCCCCAAAGAAAAACGTTGAATTTGTGGTGAAAAATTGATGGATTTGATGGATTTATATAGGAGGGCCGACTAGGGTTTGAGAGAGGAGTGTTTGGGAAAGTTTTTAATTTGATTAAAATTAGGTTTTATGTCTTTTAAAGCAATCTGACGCCTCGTGGTTCGATACCGGTATCGAAACAGCCTGTTTCGATGCTAGTATCGATACCCTGGTATCGAAACTTGGTTCGATACCAGTTCTTCCCAGAACTTTTCCAAATGAACATGATGAACAGGTATCGAAACACGTTTAACCTGTTTTGATACCACTTAACGGTCAAGAAAGGCTAATTAGACCTAACTCTCTCCTAAGTGTCCAAAAGCGCTCTTTGTCTAAAGGTTTAGTAAAGATATCCGCTAATTGGTTTAAGGTGTCAACAAAGTCTAAAACAACATCATTTTTAGACACATGATCTCTAATGAAGTGATGTCTAATTTCTATGTGTTTGGTTCTAGAGTGTTGAATGGGGTTCTTAGTAAGACATATGGCACTAGTATTATCACATTTTAGAGGTATAGTTTCTACCTTAATGCTATAATCTAAGATGTTTTGCTTCATCCAAAGGACTTGCACAACAACTCCCTAAGGATATGTACTCCGCTTCGGTGGTAGATAAAGCTACACTATTTTGTTTCTCAGAGAACCAAGATATGAGCATACTACCTAGGAATTGACATGATCCGGAAGTACTTTTCCTATCTATCTTACAACCTCCATAATCCGCATTCGAATAAGCATGTAGATTAAAGGTAGAGTCTTTAGGATACCAAAGACCTAAACAAGGTGTGTCTCTAAGGTACCTAAAAATTCTCTTAATGGCTACTAAGTGTGATTCTCTAGGACTGGCTTGAAACCTAGCACACAAGCAAACACTAAACATAATATCTGGTCTACTTGCGGTAAGGTAAAGAAAAGATCCTATCATTGATCTATACAATTTTGAATCAACACACTTACCTCCTTCATCCTTATCAAGCTCAGTTGATGAGCTCATAGGAGTGGCTTGAGGTTTCACATTCTCCAAGCCGAACTTCTTGAGCATATCCTTGATGTATTTTGCTTGATTGATGAAGGTGCCATCCTTCCTTTGCTTGATTTGGAGTCCCAAAAAGAATGAGAGCTCCCACATCATACTCATCTCGAATTCACCTTGCATTAACTTAGAAAACTCTTGACAATAACACTCATTAGTAGATCCAAAAATAATATCATCAACATAAATTTGAACTACTAAGATGTCATTTTTAAACCTTTTTATAAAAAGTGTAGTATCCACCTTCCCTTTTTCAAAGCCCTTTTCAATCAAAAAGTTTGAAAGCCTTTCATACCAAGCTCTAGGAGCTTGTTTCAAACCATATAAAGCTTTAGTTAATTTAAAAACATGGTTTGGAAATTTTGAATTTTCAAAACCCGGTGGTTGTTCAACATTCACTTATTCATTTATAAAACCATTAAGGAAAACACTTTTAACATCCATTTGAAAAAGCTTGAAATCATGATAACATGCAAATGCAAGTAACATCCTAATGGCTTTCATCCTAGCTACGAGTGCATAAGTTTCATCGAAATCTATTCCCTCTTCTTGAGTGTAACCTTGAGCAACTAATCTAGCTTTATATCTCACAATGTTACCACTCTCATCTAGTTTGTTTCTAAAAACTCATTTAGTTCCTATAGTAGATTTATCACTAGGCCTATCAACTAATGTCCACACATTACTTCTCTCAAATTGATTTAACTCTTCCTGCATAACCAATATCCAATAATCATCATCTAAAGCTTCATTGATATTCTTAGGCTCTATGCATGAGATAAATGCAATATGATTCATTAATCTAAGAGAAGAACGAGTAGTTACCCCCTTGGATAGATCACCAAAGATTTCACCACTTTTGACATATTTGAACTCCCTTGGGTAGCTCACTTCCTTTTCTTCAAGCTTTACATCTTCTAAAGCTTCTATCGGAGGATCTTGTGTTTCTTCATTGGTTGGAACTCCATCCACCTTTGATGCTTGTCCATCAACAATGGTTTCAATGATTCCTACATCATCATCACAAGAATCCTTCTTAGGAAGGAGGTTATCATCGAAAACCACATGTATAGACTCTTTTACAACTAAGGTTCTTTTGTTAAAAACACGATAAGCCTTTGAATGTTGAGAATAACCAAGAAAAATAGCTTCATCACTTTTTGCATCAAATTTACCTAAATTATCTTTTCCATTGTTTAAAACAAAACACTTGCACCCAAAAGGGTGAAAATAGCTAATGTTATGCTTTTTGGATTTTAAAATCTCATAAGGAGTGTTTTTCAAAATTGACCTAATCATTACTCGATTAATAATGTAACAAGAAGTGTTTGTGGCTTTCGCCCAAAAATACTTAGGTAAATTGTTTTCACAAAGCATGGTCCTAGCCATTTCTTCTAAAGTTTTATTTTTCCTCTCAACTACCCCATTTTGTTGAGGAGTGCGAGGAGTCGAAAAATTATGGCTAATCCCATTTTCATTAAAAAAATTCTCAAAACCTAAATTTTGAAATTCGGTTCCATGATCACTTCTAATATGAGAAATTCTTTGATCAAGATCATTTTGAGAAATATTAGAAAATGTGATGAATTTTTCTAAGGCTTCATCTTTAGTACTCGAAAATAGAACCCAAGTGTATCTAGAGTAATCATCAACAATAACAAATGTATATGATTTTCCAACCAAACTAGTAGTTCTAATAGGCCCAAAAAGATCCATATGAATCAATTGTAAAACTCTACTAGTAGAAACATCATTAATGGACTTAAAAGAAGCTCTCTTTTGTTTACCCTTAGCACATGCATCACAAATTTTATCTAAGGAGAACTTGAGCTTAGGTAAACCTCTAACTAGATTTTGGGAGGCTAGTTTCTCTAAAACACTTATGCTAGCATGTCCTAGTTTTCTATGCCATAACCATGCATCATTTTCATCACTAGCAACTAAGCATGCATGAGATAGGTTAATGTCATCATATGCATCATATAACTCATCATAAGATAAATCATTACAAGATGGTTCAAGGGTTACCTTAGGCTCATCAAGAGCCATGAGACAGAGGTTGGCTACTTCATTATCCTCATCGGATGATGACTCCTTATCACTCCATGTGGCAACGTGAGCCTTTTGCTTCTTCTTCTTCTCAAAACCCTTTCTTTTGATTGTGGGCAATCGGTCCCAATGTGACCGGGCTTCTTGCACTCATAGCAAATGATTTGATCCTTCTCATCTTCTTTGCCCTTTGACTTAAAATCCTTCTTTCTTTGGAATCTCCTATTCCTATTAGCCCTCATGAGTCTAGTGAATCTTTTGGCTACCATATTCAATTCTTCTAGATCTTCTTCTTCACTTGTATCCACCTCTTCTTGGAAGGATGAAGCCTTGAGAGCAATTCTTTGTTTTTTCTTTTCAACTTCTCTTTTCTCTAGCTTCACTTCTTCCTTCTTTTTTTCATCTTCTCTTCCTTTTTTTCATGATCTCATGGGTGAGAAGAAATCCCATAAGAGCGTCAAGCTTGAGAGTCTTAAGGTCCTTGGCTTCAATAATGGTCGTTCTCTTACTATCCCAAGACTCGGGAAGAGAGTACATGAGCTTCCTCACAAGCTTATCTTCCGGTATGATCTCACCAAAGCCCTTGAGACCATTCACAATGACGGAAAACCGATCAAACATCTTGGTGACGTCTTCATCCGGATCCATCTTAAAGTTCTCATAATTGAGATTAAGAAGACTGATCTCCATTTCCTTCACATCATTGCTGCCCTCATAAGTTGTCTCCAAAGAGTCCCAAATTTCTTTGGCACTTGTACATGATGACATCTTGGAGTAGATGTCGGGACCAAGAGCACAAAAGAAGATGTGCAAGGCTTTATCATTAGTAGACATCTTTCTTCTATCCTCGTCGATCATCTCGTTCCTTTTCTTTGGCACTTGCCTATCTCCTTCTTGCTTCATAGGAATTGAAGGGTCATCTTCTATTATGTCCCATAGAACATAGTCATTGGAGTTGATGAACAACCTCATCTTATTCTCCCAATAGGGGTAGTTATCTCCATTGAAGAAGGGTGGCTTGGTGATGGAGTGAGACTCGTTCCAAGTTCCGGAAGTGGAGGTCATTTGATTTGTCTTGAAAGAATGATCAACTATCTTCGGATCTTCTTTGGTGGAGGTGAATCCCTTCAAAGATCTAGCTCTGATACCAATTGTTAAGTTGATCGATCTATGAAATTGGCCAAGAGGGGGGTGAATTGGCAATTAAAAATTTGGTGGAAGATTTTTCGGTGAAAAATGGAAAAATGAAGAACACAAGATTTATAGTGGTTCAAGCTTCGAAACAAGCTCTATATCCACTACCTTAGCTCCCACTAAGGATTTTGAAATCAATTCACTAAGAATTTAACCTTTTTCTAGGTTCAAGGGATAACCTTTACAAATCGAATCAAACCTTCTACCCAAGGATTGATTCAAACCTCGCAAGATGATAAAAGAAAGAAATGCAAATAAGAAGTCTCTCAAAAGATAAATATTGCCCCAATTACAAGTTAACTCTCCCCAAACTCAATTAGAAGAAATCAAATTGAAGTATAAGAGATGGGAGACAAGATATTCAATAAGAGTGCTTGAGAGTTGGATTTAATTGCTTGGATGTTGCTTGAGGTTCAATAGTTGTTAATGCTGCTTGAACTTCTTCATTTTATATGTCCTCATTGATTTCTAACCGTTGTGGTTGTTGGGAATTGAAATAAAGACGTTAGGACCACATCTTCCCACCATAAATGCTCTTCTACAGGCACATGTATCGATATACGAGGAACCTGTTTCGGAACATCCTATAAAAAGAAAGAAATGTTGTGCATATAATAGGGAGGGTATCGAAACAGGTATCGATGTCATTACTATACTGTAATGGTGGGTATCGAACCATGTTTCGAAACATCTCAACCATCTTTTAAAGTTTTAACTGCCACCAACGGTCAACTCATTAAATGCTAAAATAGCCGTTGAGAATTAAAGGGGGTATCGATATTGGTATCGATACCATGAGTCATAATTTTAAATGATTTTAAAACAATTAAAAAGGTTCGATACGTGGTTCGATACGTGGTTCGATACACACCATTACAGTAAGGTAATGGTATTGAACCTTGTTTCGATACATGTTCTTATTTCCAAGAACACAACTTTAAAAATGCAGTAGGGTATCGATACCGGTACAAATAGTATCAATACTCTCGTATCAAAACACTTAGAAATTTTATTTCAAAGTTCTTGGTTTGACTTGAAATCAAATGTTTGACTTAAAGACTTAAAAATGTATTACAAAATAGTCCTTATACATAATTGTTATATCAAAATCAATTTTGGTTTTACAATTTGTGTACATACACAAATCCTTACCATTTTTATGTCATATTATGTATACTCGTAACCAATTGTATATGTACATAAATCCTTACATTGTAACATTTTATGTATATACCGTTTTTCTTACAATATTTGTAAGGATTTATGTATATATCGTTTTTCTTACAGTTTTTTAAGAAATTGTGTCCATAGTTTATAACTAATTATGTACACAAATTGACTGGGTAAATCGGTTAGACCTTTTTAGGCTTTTTTTAACGGGCGTTTGCTATAATCTCCCAATCACATGCAGTTTAAGGGGCGTTTGCGAGTCACTCGGATGTAGGGATGGCAACAGGTTGGATCTGGACCGGATCCAGCTGGATCTAGATCCAGATCCATTTTTACATCATGGATCCAAATCCGCCCCAGATCTGCGGGTCTAAAAAATTGAGACCCAGATCAAGATCTATTGGATCTTATGGATCCGGGTCTAAAATGGGTCCAAAACGGATCTATTAAAAAATGACTATTCGACCTATTTTTTAACGTAATAAAACTATCATTAATTAATTTCATATCACAACTTAATTAACTAGTATCATGATAAAAAAACGATAAATTAAAATATTAAAAAACTCAACAATTACACAAATATCTTTTGAATAACACAAATATTAAGAAATGTAGATCATAAAATATTTCACTGTCACAAACCGAGTATCGTACTTTTATTTTTTTAGAGTACTAGTCTTCATCACTACTTAAATCATAAACATCTTAAAACAAACAAGAAACTACCAACTAAAGAGAAAAATTGTTTTATCAAAATAATATTTGTGAAATTTAAATATTAATATTAAGGTTATGTAATATATTAACTTTCTTATATAACTTGATATTCACCATTTCCGCATCATCATCACAATCTTCATTAATAGTAGAACAAACATGTATTCCTTCAAAAAGCCTCTTTTTCATAAATAAATAAAAATTATATTAGAGAATAATGTGAAATATAAAACCTACTATTATATATTTATATATATTTTAAAACTAAAGGTGGGTTTTTTAATAAATAGGTAAACGGATCCAGGTCTAGATTTGGGTCTTAAATGTCATATCCAGATCCGTATTTTAATCAGAAGATCCAGATTCAACCCAGATCCATCGGGTCTAAAATTTTAGGATTCAAACCCTATAAAAAAATCTAGATCTACGGATTCGGGTCGAGTCCAAGATCTATTGTCATCCCTATTGGGATGCGGAAATAAGTTCCCATCGTACATCAATCTCACATAAAAAAAGAACTTTTTGGATGATATAACGCAATCACATGCAGTTCAAAGAGAGAAAGAACAATACTGATTATTTAATTTCATGACACGCCTCAATAATGAGTTTCCCTTTCCCTTTCCATGGAGGAGAAAATTACTGGCAAGGAAATTTCATGATCCAATCAGGAGGTCTTTTGAGAACTTTCCCATACAAACTTCCAACTTTAATGTCCCCACCATAACAAATAATGTTCAAATATCTTCTGATTTTCCAGGAAAAAAAACACACACACACAGACAGTCATGTTTTCTTGCTCCTGTCACTGCTTTGGACAACATTTGTCCATTTCAGGAAACACTAACAGATCAAGTAAACTAAAACCTAATTTTGGATTTTAGAACTAAACCCCATCAGCATCATGCATTCATTCATTAACACACTTCCAGTTACAAGCTTGCATTTGAAGATTAGAAGTACCTGCATGAAAATTCCAGGAAAAGCAAAGGGATCAATCTGGTAATTATTCAATTATTTTAACAGCAGGGGGAAATTACAAAGAATCAGAAGATAGCATCTCTCATCAAATACACATTTCTTGCAGCAAAAGAAAAGGGTAAGAAAAAGCATTAACCTGTAAAATGTACATTGAAAATGAACACCAACATGTTAACAATTGTAAACAACCTTCAAATTTGAAATCACCAAAACCAAACCTCAAACATACATTGATGATCTAAATGTCACAGCCTGAGAAGTGAAACTAGATCATCTCCTTACCCTAAAAAGAACTCACAACTTCCCCGGCTGAATGGTTCCTCTTCGAACCGATTCCGACATTCTTTTGTGACCTCTCCCTTGGTTACCATATCTTTTGTTGTCAAATCTATGACTAGAAGATGCATCAGCCTGCCCGTCATCGATACTAGGGATGCTCATAAGTTCCATCAGGTTGCTCCTAAAGCCTATATCGGAATAGACTCTGCGTGAGTCCTTGGCGACAAATGTACCATTGACTGCATCCGGATTCTCCTTGGTGTCTCTAGATTCAATCGGATGTCCCATTGTTTCCACCATCATACACGGATTGTTGAAACCATTCCATGTATGCAGGGGAACCAATTTGCTCAAACTGGTTAACCAACTAACCACGTCTTTCATCGCTGGGCGTCGCTCCCTACAAGACCTCACACATTTAGCTGCCACAACGGCCAACTGCTTCCTAACTACAGGATCCTTGGGAGGTGCAATCCTAGGATCATAAACAGCAACCATGTTCCCTTTCTTTACAAGAGGGATTGCCCAATCAACGATCGAAGACGGTGAATGTGCAACATCGATCGCTTTTCTACAACTTATAATCTCTAACAACAAGATCCCAAAGCTAAAAACATCAGTTTTTGTACTCAAATTATCAGGGGTCACATAGCATGGATCAAGATAACCAATAGTACCAGCTGGTGGGGTTGATCTAAGCCTATAATCATCGACACCACACCGAATTGCCAACCCGAAATCACCCAGCCTTGCATTGAAATTCCCATCAATCAACACATTTGCAGATTTAACATCTCTGTGGATAATGGGAGGTTTTTGTGAGTGAAGCGTCTCTAAGGCTTTGGCAACTTGCAAAGCCAATCGAATTCTTCGACCCCAATTCAAAGGCCTTGAAGAATTTGAGTGAAGAACATCATACAATGTACCATTTCTCATGAATTCGACAACCAATAACCGATCTTTAGCATCATTAGAGAAGCCGAGAAGATTGACCAATCCGGGGCTCCGAATCTTTGACAAGATTTCAATCTCGTTATCGGCTTCCTGGCTGGTTTCTTGGTTCCTCAAAGACGGCCTCTTGATGGCAACATGGCGTCCCTTGAGAACAGCCTTGTAGACGGCACCATGGCTGCCTTTGCCAAGAAGCCTTTGGTCAGAGAATCCCTTGGCAGCTGCTTCGAGGTCACAGTAATCGAACTGTTGTATCTTGATGGGGTTCTTTTGCTTGTCTGCGGCAGCTTTCGAAGACGATGAACTGTGGGTCGTTGTGGAGTCGGAGATTACAGAGACTGCCGAATCAGCCTTGCAGGAAAGGTATCCCATCAAAAAAGTTTTGATTTTTCTCCCGACAATTTCTACAAGTTAAGATTCAAGAGTCAAGACTTCATGTCTGTGCTGCTGATATTGGGAATGCGTGAAGAGCAAAAGTTGAAGGCTTTTCCAATGTCGGGAGCGACAGGGAAGGGGTTTCGAGAAACACGTGAGAAATGTAAATTTTGTTGGTGAAGGAGGTGAAATTATAGTCATTTTCATTGCATTATTATAAGATTAATGGTAAATTATATAAATGTTTTCTTTTAATTTTTTTTATATTTTTTATTATTGTAAGTTATAAATTAGTTTTATAATTTAAAAATTATAATAAATTAGTTTAATACCATTAAAAATTAACGATTAATGATGATGTGACAGTTAATATAAATTGATATAATTACATAATTAGTCCTTAAATTCTACATTTATTTTTATTTGACCCTAATTCTAAAAATTAACTCATATAATTTTAATAATCAGAAACTAAAGCACCTGCCATTAGGGACAATTGGGAGATTAAAAAAAAGAAGAAAAGGGGTTGAATAAAATAAGATTAAATTAATAAATTATTAAAATTATATCTGTTAATTTTTTAGAGTTAGGGTCAAATTAAAATAAGTGTAGAACTTAAGGGATAATTATGTAATTATATCAATTTATATTAACTGTTACATCATCAACCATTAATTTTTAATGATATTAGACTAATTTGTTATAATTTTTAAGTTGTAGGACTAGTTTATAACTTATGATAGTTGAGGGATGCAAAAAATAATTGAAGAATAGTCTGGGGACCCTTTATGTAGTTACCCTAAGATTAATTAATTAAATATGTTTATTGTATTATTTTTTTATTTTATTTTTTATTATTTAAACTTTTATTTGATGAAAATTATTTTTAAATTTAATTTATAAAATATTATTAAAATTTTATTCGATAAAAAATAAGAAAAATAATTAAATATGTATTTAAATGGTTAGCTAAATTGATGATGGACGAGAATGACTTATTATATAATTTTCAAAAAGAAATGTATATTTTTGAGTATGGGATTTAGATGAGCTTGAATCATCTTGCCTTAGAGGTGGTTAAGAGAACAGTTATTGTTTTTGGAGGTCACGGGTTTGAATACCAGTATTTGTAATACAATGATTAGAGGATAAATTCTAACAATTAAGAGTATATTCACGGGTTTGAATACCAGTATTTGTAATACAATGATTAGAGGATAAATTCTAATAATTAAGAGTATATTCTAAAACATATATTACTTGTACCTATCGTAATTGATTTTAAAAATGTTAAAAAAAATTAACTTTAAAAATTAAAGTTTATTTTATTAGGAAATTAAAAAAATAAAAAATAAACATATTTAATAAAAATTGTTATTTTTTTTTGAACAAGCTAATAGTGATTACAAGTACTATTTGTTCTAGAATATAATCTTCACCATATTATATATTATAAAAATTTTAGATTATTTATCCAAACAACCCAACATATTATATATTTAGAAACTTGTCGAAAAAAATACGTAAACTAAATTACAATATTATAAAAATATTATATTTTAGATTATTTTAACAATTTTTAAAATTTATCAATTTTTAACGGTAAATTAAATTGTTTTACCGTAAATTCTTTTTTTTCATTGGCTGCTTCTAGGGGTGAGTATTCGATCGAGTCGAGTCAAAAAATTTCAAATTATTCGAGTTGACGAGTCATATTTTACAACTCAAACTTTATTTAAAATTTTTCGGTTCGAGTCGAGTTTAAGAAATTCGAGTTGAGTCGAACCGAGTCGAGTTTCGAGTTCCTATAAATATTTAATTATAATTATTTATCACATTATAGTATGATTTGATTCCAATTTAAACAACTTTCTCTGATCATATAAGATATGCATATATATTTTTTCATGTGTAGCAATATTTCTTTATATTTTTATATATCAATGTATATATATCATAAAAAATTGAGAGGTTCGTCTCAAACTTAAAAATTAATCCTTTAATTATTAAAAATTTCGAGTTATTCGAGTTTCCATTTTACAACTCAAACTTTATTTGAAATTTTTTCGAATCGAGTCGAGTCAAAACGGGTCGAGTATTTTCGCCTCGAGTCGAATCGAGTTATTCGATTTTTTCGAATTGAGTCGAATTTTGCTCACCCTAACCGCTTCTTTACTTGAATATTGAGCATCAACTACTATTCTACATTTTATCTTTCTACTTGGTCTGTAAAATTGGATTTGATTAATTGTTAATAAGTTTTACATTATTTAATTTTTATTTAAAATTATAATAATTAAATAAAATAATTGATTAATAAATTAATTAGAATATTCCTGTAAATTTTATTTCAATGATGATATTTATTTCGTTTATTAAAATACAAATTTAATAATTATTTAGTTGCAGTAAAAGTGAAAAAAAACTAAGAAAAAGCGTGAGTGCATACTTTCTAGTAAATAAACCGAGTAAATATTTTAATATATAAAATTTATAAAATACAATAGATGATGAATTAATAATTTTATTTAAAATTATAAATCATAATAAATCTAAAATAATTTTATAAAAAAAAATACTAAAATCAAAATTTTCAGATCATAAGTCAAATTATCAAATCATTTTTCTTCGAAATTTTAAATTTGAGCAAGTGAATTTGGGTGTAAATAAATAGAGTGTTCGACGATTTTTTCTCTAATTGTTCTTATAACGTTTATTTATGTTTGTTTATTAAGTTAAATAAATGAGTCTAAACAAAACTATTATGTTTGTTTAATAACCAAACAAACATAAATAGAGTTGTGTTCGGTTCGCTTACGTTCACGAACAAATTCGTTTATAAGCTCATTTGTATGATGAAAATGCTTGTAGATATATCAAAAATACTAATTTTGGTTGTTGTTAAGGATGTTATATAAGTTCATGCTTAAATGTAAGTTTTATTTTATTGCTTTTGTTTCATTTATTTATTGTGTAGTTAAATGTGTTATGCGTTTTGTGTAACTCTAGTATTGAGAATAGGGATCACCTATTTACTGATTGTCCTTACTCTCGATATGTTTGGAAGGAAATTATGATAGCCTACCAAAGAAATACTTTTCTAGATGATTGGTCCGATATGCTAATCCATGGTAAGAGAAAATCTCTCTTGGCTGTTATCACTCGGTTGGCATGGTGTTGTTACCTCTATTTCATTTGGCAAGAGCGAAACGGTCGAGTGCATGAGAGTAAGTCGAGGCAAATGGATGTCAAGTGCTTGACTGAGGTTATCATGAGAAAATTTGTGACTTGATTCTTTAAGTCTTGCTATGAATTGGGGAATTGTATAGATAGTTTTATTTGGTTGTATAGTTGGTTTCTTTATTGTTTGTATAATTTATTAGTATTTTGGGGTGAATATTTTTTTTCATTTATCAAAAAATATTTATCTATTGTTAATTTAGTTAATATTTAAGAATATATAAACAGACATGTTTACAACGAATAAATGAACATGTTCGTGAAAATAAAAATGAACACGTTCACAAACATTTAAACGAAAACATTTGTAAACACTTATGACCACGTTCGTGAACATTTATACAAACATATACGTGAACATTAAACAACTGAACATTGTTACGGACAGGGCATCTCTCATACTTTATTCGAACTTCAAGACAAGATAAGTTAAGAGTTACTCTTCAAAGTCAGAAACAACTAAAATGAACCATCATTGAAGCGAATCATGTTGATAATGGAGAGGGAAATAGCAGACAACTGAAAGGTATTGTTATTTCTTTTCGACATTGGTGAAACAGCTCCTTATTTCTCCTTGAATCCAGCTTCACAAGTCGTGGTGGCATCCATACTCGAACTCACATCGATGTTCGAATCATCGAATCGCTTGGCCTTGTAATCTTGGATGGCCTGTCTGCCTGTAAAGATCGAGCAATCCTGCTAGTACAATCTGATGAAAGGAAGGGACTCCAAGAACTTCTTAATGTAAGACCTCAGGTTCGTTACGTTGCCACCGAGCAGCTTGATTAATATCTTAATTCTTACCGAGCTGGCGAAGATCGTTGGTGGAGTGGCTGTTGGGAGCTGCTTGTAGAGAGGTGACATGGAAATTGTAGCCGAGACTTTGGTCGCTCTGAGCACATTTCTTGCATGTTTTGAGCATGAGACTGCGGGTGTTGGCGGTTAGGCCGTGTGCTGCCTTATTCAAAGCTGGACTCATATTAGTCAAATTTAAGTAGCTAAGTACTAATAATACAAAAAATGAGCAGGGAGTTTTGGATTTGTTAGGATTTCAATAATCTAATGAATTGTTGAAATGCCACGTCACCACAAGTATTAGTGAAACCAATATTTAATAAATTTATATGTATACCCTCACTACTTTTGCCAAGAACACCGATGCTTTGTGAACCAATCATCCAAATTTCATAACATTTAACAATAATTATAATGTTACTGACATAAATGTACCAGGAACAGGAAGAACTGAAACTACTGGAGAGTACATTGGTTCTTAACTCTTCTTCATTCAAAACAAATGATCAGAAGAAACTTTAATTCACTTCAGCTAACAGGTCACTCTCTTTGCAAAACACATGCCTAGTATCTGTTCCCAAATCCACCTGCAAGCAAGACAACACCATTCATAACAGTCACATGGACCCGACCTTCATAAATACACCATTACGATTATGTTCGGAAAAGAAACCTATGGTTATGAATGAATCAGAGATTATGCCTAAAAGTATTCATCACTAATTCACTATAACAGATGATGTTGTTTAGTAGTTTGGTCATTTGGTCATGGTCGTCTTACTGCTAGAACTTGCCAGTAGATACAATTTCTTTCATTAACTACATTCAATATCCACAAATACGGCAGACGGAAAAGGTAACATGTTTTTGCCAAAAGAAATGCTAACTAACCTCATAAGCATTTATATCAGAGAAAAGAACCTGCAATTGCAAAAGCATAGGCATTGTTTTAGATGGTATTAAGAACAGCTATATAAGAAAATGGCAGCATTTTGACAATAGGCAAAAACTGGCATCACTTAGCATGAGGTTGCTTGGAATATTGAAATTTAAGGGCCCTGAATTTATTACCTTCTTTCCCGGCTCCACCTGTCCTACTTCGGTACCAACTGAAACTATCTGAAATGAAAACCATCACAGAATTAATTAAGAATCCCAATCATTCATTTTCAAAGGGGAATATTTTATCAAAGCATTCTCATCATACCTCCCCCATTAGGTACCTCTCAAACTTGACAGCTGATTTGGGTAACAGAACTCCACCAGCCGATTTCTGTTGTACAAAATGGGAATTCAGTAGCTTGACAATTTACAAAGGAGAAAAAAACGATATTCATCACAAAAGATTAACAGAAAGTAGACAATCCATACAATAGAGCTTAATGATTTACAAATTCACATATTATGGCCAATAAATTGCCATTCATCCACCAAGATAGTTCCCCTTTCCTTAACCACATTCCATCATATATATATATATATATATATATGGGTTAGGATCAACTTACATGGTATAAAATTCATTTTGTTTTACACTAATTTTGGACCGCAGGATGATGATAATAAATGGCTAAAATTATTTCCTTCTTTTTTTCTAGGATAATCTTCACATTTTCTACCGTTGATTTCATTCATCCATTTCACTCATCTAAATGAGTTTTACATCATGTAATAACTAGATCCCATCCCTATATATATATATATATATATGTATGTATGCTTAAAGTGTAATACAGAGTTAATTTGAAGAAATAACTTAAAAGTAATCAGGTATGTACTTTTATGTCAAAAGAAACCAACTCACAAGTCCAAAAAAGTTGACCCCTTCTTCATAATAAAACTACTAACATAGCGGATAGCCATATTTATAGTAATTATGAAATTTCCTTTTTTGACTATATCAATAAGAATAGCAAAACAACCCAACTCAGTTTTCATTTCCTATAAATTCAGAGAGCATGAAAAAGAACAAGTCTCACAGTTGCATACTTGCATTTAAGGAACAATCTTGCTACTAAAGAAACCCAGATTTCGGTGGAACAATCTTACTACAAAAAAATGAATAAGTAACCAATCAAACCTCGGGTAATTCTTGGAGACGGATAAGAACTCTGTCAGCTTGTGGAACAACCTGGAGAAAAAAATCGAATTTACACATTTAGAACATCAATTCACAAATACACATTGGATCGTTTCTAACTAACCCAGATTAAGAAATTAAACAAGAATACCTTGGTGGGTTCCCATTTACTGGCAACTGCATTGATTCTAAGAGCATTTCTTCGAGACCCAGCTGGAAACACACAAGCAGAACAAGAACCCCATTAAGAATATATATACACAAAAAAGAGCTGATATTCCAGTAGAAAATTGGGGGTAGGGCTAACGCAAAACTAACCGATATGATTGCGGGTAGAAAGAGAAGGGAAGGTGTTTGGGAGTGCCAGAAATGTAGACGCCATGGATAAGAAGCTTCTTTGAATCGACGGTAGAATCAAAATCTGGCAAAACAAAGTAACGATTCTAAACCTAAAGCCCTGATTTACTTCTAGGGTTTTATAGGATGACGTGTCATTTTTCTTCATATCATCTTTGGCCAAGTTCTAGAGACTTCCTCACTTTTTATGGGTAAATTAACGTTTTAGTCACTATATTTTGTTTTTTTTCTCAATTTAATAATTTTTTTTATTATTTCAAAAACTTATTGAGGACCCTAATGGTTGTATACCTTTCAAAATTCAAACTCATTCTTCTTGTTTTGGTGTTATTTTTTTTATTAAAGTAACAATAAAATTTAATTTTTATTACGTTTTTTATAGGGTTGGGTATGGTTAACCGCAAAATCGAAAATCGAACCGAACAAAGGTATTGTGGTTCAGAAATTTATGAACCGCGGTTAACCGAATCAAACCGAATTTGATTTTTTAATTAATTTTTAATTATTTTTATAAGGTAAAAATATATATTTTATACTTAAAATACTATAAATGTTTTTTATTTTTTATTTTTACTTAAAAATATGTTTAAATAAATATTTATGAAAAATATCTTAAAACATTTATCATTTAATGTTTAAAAGTCATAAAATAAAACTATTTTGTCAAAATAAAATATAATTTTTTTATAAATTAACGTTAATATAGAAAAACTGAAAATCGCGGTTAACCGAATCGAAAATCGATGGTTACTAAAATAGCTTACCGAATTAAACCGAAACCAAACCGAATGCACCCTACTTTTGAGATGCTCTATAAATGTTTTAAAATTTTGAGCTTTTATATTTATAAGTTTATATATTTATAGTTTTATTTTTTATTTAATTTTTAAAATTTATTATAGTTTTTTTTAAATATTTTATGATTATTTAAATATTTTAAATTTTTTAGTAATTTGATATTATTTTTTAGCTTAAAGATTAAGTAAGTTATCAAATTTTTAATTAAAATGAATCATGATGCCTTAAACTTAACAAAAATTCAATTATATCCTCAAATTCAGATTAAAAAAATCTATTAAGTATGTTACGTCATCATCACACATTTATTGCCACATTGGGATTATAGATCTCCACGTCAGCATAGTTGACTATCACATTTGTGAGAGATTATATCATTGGTTCGGCTCGCCACATTATCAATGGTCCCTAATCAATAAAAACTACCCATTCAACCACTAATTATCTATCATTAATCTAACTTTCAGAAAATATACTTTTTAAAATAACATGAAAAAATGAGTAAAAATTCATTGGTCGAAAAAAAAAAAACTCATAAGATAATAATAAAATGGGTAAATATGATTGGATGGGATCATGACTGCTATGATAAACCAAACTTATAATATAATTTCTCTATATTTGCACAGTTGATTGCTACATTAGCATCGTTAACTATCACGTCAACACTAGTCAACGTTGAAAAAAAACTAATTTCCTGCGATATGTAAACCAAAAGAATTTTTAAAACATGTTTTTACGCTATAGATAATATTATTACTTTGAGTTAACATAACTTTTTAAACATGATCAACCAAAAACTTAATAAACATTCAAGTGTGAAAGAAAGGACAACCTTATTGTTACCAATATGAGCAACCAAAAAACATGTACTAATATGCACCACCAGGACATGAAAATGCACAAACTTCATAAAAAAAGCAATAATTCCCAAAAGAAATTCGCTCAACCTTAACCACTTGGCAGGTACATCGTGGGTCCACTCGTTCTTTTGTAATGATTCCATCCCTCCTATTTGTCTGCTTGTGTAGTGCTGAACCGGACATGTGCGCATAACATTCCATGACACTCTCGGTGGGTTTTTCACATAATAAAAGGAAGACCGGACCAAGGCAACAGTGTACGAATATGACACTAAAATAACAACATTTTGATAATATCTACTACTTGTTGCATTGCCATCAAAGATCATGAGAGGTTGAGGTGGAACTGATAATCATACAAATAAGTAAAGTATATGTAATGTTTATATTTATAAAATTTTATTTTTTTTATTGTTTTTTTTGGTTTCAGGGTTTAAACTTGACTAATCCAGACTAATCCGGATCGTACATCTAATTTTGGTGGGTGAGTCTCTCAGCAGGGATTTTCTACGTACACAACATCTCGAACTTGAAACTTATTTAAACGGAACTAAGCTGTTTATCACTTGGATCAACCTATGTTAATATTATTTGAGATTCGTAATTAATTTTGATATTATTTGAGATTTATAATTATTTCCCTAATCAATATTGATATTATTTTAAAATATATAAATTTTACATAATTATTGATAAACAGTTATTTACATCAATTAAATATAAACCGTGCGATCATTAAGAATTAGAATAATCGATACTAAAAGTAAAATTTATCTCGTAGTATACTGGTAATAGCGTTACCTAAATTGTTTTGCTATTTCCACTCTTTCTCATTTTTTTTTTCTTTCTTATGTTGATTAATATATTGGAAATAGAGTGGAGTAAGCAAAAACTAGAGACGATTAATCGAATCGGAAATTAAAATGTGAAATGACAAAGTAGCCGTACGTCAGACGTCGTATTTACCATTTATACCCCTGAGAACCAGCGAAACATTTCGCTGATCTCCTCGCCGATACGATTGGCTTCCACGTCGTAGTCTCCAGCGGCGGCGGAAATGTCGCTTCGGCGGCTGCTCCCGGTGACTAACCTTCCCGAGCTTCGAAATGACATGGCACGAGATGATAATGAACACGAGAGTCTGTCGACGTAATCCTTGAGCCAGCTCCTTCCCGTGCCAACCTCAGCGGCGAGACTCGCTTCAGAAGATGTCTCAACTCCGATAATCTCCTCCTTATCGGTCAAGTTTCTTTGGTTCGTTTGGCTCCTATTCAGCTGTGATTCTTCCTCGACGACGTAATCGAAGGAGCCAATGGAATAAGACATTCTTCTCTGATCACCGGAGTCGGAGCCTGATTGCCGGTGGCTAATAGAACCAATCTCGAGCCGAAAGCTATCGCTGTCTCCAATTCTATTGGAACATGCGGCGTTAGAAGACGGAAGCATAACCTTCATGAGATCAGACTCCGAGGCAAAGAGTGGACAGCGGCAGAGAGGACAAGATTGGTTCGAAGCCAGCCAAGCGTCAATGCAATCAGCGTGGAACGCATGGCAGCAGAGTGGAAGAAGCCTGAGTTGATCCGGCGGTTCAAATTTAGACAAACAAACAGCACAGTCAGCTGAAACCGTTGAACCGTTGCTGGAGCGGCGAGTAATGGCAGAGAAGGTGAACAGAGGGAGAGAATCCAAGAACGGAGCCGTCACTGGTTGTTCTGGTGTGACACGGTGGTTGGAAGCGGCGGTAACGGTTATATTAGAGGTGGACGGGTGAAAGATATTGCTCAGGCTGCGGCGATTGAGGTGGCGAAGGAGGATATAAAGAGAAACGGAGAGAAGCAGGGTTATTGAAAGGATTAAAACTATGACTATAATACTCGGTTTAACATTCTCGATCGAGATCGACGAAGAGGAATGCAAGTTCTCACTATTGTTATTGTCAGCGAAGTTCCCAGCACCTCCCATAACGGCATAAAACGAAGGCGGTGGCGGCGCCATCGACGCCATCTCTTTCAGTTTATAGAAAATAACAGTGGAGATCACGCGCCGCTCTCATGAAAGGAATAGATGTGATTTGGGGAATCGGCGAGTGGGTATTTATGAAGAAGGGAGAGAGCATTCATTTGGAACATCCAAAATGAATTTTAAGGAAAGGGAGGGCAGCGCGTGAGTAAATGCGGAGGCGCAGATTTTAAAGAGGCAACTCTGAGTCGTGGATTCATTCAACTCGGTTCGAGTCGAGTGTACAGACTCAGGGTATCGGCACAAACCCCCTCAACAACGCCACTACAAAATTAAAGTCGTTTCATCTTTTCACCGCTACTTAAATAAATATTGTCGGAAATAAATTAACAAATAGTATAATGTTTTGGGAATGGGTGGTCAACTTCACTAGAGTAGGAGATGGTGGACGGCTAATTCGGTTTGAATTTGGTTCGAATTATTTTGATATATGTTATTTTGATTTTGATTATAACCGATTTAGATTGGTTCAATTATTTTGATATATGTTATTTTCTGTTTGATTAATCTTTTGGTTCAATTATTTTCAACTTAATTGATTTTGAATCGGGTCAATATCGGATTAACAAGAAATTGATCGGTTTCAGTCGAGTTAGGTTTTAATGCCCTATGTATCACTTGTATAATCTGAATATTTGTTTTTTTAGTGAATTGTGCAACAGATCACATCATATCTTTCTTTTCTTTTTTTCAATCTTTTCTTTACTTCGGGTTACCTTCCGTTCGTATTGCTTTTGGTTAGGATAAAATCAGTTTGAGTTCATTCGGTTCTATTGAAAATCGATTCAGATTTATTCGATTCAATTGAAAATCAGTTCGGGTTCATTTTCAATTCAACTAAAATTTGGATCAGTTTTGATTTGTTTCGAGTTTCATGTCAAATTTTGATCATTACATTCGAATCAATTTTGGATCTCAATGTAAATAAATCAATTTAGTTTTCGGATCTCGACTTAAGTTTTTCAGGCTAACTATAATGGCAGAGCCACGTATGTGTTTGGGTGGGCTAATATTCATCATAAACTTTTTAAAATCTATACATTTGATTTTAATTTTCATAATTTTTATAAATTAATCCTTGAATTTTATGAATTTATACATTTTTACCCATTCAAAAATATTTTAATTTATACTCAAAATCCATTCCGAATCTGCCGCTGCTTCACTACATATGCATGATTAACATTATATTATGATGGATTAATGAATGTAATAACCCTAAAGTCAAGAAACTCAAATTATATAAGAATTGATAAGAACTTTTATTAAAAAATAAATTATTTTTAATTTAAAACTTTTAATTTAAGTCATTAAATTCAATGAATCTAATGACTTTAAACCGTATAAAACTATATTTTACGTTCTCTATATAAATTTTAATTTAATTTAATTTAATTTAAATTATGAGTTATTTCCATCATGTTATCCACAAAATTAATTAATCAAAAGCATTCATTTAATTATTTTTTCACCTCATCATTTTTACTGAGTGAATCTTCACTCGGTAAAATCTGTTTTTAACTTTAATTTACGGTAAATATTAGTGAAAATGACGAAGTGAAAAAAATAATTAAATGAATATTTTTGATTAATTGGTTTCATGGATAACGTGATAGAAATAACCCATAATATAATTTTTTAAATATATATTATTCTTAAATATTAGATAATAATATTTCTTTTATTTCAATAATCAAAGTCAACTGCTTGTTTCTGTGGCATGTACTCACGTGAATACAGATTAGATAAAGATTATATAAGATTAGTGCATATGTTATCAAGATTATTTTCTAAGCATAACGTCTTCAGAAAGGAGAAGCAGTAAGATCAAGGGGAAGCATCGAGTCGATTCGAGTCAAATAAAAAAATTTGAATTAAAGAAGTTAACAAATTATGTTTATAATTTGAATTTTATTAAAAAGTTTAAGTTATTTATGAAATTCGACTCAAGTGGAATTGTTCAATTTTTTATTCTTATTTAATTATAAATATTTATATTATTATGATACTAATCAATTCAAATTTAAAAGATTTTCTATAACTATATATACACGTATATATTTTTTTTATCTATGGTATATATATCATATAAAGTTAAAATATTCGACTCAAACTTGAAAATATTCGTCGATTATTAAAAATTTTGATTTATTTAAAGTTAAATTTTATTTTAAATTTTAGTATATAGAACATTTGTCATGTGATCTCAATTCTTCACCTTCAGTTTATGTATTTTTTTTGTATTCTACTAGTTGACTTACCTTATGAGAATTGGAGTATTTGTCCATAAAAAAAAACACTAATGGTGCTCAAGTGGTAATATAATAATCATATTATGAAGAAGGAAAAAAAAAAGATAATAATCATCATCATCATAATAATAATTTTAAAAATATTTAATTACAGCTAAATGGCGACGAACAAAACATTTTTATCCTTTAATCATGTTTTTTTTTCCGTGTTTTATCTTTAAAAAATTAATTTTAAACACTAATTCTAATTTTTCTATCCTAAACCTTAAATCTTATGCACTAAAAATTATATCTACCCCTAATTCCCTAAACAATAATCATAATTCCCAAACTTGAATCTTGAATCTTAAGCCTTAGGGACGAAGCTATATATATTTTGAGAGGGGCTTTTGCCCCTCCTAGATTTTTTTGGTATAATTGCACTTAAAGTCCCTCTTAGTTTAAATAGTAATAAAATAAGTTTTTTGTCCTTCCTAATTTTTAGATTTAAAAGCTTAATAAACTTTTGCCCCTCCCAATGCTTTATCCTAGTTCCATCTCTGCTAAGCTTTAAACTCATTATTTTAAAATGAGGATATCAATAAAAATATAATAAAAATTAGACGATTTATACCTTATATGAACATCTCTATAATATCTTATTATTATCCTTAGACGAGTAGGATCAGATTCAAAACTTAAATAAAGAGTGCAATACTAAGGTCAAACTCTTTCTACATGCACTACTCGAAGCATGAAGTTGTCACTATCTTTCTTAACCGTGACCTGTCCTGCCATTGCTTGCTGCACACTCTCCTGCCAAAACCATCTCCCAATGTTCCATTTTCATATGCAGTTTTGCACTCATAGAATTACATTTCTGGTTGCAGAGACAAATATTATTTATTTTCCAGCAAATCTGTGTTTTGATCGGTTAGAAGAGGGACAAGTAAAGGAATGTTGGTGTGGTAATAAGTATGATATGTCCAGTCAAATTTATAGATATAGGTAGCTGGGTAGAAACTAAACAGGGAGATGGGTTTAGCTCATCTACACCAGTTATTACAACTGGATGCACGTAAAGGGTATGACAGTGACGGATCCAGAAATATCTAAATTTTTCTTTTTCGAAATAAATGTTTCAATTTTTTTTCAAAGTTAGTGTCTCATTTGACTTTAATACCGGTTAATACGACAAGCATCCTGTAATTTCCCCTTTTAGCAAACTTGAAGTTTATGATGTGAAGCTTGCTATTGACGTCTCTTCTTTAGCCCAACTTTGCTTCATTTGCACTCTAGACATGTGCCTTTGGAATACTGCAGGAGCCAGGATAGTTTGTTTCCCTTTGTGTGAGTGTACTCATGTACATGTGGGAAGAAAATAAAAGGAAAAAACATTTTTTAAAAAGGAAAATAACAAGAAAAGAAGCTCTAACCTCCTGGCCAATCGACTAAATCACCATTTAAAAGGGGCAGTAACTCACCAGGGAAAATCAAAATGTAAGACCTCCAAGTTTTAAGCCGTGACAACCTAGTGAGGGCGTCGTCACTTTGTTGCCTCCGGGACGAACGTGCTGTAATCGACGACCCAACCATGATGCTTCAGTTCATTTAAGTGGTGCACCAGACCCAACCATGATGCTTCAGTTCATTTAAGTGGTGCACCAGGAAACATGAGCAGAAGGGAATATAACATCTAGCTTGCACTTGAAACGCATCCATGCTATATCCACCTTCAAACAGCCACTATGCATAACAAATGGCCAGAATTCACGCGCAAAACTCTGGACCGGAGGTACCATACACCCTCAGGCATGACCATACGGGCAACGGAGATACCAGACACGAGATTATCGGCTCAGGCTGTAACATGATGAATCAGGGGTCCAAGTTGTCTGATCCAAGAATCGAACCAGAAATCCACATTCTTGCCACATTCTTGCCATTACAAAATGGCACGATCACATTGGTTAAAGTAGTAGTTGAGATTCCTACTTACACAATGCAAGTTTTTCATGGATTTTCTCGAGATCAATTTTAATCACCATCCACCCTTTCTTCCCTATTTTCTAACCCATCGAATAAATGACCTCCTGTATAATAGTAACATCATCGTTAATTGATCGTTCCGGTTCATAGCTAGTCTTATTTTCAAACACCCAACTAGGTATAAGTGGTTTAAGTCTGTTGACAATTGTATTCGTGACAATGTTATAAACCAATATACACAGGCTGATAGGCCAGACTTGGCTCATGTTTTCCGAAACCTAAGTGGCTTGATGCAAGTTAAGATCAGCAAAGAAAAGGTGCGAAAGAATAGGACTAACTTTTTAACCTGAAAGTCAGTTCCAGCATTGAGGCAAAACAACTAAAAGTTGTACAAATCCTCAGAAGGAAACATGTATTTATTAATAATAGGAGTTAACAAAATCCTCATCCACAGGAAACTCTGGCTTAACCAATATGCTTTTAGAACACAAATGAAATCCAACCCCTTCTCCAGGGATATACATAAATTCAATTTACAAACATTATATATATAAATGTTTATAAATAATAATAATAATAATCAAAGGACAAAAGGTTTTGTATACACATCAAACGGCTGGCATGCTGTCAGCTGAGGTTCCTGTCAAGATTTATAACAACAGTTAAAAAATAGTCAGAAACTTGCACTTTTGTTTCACCCTAAGGCCTAATATTCCAGGTTTGATAACTCGAATAAGCATTTTCTCATAGTACCTAATTCCAAACTCTAAAATGAACTTGGATTAAAAGACTAGATATTATAAAACAGAGTAGAGAGACAATCAGATTAAAGTTTCTGTTGTTTTAACAACAAAGATTTTACCAAAAGTTTGTTCCAAACAATGTTAATTAGTTGGCAGGATACATGTTGCTTCTACATGCATCTGCATAATCATTTTTACGCATACATCAACCTAGTTGCTAGGCATGGTGTGTTAGAGAGATGACCCTATATACAATCAATCAAAGCACTTTCCTTTTTTAGGTGTGGAAAATAAACTGATAAGTTGGAGAAACGGAGGTTTTCCTTAAATGCTTAAACATGGGAATATTACCTGCTTCAACCCACCGCCAAGTCCAGCAGTACTACCTCCAGTCAAAAGCATGGTGACGAGGGAAGTAACAGCACCACCAACAAGGTCACTGCCACCACCACCACCCACACTTCGAATTGCATTGCGCATTGCAGTGAGAATGCTCCCATATGTAGCCCCATGCCCCCGCTCGATGGCTTGGATGAAGCAGAATGTCATGGCACCGGTTGATGTAATCTTTGATAGGGCCTGCTCCCCAAAATATTACAATATTTTTTTAGTCTTTGAAATTTAAAATGACATCAGAACTGAAGATTCTAGACATGCAATCAGTTTTCAGGAATCCTACAGATGTATCAGCAGAGGTTTGATCATCATCACAACCACTAAAGGAGACCACTTCTCCACCACTCGTTCCCTTCCATAAACCTGATGCAGGACGATGATCCTCCCATCCATACTGTCCAGCCCTGGACCAAAACAAGGCATCAACTTCCAGTTTTCAAATTATATAAAACAGCATAGTTAACCATAAACTAAAAGGCCAAAGGGCCAAAGAGTACGAATATGGTTCAACCCTAGACCATACGTGGATCCTTTCAAGCACCTTTTGCCCCTCTTCATCTAACATGCATAGCATGAAATTCATTTTTCTTCCCGACATGCAAACTAAATCTCTTCCTATGGAATGGAGATTCTGTTTCTAACAAAATTAGTAGGGAACCTTAATTAAAAGTTAATGGTACATAAGCATGTTCAGCAGCAGCAAACCTGTTCATTCTACAAAGGAATGGTAAATCCAATACTGTTCCACTATGGCAAGCATCAATGATGGCGTGAAGCCTAACCCCCTGAGGCAGTGGTCGAACAATAGTTGCATTTATCTCATCATCAACAATCATCCCTTGAGTTTCGAAATCCAAAGGACAAAGGGTCTCATCATAGCCGTCAACTTCATCACCGGTGTAATTCCGTTGCCGCGAACCGTGACCAGAATAGTGAAATAACAGAGAATCACCAGGTTGACAACCTTGTACTAGCCAATATAATGCCATCCTCAAATTATGCTTCGTTGGAAGCCTGTAGGGATCGGTTTCTTCTTCTGCATTAGGAAAACAAATTAATCACTTTCAATTATTCAATTCAAATACACAATTAAGACAATTCGAATCAGAACCATAAAATTCACGCACACAATTAAGAAAACTTGAGCTAAAACAATAAAATAAATACAGTGTACATAAAGGAAAGATTCCCTGAGATAACTATCACCTTTATGGTCAAAATTCGATCTTTAAACCCTAGAATTTCTGCCCAATCAAATACTGTTCCATATAATGGATTCCAATTCGAACAAAAGATACGAAACTTAATCATAAAAAGATCAAGGGAAAAAAAGGAAAGATTACCGGTAAGCAGGAGAATGGAATCTTCGGGAAACTTAAACTTGTTAACGAGAAGGTAACGCATGCACTTGGCGTCGTTAATACAACCCTTGAGCTCGTGCCTCGAGTATTTATACGATATCCCACAGATCACAGCTCTTTTCCGACCGTGGGCGTGGGGAGGCGCACCGGGAGGCGCGTGGTTATAGGGTGAAGGGGAAGAAAAGGACGACGGAGGAGGCGCGTGGGCGGAAGGAGCAGGCTGCTGGGAGGGAGGAGGGACGGATCGAGGATCGGCGATGTTGGTAACGGCTTTGCAAATTGCGCACCGGATGGATCGGGCGCCATTCGGGAGCTGCAAAGGGGTTCGGCAGCCAGAACAGTCAACCAACATCGGCGGAGGGTAATTGTAGTACATTCCCGGCCCTGGCGGCGGATACATTCCTCAGAATCTCAAGTTAAATTCTAAAAAAAAAAACAGTTTCAAATTTTGAGGAAAGAGAAATTTATAAAGAAGAAATTAGCTTTGGGTTGCGTTCGTTGAATGGTAGGCAGTTGGAACTGGGAAGAAGGAGATGATCAAAAATACAGAACGGCAGACGTGGCAAATTTATATTTAATACACGTCGGATTTATGTTCACTTTAGATTTTTTTTAAATCCGTACATTTATTTTTAATTTTTAAAATTTTATAAATTAATTTTTAATTTTTTTACAAACATGTCACTATATTTACGAGTTCGAATATCAATAATATCAATACAATAATTAAGCGATTAATATCTAATAATTAAGAATATATTTTAAAATAAATATTATTATAATAACTATAATTGATTTAAAAATATATATATTTTATTTAAATTTTTAATTTAAAATAATCAATAAATTTAATCTTTTATATTTAAAATTTATATTAATTTTTTTTTTGATGTTATCAAAGTAAACGAACACATCCGATCAAATCAGTAGTTGCTTTATGCTATAAACCAATAACAAGTTAATAATATATTAAAAATTAAACTGATAATAATATAATATTTTTGGATAAGAAAAAAAAAAGATTGACATGATAAGACTAATAATAACAAGTTAATATTAAATTATTATTATATTAAAAAAGTGACAAGAAAATAATATAATATTTTTGGATAAGAAAAAAGAATTTGGGAGAATAATAAAAATTAAACTGATAAAAATTTTAGATACTAAGAATTAAATATATTAAATTATTTTAAATTAAGATTAAATTAATATAATATTAAAAAATAACATATTTAATATATTAATTGAGTAGGCCAGTTGTCGGCCATCATTTAATGCAAGATTAATGCCAAAACATTCAAATTTTGCTTTTCTTTTCCCTATGTTGATTTTTTACGAATATCAGTCCAAATCAACAAAAATTTATAAAAATATACCACATCCTAATACTCATCTCCACCAATAATTATCATATGAGGATAATTTTATAAATTTGACTTAAAAATATTTTAAACTAAATTTAAGATATAAAATAAGACTTATAAATCTGATTTATTCGATTTTTTGACTCAATTCGATTAAGTCAAAAGTGCACCACAATAGTAAACAATGGCGAATCTATGATTGTATTAAGGTGGGCTTATGTCCACCTTAAACTTTTCAAAGTTTATATATTTACTCTTAATTTTTTTTATGAATTAATCTTTAAGTTTTTATAATATTTAAGTTTTGTGCTCATTCTAAAATTTTATACGTACTCATTAGGGGTGTTCAAATTCGAGTACCCGAAATACCAAATACCCGAAAATTTATAATTTTATGATCTGGACCCGACCTAAAATTTTATAAATACTCGATTTTTTTTATTCGGGTATTCAAGTAAGCTCATTGGGGTTGAATATTTATGAATACCCCTAAGACTCACCTCAAATAAATTTTTAGAACAAGCTACAAGGTTCATTGCCTTAACCTAACCCAACTCATGTATTTTTTTTAACAAGCTAATAGTGATTACAAATAGTATCTGTTCTAGAATATAATCTCCACCATTTGACAGTGATCGCTCAATCACTCTGCTGGTATCATTGGTGCTCAAACCCGTAACCTCTAAGAACATCAACTGTTCCTTTAACCACTTGAAGGTTTGTACTAACCCAACTCATGTAATTAATTGCAGGTATTAGGATTTAGAATCAATATTTTTATTTATTTTTTGCATTTTAAATTTATATCATTATCATTAATATTTATAATACATTTTATCTTGTACTTGTTTTTAAAATGATACGAGCTTTATTTTGGGACCAATTAGAAAATAATACACCAAATTATTCAGGTATATTTTTTTCGATTGTTATAAATAAAAAAATATTTTCGTTAAAATGTGTTTAAGATTAAATTTTAAGTTTTATTTTTCTTACAACAACACTAAATCAACATAATACTAATTTTGGACGTCGTAGAGTACTAATCATTTTTCACGTAACCGACTTTCAAACTCAATTTTTTTAAATCGTTGATTATTTTACGATATTCAGACTATCAAGTAATCTAACTATTACCGGTGGTGACTTCATCGGCATGTCGACCGTGACTCATAGAAACCTTACTTCGCCTTACACTGCAGCGCATACCACAGCATTGTAAGAAGAAAGACAATATGAAAGATAACCCCTAGAATATAAAGCTTACATCGGCTCAGGGCTTGTGGATCTTGAAGCCAAAAACTCTGGGGATGTAGTTTTGCGTTGGCTTTACCGGCTTTAGGTGCGGATATGTCATCAGAAATAGATGCGGAAACGTAGTTCCGAAGTAAGCACCGTCGTTATCTTGTTAATACGTCAAGGAAACGAAGCTGTAAATCGAAGTAATACAACTATGATTTCCTAACATTAAAATTATAATCTTTGAATATATTTACAATGCAAAGACAAAGGAAAAGGATAGCATGTCTCCCAGTATGTGCAGACTTGACCCACCAAACCCATCACCGACTTTGGAAGGAATGTACTGAAAGACATACAGCCAAATAGTGCTAATTCCGATTGCCGTGCTAAAAATGTAAAAGGGAATTCGAATCACTATATCGATCATCTAGGATAAAACATTTACTATCAATGCAAGTTTTGATATGATCTAAGAGAGGGATAACTTAATATGCAAGGACAAAGACGGTAGTGCAAAACACAGAAAAATAGTACATGAAATCGAAAGGATACTGCCTTGATATTTGGATCGAGGGTAATATATATCTTCGCACTTTGGACAGTAGATTTTCACGGTACTTGAACGAGGAATATCTGACTGACCAACCGGAAGGCAAGATTGTCCGCAGCAATAAACTCTGGGGCATCTTCCAAAATCATAGTTTCTGTATTTCTCCAACTGAGATAGAAGTTTTGAGAACTTTGAGAATGAGACATAACAGAAACCAAAGAGAAAACAGGAAAATTGACAGCAAGATTTACCATAGCAGACATTCCCTTGCTAGTTAATATGTATCGTACGTGTATAAGACCATACAACATCTCAGCAGCCGATTCAACCAATTCATTTTGTTCTTCAGTGAACACGTCACCTATAAAATCAAAAAATGCATCTACCTAATAGCAAGAACGAATATGCATTGATGGCGGTAGAGTTACTTGAGTATCAAGAAACAAAAGTAGATACCATATTTTATATTGACATTCAAAGTGTACAGGCAGACATCGACAGATATTATACAAAGAATTGTAGAAAACGTGAGAAAAGTAGGCAAATCAAATACATTATGACTACAAATTATAAGGTCAGAAATGCCATAAAAAGCAAGGTTTGAAACAATATAGTTTCTGCTGCAATATCAAAAACTAAAAAAAAAAGTAACCAGAAACTGTTCTTCAAAATAACAGAGAATTGTATCAAGCAAGAGTAGGAGTTCGGTGTTAATGGTGGAATATAATACCACAGTTCTGCATTCTGAACCGAAAAGATCACTGAACAAGTCTCAATCACTACAAAAGGAAAGTACATAACTAGTTTGGTAAGTGCACATAACTAGTTTGGTAAGTGCACATGATCGGATTTACGTCCAGCGAGTTATGGACTCAGTGAAGAGTTGTCTACCAAAAGTAAGTAGGCTGTCTTGTACTTTATTTCCCAGAAAATTTTGATCTACTCTTCTAAATTCTTTCCTAGCCATAATCCTCATGAGGATCCAAAACCAAACTAAAGAACTTTAGAGCCTTCACCCCGGAGAAAAGAATTATGGGTGAAGGAGGCAAAAACATCTACATCTACTAACAACATCCTAAATTTCGGAATTCAACAGCAACTCCTCGAATAGATATAAAATAATCCAAAACTTATACCCAAAAATCAAATCATTGTGGAATGCTTACTATGTGAAGATTCAACATCCAATATTAAATCAAGCGCGTATTCGTAATACGGAATTTGACTGCTCAACCCGCAAAGATTAAAGTCATCTGTGATGTATTCTTCATCAACTTCACAAAAAAACTCATTGCCTCGCAAACCACAAAACCATGAGATCCAAGACGTGTCCTCTCCATTGGAAGCACTGATATCCGATTCTTCACTGTCAGTTTCAGATTCTTCTGCAATAAAGGACAATAATTAGCATGTAATAGAGAAGAAACTCGTGTTCTACATTACTTACTTAAATCAATAATGACTGACGATCCGAGATTCTTAATAGAAACATGACAAGAAAAATGTAAGATTTACCATGTGAAATAGAAGCAAGGACAGACCTAGGCCTAGGGTGTGCTCGGGCAGCCCCTAAAAATTTTAAATTCCCTATATTTTATATATTTATTTTGTATTGATAATCTAATTCAACGTCTCTGAACTCTGCAATCACTTACATGAAATTCTGGTCCTTACCCAATTTAGAAGCCTAATCTTAACTAAACATAAATAAACAATCATATAACGTGAATGGAATGGTATAATTGTAGCATACAAATTTTTCAAACTTAATAAACATGGAGATACAAGTATATCAAACTAAATAAGCCAATGCATTCGAAGGAACAACAACAGAGAAGAAAGGTGACTGAAAAGTAACTAACCATCTGAACATTTGGCTTTGGAACGTGAATCTCGATGAGAAAGCAGGGATTTGGCGGTGGAAGCTGAAGGAACCGAGGGTCTTCCTCTGTCTTTATTGTCTCTCAAACCCCTCGAAGTAGATGGGGCAGACTTGTCTAGATGTTTGTCGAGCATATCGTTTATGCGCTTCCGATCCAATGGTCCTCCCCCTCCTCCTCGATCTCTATGATTATGCATAATTTTTCTTATATTTTCACAACCCCAAATTCCCGACCTTTTTCCCAATACCAATGCTGGGACAAAGATTCAAGCTTTTTTGGATGATCGAAGGCTAAAAAGAATCCCAGAATCGAGAAATCAAGGGGTTTTGCAGGGTGGGGTAATGCAAAAAAGGCTTTTATCTGAGAATCAAAAACAAAGTTGGAGGTTGACGGAAGTGTGGATGAAGATGGAAAGGAGACAGATTTAGGGGGTATAGAGAGAGATAAAGAATAAGGACTTATTATTATTATCCAGTTCTTGTGTTGGGAGACTTATCCTCTTAAATTATTGGATTCCTACGCACATACTCAAGTATCAGGCCTTCAGGCCCATAAAAAAATTATTCGTTACGGGATTATTATAAAAGACATATCTGATAAAATATACAGTTAAAAATTTAAAAAATAGCCTATTATCGTTATAACAATGTTATTTAATGGTAATCTCGTCGTTCAAAATCATTATTAGTATAAATAACGATGAGATTCAGAATCACACTAATAACAGTTGATAACGATCGTAATTTAACGATTAATAATCAATAATGGCGCTAATAGTCCATTATTTTAAAAAAATTTAGAAAAATAAGAACCATCAGTCAAATTTCATCTTCAAATATTAAAAAGAATCATAAATTTATTATATTTATATTTATATTTATATCTATTATGATTTATAATAAATTATGCAAGTTTTAAAAAAATTTACGACTGCAACTCTCGCAATAACCACAATAATAAATGATATGTTTGTAACCACGATAAACGCGACCAAAAACGCGATCACGAATACTTTTTAAATCCCTGTATACTACGTTATCGTCAATACATCTCAAGACGACAAGACCTTATTCTTTTATTAATGAGTTTGCTTCTTTTCAAACGTTATAGTAAGATACTGCATGCGTCACAATATTCTTTCTTTTCGCCAAAAGAAAAATGGATTGAAAACCTAAATCTGGTTCAGGAAATCAAGTCTAGGTCCATACTCCAAAGGGTCATTTTCAAGTTTCCTTGAAAAACATACTAATTGCACTGGAAGGAGAGCTAAGCATGCTGATGTTAAAGTTGATTTTCTCAGTCCTGGAGGGTGGATTTGTGGGGCTGCTTCTTTCACTTAATAATGGGTGTGTCATTGCCAAAAAAAGGCTGAGAATGAAGCTTCAAGACCAAGGAATCAAAGCCAAAGAGCATGGCATTCTTTCTCCATACAATCAGAAGGATCCCATTTCAAAGCACCCTTCTGTGAGTTATGGCAATTTGGACACTTGTTTTACAGACATTCTAATTTGCAGACCATCTTCTGTTCTGTATCTTCACCTGTTTAGCAATGGAACATCGTGTGAGTTATGTTATGTGATGCTGTGGAAAGGCTGTCGTCAGACTTCCTAATGATGGTCTTCGCGGCCACAGTCAGTGATTTAAGTGGCTAGAGAGTAGGTTGGGAAATAGAGAAGTTTGAAAAAGAGAATGGGTAGGAGTAGGAAGAGCATGTGCACCGCACAAAGTCAAGAACTCTAAGAACAAAAAAGAAAAAGCTTACAAAAAGGATATATATATATAAGAGCAAGTTATATATTATAAATTTTTTTAAATTTTATGTATTTTTTAAATCGTTAGATAATTAAAACGGATGATTTAGATTAATAATTGATTATACGAAAATTATCTCTGAAAAAATTAAGAAATTAATGAGTCATTTGTTTTAATCATCTAATGATCTAAAAAATATGTAAAATTTATTGTTTAACTTGGAAAAATTATATCATGGGTAAGTTCCATCACGTCATCCATAAGACCAACCACTAAAAATCATTCATCTTACCATTTTTTATGTTATATTTTTCAAAGTGAATCTTCACTCTATTTATTATTAATTTATTTTAAAAACAATTTTTTCAAGTGAAGATTCACTTGAGAAAAAATATATAACATGAAAAGATTGATGAGATGAGTGATTTTTAGTGATTGACCCCATAAAACACGAGTAGAAATACTCCACTTCTTTATCATGTCTTCATCCATGTTTCCTATTAAAAATTCTAAAAAATTAAATTTTAAACCCTAACAATTTATTTTTTATACCCTAAACCCTAAACCTTACACCCTAAAAATACATCTTACCCCTAATTCTCTAAACCCTAACCACAATCCTTAACCTAAAACCCTAAACCATACACCATACACCCTCTAATTTAAAGCGGAAACACGAATGAAGGTACAAGAAAGAGATAAACGATTTGCACCTCATAGACACGTGATGGAATTTACCCATAATATAGTTTCCGTTTTAACTTGATATATATATAGGGATGAGCAAAATTCGACTCGACTCGAGGCAAAAATACCCGACTCGTTTTGACTCGACTCGAAATTCTATAGGCTCGACTTGAAAAAATTTCAAATAAAGTTCGAGTTGTAAAATGAAAACTCAAATAACTCAAAAATTTTAGTAATTAAATGATTTATTTTTAAATTTGAGATGAATTTCTCAACTTTTTATGATATATATATTGATATATAAAAATATAAAGAAATATTACTATATATGAAAAATATATATATACATATCTTATATAATTAGAGAAAGTCGTTTAAATTGAAATCAAATCGTACTATAACATGATAAATAATTAGAATTAAATATTTATAGGAACTCGAAAACTCGACTCGATTCGACTCGAATTTCTTAAACTCGACTCGAACCGAAAAATTTTCAAATAAAGTTTGAGTTGTAAAATATGACTCGTCAACTCGAATAACTCAAAATTTTTTGACTCGACTCGATCAAATACTCACCCATATATATATATATGTATGTATGTATGTATGTATGTATGTATGTATGCGCGCAAATAGGATTCTTCAATAAAGGGTTTACATGCTTCTTGTAGATGCATGATTAAATTAAATAGATATGATAAAAAAGTTTTGGGTAAACTACACCTAAAGCTACTTAATTATGTTTTTTTAATAAATAAGTTATTTTTTCTTTTAAAAGTTACAAATAAGTCATTTAATTAAAATATTATTACAAAAAAAGTCACTTTGTTATTATTAAAGTTAAAATGAACATCTAATGTAATATGATATACTAATAATTTTATACCCTAAAACTTATACACTATTAATATATTCTGATTAAGTTTAATAATAATCATTTTAAATTAAGACGAAATTAATGATTGTATAAATTTTAAAGACTAAAACTATTATTATACCAAATTACTCTCAATTTCCATTTAATTTTTAACTATCAATGACCTTTTTATAACATTGTTTTAATTGAATGACATGTTTATAACTTTAAAAGAAAAGTAATCTACTTTTCATTAAATCTATAATTAAATGAACTGGATTTGTAATTTTCCCAAATATTTTCAATAGTTTAAGGGCGTGATTGAGTGTTTTAAGGTTCGTGTTTTTCCCTTAAAGTTGACCTTTAATGGGTCCAAATCCGACAATTATTCCACTGTCATCTTTAACCTCTACAGACCACTTTGTCCACGCGCTGTCGCTTCTCGTGCTTCACACCATTCAGTAACAGAACAGAAAACTGAGAAAACCGAAAAATTAATTTCGAACCGAGCTATGTGGTTCGGTTCAGTTCGGGTTCACATATTACGGTTCGGTTTTCAGTTTGATTTAGAATTTAAATTTGACAATTTGGTTTGGTTTCGGATTTTCCACATGAAATCCGTTTATTCTATATTAACCCGAATTAAAGAAAAAACATTATGATCCATATCAAATATGTTTTAAAGATAGTCTTTGAAATATTTGGATTTATTTTTTAAATTAGTCACTTGAAATATTTAGATATAACTTTATAATATTAAATTGAATAGATATCGTGTTTTAAATTCGAATATATTTTTTTTTAATATTTATGATTATTTTATAACATAGAATATTTGAGTTTATCTTTAATTAAACAATATATTAGGCTAGATATATTTGTTTAGGTTGGTGATATAGAATCATTGAGTTTATATTAATTAAATAAATATTTTTTATGATTTATTTTTCAGATATATTGTTTGTTTTATAATCATTGTTATTTTTTTTAAATTTTTGTTTAAAATCTTAGATTTCTCAAGGGCTCGAGATATGTGTTTTCATGTTCTTAACGACAAAATAAATTGATGTTGAAGGATCTAATAAATATTTTATTTATTTTTGCTTACTTTTTTTAAAAAAATAAAAAACCCGTTAAAACTGTGGGTTTTAACCGAATTGAACCATAAAATTCCATTTTTTGATTTTTATACCATTCAATTTCATTTTTTTAAAAAACCGTAAATTACGGTTTCATTCACATTTTGATAAAAACCGAACCGAACTGAATACACCCTAGTTTTTGGTACCTCTAAAATCCATTAGAATAATCAACCAAGAAAAAAGATTCAGACTTTCAGTCAATTCAATGGAGACGACGGTCACATTGACTGAATAGCGCGTGGAAATAAAAATCAAATTTTGACATTGGAGTGTTTTGCCTCTCTGACAGCTCAAATTAAAGTGATCCACCGTCTACTTTATTTTTTCTTTCCTTAGAAAGCTCATACAGACTTTTGTTTACTTTTTTTCTGGACTCTCTTCTTCTATATTTAACTTTTAATCAAACCATGGCGCAGACAGTGGAGGAAACAACTCAGGGTTGAGTAGAGTTCAAGTGCAAACAATGAGTACGGCAACAGCTACAGCAACCGCGGTGGCTACAACCCAAACGAAGTTCATAAAATGTGTGACGGTTGGGGATGGAGCTGTGGGAAAGACTTGTCTCCTCATATCTTATACAAGCAACACATTTCCAACTGTATGTTGTCTTCTATGAATATGATCCTATATTGTCATCTCTTTTTTTGTTTTCTTGCATTGAATCTGTTTGTTAAAATGTGGTAATGGGTTTTTTTGGGTGCTTTTGTTTTGATTTACAGGATTATGTTCCTACTGTTTTTGATAACTTTAGTGCCAATGTAATGGTTGATGGGAAGACTGTCAATTTGGGTCTCTGGGATACTGCCGGTATATGCTCCTTTGCTTCTCTCATGTTATTTTTACAGCTCTATTTTTTCAGTGTGGTGGGGTTAAAAATGCTAGTCTGTCTGTTCAAATTGCTGAATGTTGTTGATTCCTTGTTTACTGGATATTTGATATATTGGCATGTTTCAGTTTGATCATCCAATGATAAAAGATAAAAATCACAAAGAATATGGAAGTTGAAAGGAAATGGAAATTTGGCATCTTAGACAACACTACATTGTTTAATGATGAATAAAGGGCTGGTTTCTAGTATATAAAAAGAGCTGAAACAGAATTAAAACAATATAAGTGACTCAATAAAGTGAAGAAATGGACATGTCTTGCCAAGAGTTACTATATCAATTTCACTTCACTTTGAAGGGAACTCTGTCCTTCTATGTTTGCCTGCAAAATTATAGATATTTTGTTTATTTATTCGTTTTTTCGGTTTCATATATAGAGAGTGCACATTATGAAGGTGCTGAGGTCCTCTATACCTTGTGTCAAAGGATATGCCGTGAAATGAGTGAACTTATCCTCTTCAAGGTCTTCCAATGGACATTTGATGTCAATTATGAGTGAAACATGCATCATGAAATGAATAGTGATCTTTCTAGTTAGATTTGTTCAGTGGTTTCATATATGTAGGACAGTGGATTTCATAATGTTGATACTATAATATGTTCAGGTCAGGAAGACTATAACAGATTAAGGCCTCTGAGTTACAGAGGAGCTGACGTGTTTCTTCTTGCTTTCTCCATCATAAGTAGACCTAGCTATGAGAATGTATCTAAAAAAGTATGTTTCTTTTTGTCTTTACTTTTCCCTTTTAATGTTTAAATCCTCAGCGAGTTCTCTTCTCCTTCAGTTTAGCTCATGAAATGTGTTTGCTACTAGTTTTCTGATTACTTTACATGTCTTTATGCTCCTTTTTCTGTTGGAGAAGTGGGTCCCAGAGCTGAGACATTATGCCCCAGCAGCTCCCATTGTTCTTGTGGGAACAAAACTAGGTAATGGATTCTCTCCTCCTTGATGTATTGCTTCGGCAAATGGATGCTTCTATATCTATTCTTTTGTTTATCAGTCAAGGTTCAAGATGCTCAGAACAGTTGAGTCATGTCTGATGAAAATAAACAGAGCTGAAGAATATGAACTGCTCTCTATTGTCTTTTTTCCACTTCTTACATTTCATAAATCAAAAATTGCCTTTTCTTTTGTTTCTATATAATAATTTGTTTGTTTGTTTTCTGAAAAGTCATCATATTCTCACTTATGTTCATGACCTGTATCCGACATGGACAGCATAAACAAAGAGCTAGAAAGCAATGAATGCATATAATGTGTTCATAACTGTGCTTTAGGTCTTTAGTGATTTGTGGTAGGATTTCAATTGTGTTTGATCTTCTAGATACAAGCTCTACCTGAATATCTATCATGCCTGTACAAAGTTTGTTTGTTTTTTCTTACATTCGGTTAATAATTTTAATTTTCGGTGCAGATTTAAGAGACGACAGTCAGTTCCACTTGGATTATCCCGGGGCTTGTACTATTTCTACAGAACAGGTACCTCTTCACTCTCTTTATGTTTGTGATGCCATTAGTTGTTTTGCTATGTACTACAGAATCTATACACAAAACAAACAACGAGAAACCTTTTCTGATAACATGTACTGGCAATAAATCAAAGTCATTGTCATGGGACTGGCTCCATCTTTTTAATAAAAATTCAATCCATCCTTCCATAAATTTATTCTTACCCTCATCTAATGAGCAATATATACAGATGCAATCTATTTGGTGCAGCAGATGCTGTTCCTTCACTTTTTCTTTGGATATTATCTTTAGGCAAGCATGGGAATTCAACTATTGCCCAGTCCTTAACTGAACTGTTAAACTGATCGTGCTTCAGTAACGTATCTGTTGTGCTTGTTGATTGAAAATATACTCTCTTCTTGTTGCTTGAATCTGAAACAAATCAAAATGCATGCAATATCATTCGTAATGTAGTACACTTGCATTGTAGTACAATATTTTTTGATATCTTCAGCTCTGTTGCCAGGGTCTTGAACTAAAGAAGCAAATAGGAGCCCTGGCATACATTGAGTGCAGCTCAAAGACGCAGCAGGTTCGTATAGAATCTGTGTTATTACGATGAAACTATTAATCCAACGTTACCTTCACATATACCTAGAGGATCCACAATATACTATTGTTTCTCCCAAATGCAGACTTCCATTGTTTAAACAGAATAGATCAAATGTCAAAATCTACCCATTAAGCACTGCCATGCCAATCATTTCGACATCTTCTTGCTTTGGGATAACATTCGTTCTTTCTAAAAATCTTAAGAACTTGTGTATTGAAAATTGCAGAATGTGAAAGCTGTATTCGATGCCGCTATCAAGGTGGTTCTTCAGCCTGCAAAGCAAAAGAAGCAAAAGAAGAGACTGAGTATATGTGGTGTTCTCTAAACAAAGTCCCATGTGGAAAATCAGTGTGAAGTTGACTATGTGATCCTCCCCTTATAATTATTATGTGCATTCTTGATCTTGTTTATTACATTCTTTTTCAAGTTGACTTTATTGAGTGCTTCACTTCTGGAAGTAGGGAATTTGCAATAGTTTGATCAGAATGTAAACTCCATTTGTTGTGTACTATCTTCTAGAACTCAAGGGTGTTTGGGTTTTGTAAATTGGCTGGCTGCTTATTGCAAATATTTGCAATGATTTGATGTGAATGAAAATTGCTGGGTTTTTTTTTTTTTGAACTTGTTTCTATGAATTTAAGTTGATTGCTTGGTCACCCTTTTTGCCTTTGAAGCTCCGAGTCCTCAAGGCAAACGATTATGTAAACCTTAATCTTCACTCTGAAAGATCAAACTTTCATATTTGTCCATATCTCTAATCAACCTTGGAGTACTTGTTGGGTAGTCTAGTGTGCGTTAGTCTCGGACCGACATTGAATCATCCATTGAAATGCCGAGTACAGGTCAGTATCGTTCGAGCAACACATCAAATTCTCAGCCTCATTATGGAAACATCCAAAGAACTTGTCTTTAGGAACATCTGTAATAATTTCCCTCTTTTTATCTTAGAATTTTCCATGTGTCTGTCCGTCATAATGCTGCAAAACTGTTGTGCAGACTGCCGAATTCCCCTATGAAAAAGCATGTTCTCTTGTGGCTAAAAAATAGAACATTTTTTGTGTAGATAATATATTGGGAAAGAGAATTATCACTCAGCCTTGTTCTTCCACCAATATTGATGTCACCTATAAAGCAAAACCCAAAACTGTGTTCAATGGTTTAAAATAACCCCAGCTTCTGTGACTGGGAAACAACTTGGTTGATGTTCTTAAAGATTCAAGTGTCTGTTGCAATGTAGTTTCCATAGATTCATGCACAAAGCAAACTTTCATAAATACTCCACAGTTCAACTTGCTATGGCGATGTGCTCCCAATTTCCTTAGTATTAGCATTGATTTTTAAACCAACTTTTGGGCCAAAAGCTGGTTTAAAACGTAAAATCAATACTAAACAGTTAACTTTTGTAGAAAAAACTGCATTTAAAAAATGTTTTTCAACCCAAACGCAAAAACTAAAATTTTTAACTTTTGTTGTTGGAAAAGTGCTATCAAGAATCAGATTACAATTTTAACCTTCATTTACTATGTTTTATTATAGTTTAATTTTTACAAATACATAATTATATTTAACATAAATTATTTTTTAGTTTAAAAATTATATATATTCATGTAAAAGTTATATATTTTCTTAAAAGCACTTTTAAAAATTATTTTTCAAAAATAATTTATGTATTCATTTATTAATATTTTTATATTTTATCATAATTTAATATAAAAGAATTTGATTATCATTTAAATATATATTTTTTAACTTATAACATTATGTCTAAAATAATCATTTAATTTCTCAAAAATAATTTTTTGACAGCAATACTAAACACATATCTCAAACTAAAATTTATAAAAGAACTTTTCCACTACACTTTTTCATCGCAATTAATGCTAAACTGACCCTTAGTAGTTTCAAAAGACATTTGTTCCAGAAGCTACCAAGACAAAACCATCAGTGTTCAATTGCAAAATGTCCGAGTCCAACAAGGACGAAGCTGTAACAGGATCCATTAAAGATGGAATCATTTTTACGTTTTCATACCAAAGAGGAGAATAGGAAAGTCCATAGCACTTAAAAGAGGGAGAGTAGGTGGGCAGCTGATTAGGAAATTGATATTTATAAATAAATTGAAAATTAAAATTAATTTCATTATTACAGGCATAGATGAGTTTTAGGATAAGATGGGTTAAAATAAAACAGAAATTATTATTAAAACTTCTAAGAATTATGGTATAATTTTTTAATATATTATAATAATTTCGGTATATACCAAAATTTTTAAAAAAATATAAAAAATTTAAGAATGTAAGATTTTCAATACATATCGAATTTCTTACGATAAAAATTTTAGTACACACCAAAATATTAATATCGAAGTTTCTTACGATAAGAATTTTAGTACACAACAAAATATTAATATCGAAGTTCTTATAATTTTATACCAATTTCGATTACATCTCATTTTAGTCACATTTTAAAATGCCTCACGTTAAAAAAAACTCAATTCAAACATCAAGTTTTTTCCTTCCATTTCATATGAAAGGAATAAGGATGAACAAAACTTGTCTAGATTAAAAAAAATCAAATAACTCAACTCAACCCAACCTGAGGCAAAAATACTTGATTTATCTTGACTCAAAATTTTATAAACTCAACTCGAAAATTTTTAAATAAAATTTAAATTGTAAAAAAATTCAAATAACTCAAAAATCATAGTAATTAGAAGATTTATTTTTAAGTTAAAGATGAGTCTCCCAATTATATATATATATATATATACTAATATATAAAAATATTAACACATACAAAAAATATATATACATATCTTATATAATTAGAGAAAACCGTTTAAATTAAAATCAAATCATACTATAATATGATAAATAATTATAACTAAATTTTTATAGGAACTCGAAGACTCAATACGAATTTCTTAAACTCAACTTTAATCAAAAAAAATTCAAATAAAATTTGAGTCGCAATATATGACTCGTTAACTCGAATAACTCAAAATTTTTTGATTCAACTCAATCAAACATTCCCCCTAAAAACGAAGACACCTAATTTGACCGGAATAAATATGCCGCATGCGCCTAGCATAAGGACTATTTGAATAATTCGACCCATGACAAGCAACAGTTATATTTGTGAAGAATGAAAATAGAGAAATTAGTATGAAACATCCGTGTGTGTATGGTAATGGGTAGAAACCAGTTTAACTTTAAACCTATAAAATTTTGCATACCCTAAACTGAAGAGACTGAATCCATCGATTCGAACTCGGGTCTCGGAATGGTTTAACTTGTAAAATTACAGTAGGGTGCAAGAGCCATTTGAGAAGCAATGAAGAAAGATCTGAGAGCACAAGATTTACCTACCTTTTCATGGCTGATCTTCAATGCCACTTACAAAGTATAAATCCACTTGCTTTAAGAGCATCCTGGCCAAGGTCTAAGCACCAGCTCTTCATTTTTTATGTTTCCATGAATATACACTTTGGGCTCTTTATCCTGGAAGTACAGTTGGAGTGTGAATATTTAGTGGTGATGTATCAGGCTACAGTTTACAATGCAAGATTTGGATTCCTTACCAGGATGATAGGAGGAAATCCTGGCTGGATACGGAGTCTCGAGAAACCGTTTGCATAAAATAAACATTTGTACCCACCTATAGCTGGATGTTCACTGTTGGGGAGACAATGATAACAAGCATGAATAAAGCCATGAATTCTCAATGATTTATTATTTTGGTAAATATTTCCTTTATCGTTTTCCATTGATGGATGCTCGTTTTTCAGGTAAGACGTTATGAAAGGAAGAACATTTATTAAAATTACACAAAAGTGAAAAGGGAAGGGGGAACTCCTCACTTTATAAGATATGTGAAGTTTCTCTGGCAAAGTTCCTCAAGGGCGATTCCTTCTTCTTTAGAGTACCTGCATTAATAATTATGTACAAACATTCCAAGTAAAGAATTACTAGTCCAAGAAAATAACATGAAATATGGTGCTTTCAGAAGAAATAACTTAAAATATACGTTTTTCCGCCATAAAGCTTAACAAGTAACCTATCAGATCAAATTTATAGATAAATTTTTGAGGTGACCAATAAGTTAACGACAGCAGCCAAAAAAGAGAGGGAGGGGATTTAAAACTGCTTGCGCATTTTTCCTATATCCAATCAATTTTATTTTAACCTGATTCAAATATTCTTCCTTGGTTTCGGCAAAATGGTCTGATAACAGTTTTGGCATTAACAAACGATGGCGGATGAATCAATATTCTTCACAGGTTAGCATTTCCAGTTTAGTAACACAAGTGCTGTTATAGCCTTCTAGCACCATAGGCAGCATAAAACCGTAAAAGGATAACAGTGTAAGGCAACTGTATTCTCACCTACAACATAAGCCTATTACTTATTTCACAACAGTGCTTTATTCAGATAATATTTTGATGCTATGATCTCTCTGATGACAGAAATTCCCACAACAAAAGCAATGAAGATCTATTTTGACATTAGTTAACCTAATTTTATGATTCGGCGTGTGATATAAGAAATTGTCATGTGAAGAAAACTACCTCCATGGCAAATCATTTTCACAGAAAAGGGATATTCCATTCATGGCTGAAAATGGATCGATGTGAACCCAGAGTTCATTGGACTTGTTAGAAACAAGGCCTGTTAGATGATGAACCATGGAACAAAATATCAGCAAGTCGCAATGAAGAAACATCCAAAAATCAAAATAAAGAGGACGATACATTTTTTACAGCAAACTAAATTTTAGTTGAATGTGAGGATAACAAAAAATAGAGGGGGAAGTTCTGGAACAAGAAGAATGTATAACTTTATAGCTGACTAGCCTGACTTGTACAAAATTACTAAAATAGACAGACACACACAGAGGGAAACTCTCATGCACATGAAAACAAACTTCCAACATTCGCTAAACCCATATCAATACACAAAAACATTGAAGGAAGAATGCACAAGCACACAGAGAAAATACTGCCATCTTTAACTACATGTGCTTTATAGTAAAAATCTATACTATATTCTATATTTTCTTTTCATAACAAATAAATCATAAGGACTCATCAGAAGGGATAAATCAAGTACACAAGTTGTAAGTAAGACAAACACATGAGAGCATTTATGTGCATGTGTGTATTTGCCTATGAGAGAAAGAGATAGGAAGGACTCACCTCTCTGATGCAACTCTTTTAATGCATAACCACTGGGATAATTCTCATAGGATGCCATGAAAGTTATGATTGTGCACCCTAGACTACAAAATAAAATAAGTAGATAAAGTGAACTTAGAATCGTATCTCAACCATAAATGGAGAGGGTTCCATGTAGAACTTAATGGTACCCATAAAAACCCACATTTATGCATAAGGGCTCTATAATTGTACAAATCAGTTGTATTAACATGGTTCACAACAAGGAAACAAATAATTCAAACAACATAAAAAAGGAAAAAAATCATCTAACCTGATTAAAAGTGATCCTAGCATGATTAAATTGAGAAATTTCCAGAGACTCTTCTTCCTGTTGTTATAGCTGTAACAAGAAGACGGAGTAAATTATATATTTTGCTAACATAACAACAATTGAATACAAAAAAGACATAACATCACAAGGTTCACTCATTAAGAAAACGCAGCCCCATGCATGACTACCAAGAACAAGTTACTCAAAGAGTCCCCCATAATTTATGAGTCATAACTAGTACATACACAGCCCACCCTACCATCAGCCTCCATTGCCCAGATCAGTTTCTTTTGGCTTGGATATCCAACAATTTAACACAGAATTTCCTAAGTGCATGGAGAGGAATGCAATCAATTAAACAATCAGTGTTGTTTGTTAGTACAGGATCAAGTGTGTCATATCTTTGATTATCTAGGATAGTTAGGGAGGTGACTTTAATTTCAAAAACACAAGCAGTCACGACTCACACCAATACAGCAAGAATCTGGCAGTGTTAAAACTAAAGCATGATTAGTACCTATACAAAACCTTGCAAGATTATTATATCTTTATGCAATGTGTTCATGTACTTGGATTTCTTTTTTCTTAAATACTTTTAAATTCAGAAGTTTCTCATATAAATATGTGAACTATAACATCTATTCAATTGTTTTCAATAGCTTAAGCTTCAAAATAGAAGACAAGAAAAAAAACATACATTCTGCTTGCTGCAACTGCAGCAGATAAGTTAAAGATCGGAACTGAGCTGATAATAAAACGGAGTTCCTACATCATTAAAATAGGTGTTATTAGACAATTGGATGAGTAGCTTAGCATGTGTGCGTCTATTCTAACTAAATCTGGAAGCAAGCCAACCATGTACATATTTATATTGTAATACCTTGTGCGGAAGCTTAGAATAGAGTACAACAAAAGAAAGTGCTGGTAAAACCAGTGGAAGAAGCCTTCTGTCAAGTAAGACCCCAAGCTACAAAATATAACAAAAATAAAATGCAGTAGTTTAGAATAATAATGCAGCATAACTTTTATATTACAAGTTCAAAACTCACCATGAAAAGTGGATATGCAGTGAGTAACGAACGAGGCAGAGCAGAAGTAAAATACCAGTGAATGGAATGTGTCTAAATAAAGAATATCATCAAGGAATAGAGATCAGAGAAAAGAGACGGATAAAAAACCGCAAGCATGCATTACAACATAATTTTTAAACATGCATACTCAGATAAACAAAAAAGTTGACATTATATTCTAAAGGAGGTACTAAACAGAACTAACAGAGCCGATGGCAATCAATAAAGATCAAAGCTTCAAAAACCAGCAAAGCCAATAAAGTAGGTGGCCATGCATGCAGGAAATTTACAACCTTAGCCAATAACATGAGAAAACATAATGATTTACAAAGAAGGCACAGAACATAGACTGGAGACTTCTATAATAAATGCTACAGATTCCATTAGTGCATGTTAGACATAAATTTAGAAGGAACATAAACAGACACCTCACATCTTCCAACATCTAATAAATAGAAATTATACCAGGAAAAATGCTATGAGTGAAACTAGCTAACCACATCAACCAAAAATATTGATTTTGCTATTTCAAACTAAAAAAAAATAGATTATGGAAAAGGAAAATCTGGAAAAATGGATACACCCCATTCAGAACTTCGATTTAGAACAGAGTTGAACCAAAAAACTTCAAATTCCGGCCAAAGAAACCTCTTCCACATGATTGAATCAACCAATACAGTGAGACCTGAGCTGAGAATAAATCCATAAGTTGATAACAGTCTATGAACCCTTGGTCAAAAAAAAAGAGCAAAACAACTAACCTATACACAAAAGAGTGGTCAAAGTGCAGCATCTTAATGCTCTCCAAAATGAAATTGACTTGGTCTGCCATTCATAAATTGAAATCTTATAGTCAGCACAAATTTACTATGAGATCCAAATATATAACTACAAACAGCTAAACAATATCAGATAACACGATTAATTGATTCATAGAGCGCAGCAGGTAACATGTGATTTCTAGTGGAACATGTGCATACAGCTATGACAGCGATGAGAAGACAAGAAAATAGCATGGTGCTACACATGATTTGGACCAAGAAAAAGAAAGGGGGGGGGGGTACATTAAATGACAACCTACCAACAGAAACTCCAGGCCGAGAGGACCAAGAAGTAAGACCATATCACATCTAAAGATGGTTGTAGCAAAGACCTGTTCATTAAGAATGAAAAGCAAAGTAATAAGATTCCAACAAGCCAAAATTGGTATGCCACATCCACAAATTACAAAATAAAGTACCTAACTGTAAGCAAGTTGTATTAGAGATCATGGAAGGAACACATTTAAAACAAAAAACCACTAAAAGAACCATGATCCAAGAAATCAACAAGCTATGGTAAGCTTATGTAGAAAGGGCATACCAGATAGTTTAAAGGAGCATAAAAATTCCCCTTCAACCAATGCCCATATGCCAAATTTACTGCATAAAAGGAAAATTATAAGTTTCATCAACTTCTTCAAAAGAAAAATAATAGATAAAAAACAGCAGTTGCTTTCAAAGAAAAACAAAACAACCTTTGTTGTGAGACACAACTATTTGATTAAAAAAACCTTTCTTGTTTTGTTTCTTTCTTATTTCTAAATATAACTTTCAGCTTGTAAATAGCAAAATATTCCAAAACAGCACAAAAGTTTCACCTAAAAACTTAATCATTTCAATCCACACTGCCAATCATACGTCATGGTCACTGGCTCAGGAAGTATAATTCACTCTTAGGTGCATGTTGAAGAAAATTAATCTACCCAGCCCTCTAGGTAGTATTAGTAAAACTCTTTTCAAAACAAACAAGTTCATAATTTCTCCAATTGAGTATTAGTTCAGTGGCCCGTTGCTGCTGCAACAACCTGGAGATTGTGTGTTTGAGTGTGCTTAAGCACACAATTACCTCCAATTTAGGTTTGGAGGATTATAGGTAATTTAGCATTGTATCCAAAAGAGAGTTCAAAATTACCTCCTGTGAAACATATCACTACTTTTTTTAACAAAATAAGTTCTTTTAATTTGTGCCGCCATCGTTAGCCATATAAAGCTAAAGGATCATAATAGCATTATTGCTTAAGTGACTTTTCCAACCCAAAAGTTAGATAGTAATACATGGATGTATTTTAACGACTTTTGATCACTTTAGAACAATTACATGAGCAAACATCCCACTTATAGATGTGAATTAGCCCATTCTTGTTTCACATATAGCAGGATTCTTTCCAATTATCACCTAGTTGACAAAACAATCCAGGAGCTTGAGTAAACTAGAAGGGTGAAAAGTAAGTGCATTCATGTTAATAACATAAGTGAGGATATAGAAAGTTACTGCAGAAAGCAATCACCTACACCCATAGCTAGAATATTTGGAAGTGCACGAGAGCAATAGAACAGCATGTGAAACTGAATTGCAGTGAATATTACATAGAACACTTCAACTTGGTGTCCAAACTTGTTTCTGACCTGCATAAACAACAAATAAACCCCAATGATTACAACTCTAGTGATCCTTCTTAGAAATTTAAACCTAAAACTAGAACAAGAAGCAAAATAAATTGACAGCACGAGGAAAAAAGCTATATACCTGAATACGCAAAAAGCGTAATGTAGATAGTATGATGCAACCCAACGCCAGACGTACTAAAAAAAGAAGTTACATTGATTCAGTAAATGTAGGAAATATACATGCCGAACCAGCAAATTCAACAGTTGAATTAACACCAAGGAAAAAAATAATAAAAAAATAAAGCATGCATGGTGAACAAATGTAAATGATAGAACATTTTACAAGAAATGCCACAAAATCTTATACTATTAACCCAAATATCTCACTGAATCAAAAAAAAAATATGTTCCCTTTTACTTCTGCTAACTGATCCTGTGATTGACATTCTCAACATGGCATATCTTATAAAGGAATTACAAAATTCAGTAAGAATTAACAAAAGAAAAAATCTACCAGCTATTAGTATTAATATGACTAACCAATTATAAGACTATAAATCTTTGGCAAATGCAGCAGTTGCATTGCTAATACAATTGGAGATGCGAAAATTGACACAAGCAATGCCCCTGCGGAAAAAAAACATCATACAAGTAGTTTTAACCACAATTTTTCTTAAATTCACTCATTCTTACAAGCATCAAAAGCTTACCGATAAAGGTGCGAGGAACAACACCAGGAAACTCCAAATGATCATACTGAAATCAGAATCAAAAAAAAAAAAAAAAAAAACTAAATACAAAATTTAAGCCATATTACAGCAAAACCATAGTTTTAAAGTGAGAAATAAAGAAAAATAATGTACGGACAAGGTAAACTTACATTATCCAAGTGATGCCGATGATAGAGAATATCATGCATAGCCTTAACAAACAAACAAAAAAAAGAAAAAAAAAAGAAAGAGATTTTACTAGAGAAAATGCAAAACGAACAAATAATTAAAAAGGAAATTTTCAAATAAAGAAAATTACCTGAACGTTGAAGCTTTCTTCAACTTTAGTGTAGGGCACCATGAGCACATAAAAAGCGGCAATGGATCCCAAAAGTAAATCGTAGCCTATCAAAATCAGTAGCAAATAAACTCAAGAGATACGAAGTATATGTATTCTGACCGAATTTAAAAGCCGAATTTTACCATAAAGCTGTAGAAATTTGGCAGCCATTGTTCCGCCCTCTGCCTGCAGGGAAAATTGGAAGGCGAAGCTGTGTATGAAATTAATGATATTTGGTCAGGTTTAAGTTAAAGTTTAGTCAAAAGTGGAATTGGATCTATGAACTTATGGGCTTTTCTTAGCCCAAAAGAATGATCGTAAAGTGGAGTAGATAGTTGAAATGTTTATAATACGCCTAATAAATAATTTGTAATAAATTAAAACTTTAATTAAGTTTGATTAAAAATTCTTTATTTAATAAATAAATTATAGGTGAGGTGGTACTAAAAGCCATGTATATAGAATTTTTATTAATATTTTACTAATCATTGGGTGTGTAAATGTGTATACTAAAATTTAGTTATTTTATTTAAAAATTATATAAAAAGAATAAATATGATCATCTAATAATTAGAATTTTTATGGGAATATATTCAAAGTGTATTGACGGTGAAAACGAATAATTTTTATAATCTTTTTTTTTTGAATTAGCTAATAATTATTACAGTAATATCTGTTCTAGAATATAATCTCCACCATTTGACATTAATCACTCAATCACTCTGTTGGCATCACTGATGCTCAAACCCGTGACCTCTAAGAACAATAATTGTTCTTTAACCACTTAGGCTAGAGGGCTCGTACAATCATCCTTTGTTTTAGCGTTTATAGATCCAATATAAAGTTTAGGTTTATATTTTTAAGTGTAATAGTTTAAAATTTAACGTTTATGGTTAAAATTTAGGGTTTAGATCAACTTATACTTTGGGTTTTAAGATAATATAATAAGTGATTTAAGTTTAAATTCAAACAACGTAGTCTACAAGTGTACGAGAGTATCAAAATTAAAATTGAACTAAAAGTGTTACCTTTTATATCATTGTATTAGACCTTGTTGAAATGGAAGAAAAAAATTATCCTTTTATAGTGTCTCTTTTTATGCTTTAGTATTAAAATATTAAATTTTATATTTAATAATAAATTTTAAATCCTAAATTTTATATTATACAAATATATTATATATCCAAAATTTTAATCTTAAACCTTAAATCTAAACTTTAAATTTAATATTTTAAGGTGGAAGCATAAATAAGGATAAAAAATTTACCAAAAATTAAAGGATTTCCATTGTTAAATTGAGTGTTTGCTGTTTTAATTAAGAATTGGGAGAATCAATTGTAGTTATTAAACCATGTATTTTTTTTAATAGTTTAAAATAATTATAAAATAATATTTGTTTACATATATTTTTAATTTCTAACGATGGTTTAGCCACATGTATGATCAAGTGAACCTATGTCTACCTTAAATTTTTTAAAGTTTATATATTTAATTTTTTTTTTTTAATTTTTAAGAATTATCCTGTGTCTATTCTAAAATTTTAAGATTCTTATAACTTGTATTCACCCTTAAAAATATTTTGACGGCTTGTACTTACCCTCCAAAACCTTTCTTGATCGGCCGATGTCTTGATCCGTATATTCATCATAAAAATAACTACCATACATACAATTATATACTTATATTTGGATAAAAATATAATACATTATATATTCATCTCACTGAATATTTTGATTCTCTAAAAACCCTAATTAGAAAGATGTCAATCCTTCATTCTCAGACGAATTCGAGTCATCACATGGAGAGTGGTTGTGTCTACCTTCATAAGTTGTGATCACCATTCGACAATCTTCGGACAATCGTTCAACTCTCTTCTTCACTCTGCAGCTGTTGTGCGTGCAACGGTAGTAGCTTCTGCACCAACCAAAACCTCAGACAAAACCTTTGGTAAGAAATGGATACTATGCTTTGTAACATGTCTGAATAGAAGGCTACAACCAACCACTATCTGAAATGAAATGAGCATATGGAACAAACAAGTGCGCATGCAGCAGTGGTCAGATTTTCTTGAAGATGGATCTAGTTTGAAGATCACACTTCACAGGAGGCTACAAGTCATCAACTCATGATGCAGAAACTGTGTCAGAAATTGATTGCATTGTTTGATTTTCTGGGGTAAATTTCACATAAATGTTTAGGCAAACTCAGTCGAGTACCGTTCAATTTAAGTTAAAAGCTTAGGATAACGATGATCGCGATTTAAATCCCTGTATATTAGTGCTAGGAAAGAGATCTAAACATTCTGCTGTGCCAAGGAAGGCATAGAAAAACAAAAGGTATGTACCTTGGATACAGGCTGTTCTTGACAACCTTCTGTCCGTATTTTCTCCACTTATATCCGTCGTCTAGCACATCCACCTCGCTTCTGGTCTGGAAACAAAACCTTGGTTCCCTAAGCTTTCTCCTAACCTTCACTTTGTTCTTCTCCAAGGCTGAGTTCCTCCACCTGCCAAAACCCCAAAGCTACATGAAATGCAGGCCTAGGACTTTCTCATTAGCAAGCTAGGGCAGATCTTCCATTAGATTCTGGAAAAATCTTATCATCTTTATGGATTTTGTACATGAAGGGCATGATATGAGCCTGCTAGCGTGCATGTTGTCTTGGTGGGAATCTATTTTCAGAGTGCATGATACTTGAAAGAGAACATGATCACTCATAAAAGAAAAAGATGAAGCTAAAAGAGATGAGAAATCAGAATACCATGAATTATTATTTCCATCCTTGGCGTTACTGCCGCAGTTCTCATCGTGTACAGCTTTGGGAACGGGATCTAAGGTCCCCACCTAAAAACATTTTGCCACACCAACATACACATATATATAAGATACAATGACCAGCGATCTAACACCACAAATACCAAGAAAAGTCATAAAGAAACTGAAGAAAAATAAAAAGATTGTACTTCAGCTTGGGAAGACACTATCAAAAACTGTCCAAGGTAAAACCTATTTCTCAATGAGCCTAACTGTATATACCTGGTCGTTATGGCTGAATCTGATGGCTGTGGGGGAATTGGTGGTGTTACTAATAGGGGAAGTACTGAGAGGCTGAGATATAATTTGATGAGAAGACTGAGATGGTGCCAAGAAACCCATAACTTGATTCTCTTCAAACTGTATATACCCAGTTTCATGGATCGCCTGTGGAGTACTGGTGAACAAGACTTGCAGACCATAACTAGGGACTCCTCTTTCTCCTCCTTCCATTTGCTTTCAAACAAGAAACAAAACCGGCAAGCTGTCGTCCTCACAAGATTGCTTGTTTTGCACAGTAAATAGGGTGATCCAGTGCTCTTTGGAGCCGCAGAGCGCGCGCCTGGTCTGGTTAGTAGACGGTGGATAGAATCTTTCTCCTGGAGATTATGCTTTTTCTCATCTTGTTGCTGATCGTGCTGTGCCAAAACTTGCACAGCTTTCTCTAAATGCACAGTGAAACCAAATTATTAAGCGGATAGGCAAGTATAAGAAGGAAAAACAAGGGAATATAATAGGCATTATTACTTATGAGTGAATAGTTTTTTGGCATTTATGGAATTCTTTTGATGCATGTATGTATGTGTTCAATGGGACATGTATATCATTCTTTTATTGACTATCAATATTTTTTATACATTTTTCTCTTAATTTCACCTATTGTTAGCTAGGAGTATATAGGATCAAGTTTTGCATAATTAGAATAATTTTTGGTCTTTTCTCTGGACCCTAAACTCTAAACCCTAAGTTGAATACGTTAGTGTCTATTTTATACAGGGACGGAGTCAGGATCGAACATTGGGAGGAGTAAAGGTCTATTAAACCTTTAAATCTAAAATTTGAGAGGGACAAAAAACTTATTTTATTATTATTTAAACTAAAAAAAGATCTTAAATATAATTATAGCAAAAAAATTGAGAGGACAAAAGCCCCTCCCACCATCAGCATGGCTCCGTCCCTGACTCTATATATAAGAACAATATAAGGTAATTTATAAAATATATTATAATTTATAGAGGGGAATGGGTTGCTTAAATTTGTATTTAATTCTTGTATCATATGAAAGTTAGAATTTTTTTTTTTTTAATTTTTGTAATTTTTAAAATCTTTATTATAAATCAAATAGTAATCATAAAATATGTTAATCAAATTCTTTTATCAATGTTGGTATCTTTAATTTTATATTTAATTTTATGATTTAATCATAGTATCTATAGGAGTGTGTATTTGGTTAATTCGGTCGGTAGTCGAATAATTAGTCATAACTGAATTAATTGAAATTTTTAGAATATTAATTGTTAATCGAACCGAATTAGTTATAAACAAATTAATTAAACTAAAATTATTTTGATTAATTTGGTCGATTTTTGAATTAACCAAAATTTACTATAAAATTTTGAGTAAATTACACAATAGGTAACTAAATTTTTCTAAAATGATCATTTTAGTCATTAAACTTTTATTTTATACTAATTTGATAAAAGTTCAATGACTATTTTATAATATATCAAAATTTTTAATGATAATTTTATAATTTTTAAAACTTCAATGATCAAAAACACATATATGTAATATATATAATAATTTTTGTTAATTAACTTATTTCAAACCGAATTAACAAATAACCTAATTTTTTTATATAAAAATAACCTAAAATTAACTGATCGAATTAACTGAAAAAAATATTTGATTGATTAATTCGGTTAAAACTGAATAATACAGACCCTTAATTATTCAATTTTTTAGGTATAATTGAAATTTTAGAAATTAAAATTTATGAAATTAAAATGGTATGACTAATATACTGTGTAGCATATTTGTATCCCTATTAGTTATAGTGTAGGATTTGCACTTGCTTTTGTCCCTCTCCGACCAACCAATATCAATATTTACTTGACAATCTCTACCATGCACTAAAATTTATATGATCATCAAAATATATGAACAAAGCACTTGTTTTATCACACAGACAAATCTTGATTCCATTACAAAACACACATCATAGTTTTGAGAATTTTTAGATTGTAGGAAATTCTTTAGATAGTTTCCCAAAGAAAAAGTTTAGTTAATTACTTATTTTTAACAATTCCTAATTAAAAAATAAGAAATTTACTTATAATAAATATTAAATTTGTGAGATAAAAAAAATTAAGAATGTTTAACTATTTATTATAGAGTTAATCGGTTAGTTTGTCTTCGGATTAAAATTAGGAATGACAATTTGATTTAAAATTAGGGACTACAATTTTATTAAAAAATTGATTCAAGTCGGGGTATTGAAAAAAATAAAGTCAGTTGAGATCGGGTTTAGCGTAAAAAATTTCTGACCCGAATCAACCCGGTATATTTATATATTTTTATTATATTTATATATATAATATTTAATATTTTTATTAATTTTTTGGTCCGAATTGAGTTTAGTCGGATTTTTTATTAAAATATCAAACTCTGGTAGAGATCGAGTTATATTTTTTATTATGTCGGATCGAGAATAAAATATATTAAGGTCAGGTTGCATTGAGATGAAGACAAATATCGAACTCAGCCCGACTCGCCTTGTTATGATCCCTAATTAAAAATTCAAAAGTACCTGTCTTGTAGTTACATGCATTGTGCTTTTATAGAAACATGATGGAGGATGGAATTAGTTAGTGAAACAGATGTGCCTTAATGATGTTGTCTTAAATCACTTTGTCTATGATTTATTCATTTATTGAAGCAAAGGTCGAGACATATGGGTAATGCTCACGAGAGATGTTCTGGTGGACGGACTAAGAGGGAATTAAAAGCGAAATAATGTTAAAGGTTGTATCTTAAATACTAACATGAGAAAAATATTTAAAAAAAAAAAATAATAAATTTAATAATTAAAAAGTATTTAATTTATATATTTTTTAATTCTGTGCTTAATATTTTAAAACTATTTTAGTGTTTAACATTTTATTTCGTAATTTAATTCAAGTTTTTTCATCGATAATCGTTAAAAATGTTCAGTTATTTAATAAAAACATGATACATAATTTATTTTATTTAATAAAACCTTGGGTGGCTTATTATGATAGAAATCATAAGAAATCTTTAATAAATCAAAGTGATGTTGTGTGTTTTATGATAGACATGTCTATGATGTATGTTGTTATGGACACTTGTATGGTTGAGTTACCTATTATTGTTGGGATTTAGATATCCAACAAGAATGTTATAACATTAAGACCTGTATTCAGTTGTTATTAGATTTTGGTTGTTTTTGTTGTTTTTTAAACCAGTTTTTTTACTTAAACTCAAAACTAAAATTTATGGCTTTTGAATTGGATAAGCTAGTTTGAAAATAAAATTATTTATTTATTCTTATAATATATTGTTAAAATAATGTTTATATATAATTATAAAATAATATATATTTTATAATATTTATATTAAGAATAAAATTATTTTATTTGTAATTTATTTTAATATTTATATTGAGAATAAAATTATTTTATTTTTAATTTATTATTAATTTGTAATTGTTATTTTCGTATATAATCTAAAATATATTTTATATTTTTAAATTAAATTTAAAAAAATTAATTTTTTTATTATAATTTAAGTTGATTTATTTAATAATCATAACATTAAAAAAATTTAAAATTTTTATTATAATTTTTTAAGTTCAATTATACCTTACGGCATGTCTAAAATAGATATTTTATTTTTCCGAATCACTTTTTGACATGAATAACAAATACTACTTAACTTTCTAAAATTACTTTTTCTACCACACTTTTAAAATCATTTTTTCAACTGCACTTTTTATAAGCAAATTCAAACTAAGCCTTAGAGATGAGACATTGAATGTATGCTTTATAGGCTATGAGATATCGTGACTCATTTGAAGATACATGAAAAGAGATACCGATTGTAGGTGTAAGCTCTCGAAACTGTGTACATAAACTTTATCTAGAGAGTGTGTATATTCTTGAGGCTTTGTAACACCAAATCTCACTTAGAATGTATATTCTCAATGCATAGTGACATTGAGACTCACTCCAAATTCGTGGTATAATACTTATGATTATTGAGTGAGATTTAATTCATCCATTGATTATTGATTGCTATGTATTTCGGCAACAAGAGGTAGCATCGTATGTTGTTGTATATGTATGTCATTATTTCAAGTTATATGCTCATGTTTATGATTTGTATGAAGCACAATTGAGTGAAAATGTATTCACTAAATTTTGTTAGCTCAATGTTCAAAATTATTGTTTTTTTTTATGAAGTTAGTAGGAGTGGTGTGTTGCTTTGAGGAACACATGTAACACCTCGAACCCGGGTGCCATATTTGGGTCATAAGCTCAACTCGTATCCATAAAATTTCAAAACCAAATCCACGTGCATCATTAAATACGATATAAAATTTAAAACGTAATTAAATGTCAAAAGCGGTTTAACAAATCCAAAGTATTAATGGAACTCCAAAAACAAGTTTATTAAAATATTTGACCTCGACAACTAAAATAAAATAGAGTTACAATTACAACAATGATCCTACGAATACATAGCCCAAATAATCTAGTAATTGTACTCTACCAACCGGTCAATGCTGAAGTCTCCAAAAATGGTGTTCCGCCACGTCCGCCCGAACGTCTGTCTACTTACCTATGCATGGAACAAATTCCAAAACGCTGAGCTACGAAAGCTCAGTGGGTACATAACCAATCGACTGTGCTTTCAAATGAATCATAACAATAAACATGCGAGATGAGATAATATGATGCCATGTCATGCCAAATGCAACTAAAGCATAAAGTAAACAAATCAAAAGTGAGGCCCACTACCAACCTGGCACTAAGGAACTCTTTCGGCCCGGAATCTCACATCGGGCTATTTGGAATCTCACATCGAGCTAATATACTCAGAATCTCGCATCGAGTCTTCACTTAGAATCTCGCATCGAGTAGGGCTCAGAATCTCACATCGAGCAAAGTCATCACTCGAAATTTCACATTGAATGATCTTCGATACATCACCTAGAATCTCACATCGGATGGTCTTCGTTGTGTTGCAACACTATCACTCACTAGGTATCCGGATCCCACCAAACAAAGAAACAAACCACACAACACGATCCACCTAGGATCTTACATCAAACAATACTTCAACCAAGCCAAAACCGAGCATGCAAGCATAATTTCTCATATCAAGACCCTTATTACCGATTTCAAGTTTCATTAATCATTTTATGTCTTAAACGACCCATGTAAACCCATAACATGAATTATAGAACCTCCTAACTCATCTCTTGAAATTTTGGGCGAAAAGCCCAGGTGTATCGATACGCCCTTATAAGGGGTATCGAAACACCCAGTATCGAAACGCTCCCTCTTGCGTTCCGATACCCCTATTTCGATACACCCCAAAGGGATTATCAAATCCAAAACGCTACTGGAAGGTCTCGTTCCAAAAGACGGGCAAGGCGTTCCGATACACCTGCCTTAAATAACCCATTTTCCTCTCTATGATATCGATACCCATACCAGAGGTATCAATACCCCCTGCACCATTAAATCAAGACACCATTAAATCATGCAAAGTCTCTATCTTAGCCAAAATCATCACACAATTAATCAAGCATGCTAAAATGATGATGCACATGAAAATACAAAGGATTTGGAAGTGTACCAACCTTCCAAAACGAGATAAAGAAGCTCCACAGCAACCTTAGACTTTCTCCTTGCCCAAGCACCTTGAAGAAACCTCACTTTGCTCCCTCACTACAAAGAAGATGACCAAAGAATTACCTTTCAGCCTTGAACGATTCTAAGAAGCTAAAACGAGCTTTTAACCAACCTAAAACCCTCTCAAAGCAAAAACTCATTCTTCCACAAAACCCCCACTAAAAACCTTACCTTCACCATTTAAAACAAAGTTTACCTTAAAAGATAGATCTCCAGGAGCTGACCAAAAACCTCTCTTACCTTAAAACGAGATTCTACAAACTTGACTATCAAAAATCAACCTTTGATGAAGGTGTTTGGGGAAGAAATGGGTGCAAGAAAGGATGAAGAAAGGAGTGAAGAGATCAGATCATGCCTCTGCAAAAATGTAGAAAATTAAACCCCTCTTTTCTCCTTTCCAACACCTCAATTAGCCTTTTATTATTATACCCCTAAACCCTCTTTTAAACTCAAACCCAACAACAACCCTTGAGCCCAACAAGCTCATCAATGAGGCCCACAACCTTGAGTTAACCCGAATCCTGAAACTCGGGTTGTGACAATATCATTAGTGAAAGATTCCGACACCTTGTCACAACACAATGGTTTAAGTATTGTACTCTAGGGGGACCTATCATGTATTTTATAACCCGTATTTTAAATTTAAAAATGATTATGTCGAATCTTTTAAAATATAATTTAAAAAAGAGTTTCATTGTAAACGCTTTTAAATATTTATCCATGTTTTTAAATTGATTGAAAATCTAATGAAATTGAAAATTGATTGTGGATTAGACTAAACCAAATCAAAATTTTATAATTATGGGTTGATTTTGTGTTTCAAATATAATATCTGGATTTAGAGTATTAAAATAGATTACAAGGGTCAGACTCTTGCTATTCCCTTGTAGGTTTGCCCTTACTTAATATTAATACATAATATGTCTGAAAAAAATCACACACATTTTATATTTAAATCATAAAATATAAAATTTAAATTTTAAATCTTTAAACTTTAAATCATTAATTTTAAACACTAAATTCTAACCATAAATTATAATATTTAAATTTACCATCAAAATTTATAAACTTAGAATTAACTCCATAAAATTTAAATTTAATAAGTTTGTATAATTTTAATTTATACATACTTAAATGATAATTTTTTCATAATATTAATTAAAATTAATGTCAAGTTTTATTAGAAAGATATATACTAGATAGAGTGGTGGGTCATGGAGGCAATGAGTGGTGGGTTGTAATATCAGAAATGTAAAAAGCAAAGGCATAAGCAAGATGGGTAACTGATAGAGTGGCTTTCAAATCCCTGGCAAATCAAATTCCAATATGCACCAGACATAAGTCACAGTAGACAGGTACAGGGGGCATAATATGTCCATTCGGACCGACCTTTCCCTGCCAGAAAGAAGAAACATGATAACGACAACATCTTGCTTGCGCCATTTCTCTCCCTTTCCACTCACATGTTACTTCACCCACAGTATCACTCTCTAAGTCCCCTCAACCATGAAAAGACCTCCACAACAACAGCAAATGCTACTTTAGTTCTACTCGAATCAGAGACGAATATATAATTTTATATCCAAGAATATGAACGGTTAAAAATATAAATTTAAATTATCGATAAAAAATATAAATCGTATAAAAATATAAAATTTTTAGAGAATATGAATGTAACGTTACCCTAACTACTTTGAGAAAGCAACGAAGGGGTGCAAATTATCTTGGGAATAAACGGGTGCAAATTATCTGTCCTTTTAAGATGAGTTTGGATTGTGGAATGTAATATTATCTCTGATAATATAATTATCAGAATGTAAGATTACCTAAAATATTACTAGGAATATTACATTACCTTGTTTGGTTTGTTTAACAAGAATGTAAGTTGACAATGTTTGGTTGGGGGAATATAAGATTACTTGAAAGTAAATTTTACCAAACTATCTCCGTAATATATTTTCTTTCTCGGATAAATTATTATTGGTAAATTGAAATTTTTTGGATAAAAAATCATAGGAAAATTTTTATATTAAAAATATTTTTAATATAATTAATATATTGAATTTATATTTTTAAATAATTTTTATAAGTATTTTAATATAATTTTTATATAATTTATTTTATAAAGAATCTATATATTTATATTTTTTGGAGTTATTTATAAATTTATTTTTTATCTTGCGTTTTAATTTTATATTTTTCAATATTTATTATTTTTACTTTTAGCTTATATAATTATATCTTATTTTGGATGAAAATTCATAGGGTATTTTTGTCCTAAACACAAGGAATAAGCTAATATCTAAGAAAAGGAAGAAATAGGATTCTCAGCATAAACCCAAAAAAGCGCTACTGTTGGGAATGAAGTATTACCTTAGGTAAAGAATTTCGTGATCCAAACGTGGGTATGAGATTCCCCAAAAAAAATTACCCCAGTAATTATCTTTTCCGCGATCCAAACACACTCTTATTGTGTCTCTGTTAGTGTCTTATTCTAAAATAATATGTTTAGGGTTTAAGGTTAAGAGTTATGGATAAAGTTTAAAAAATTAGGGGTAGTGTGATTTTTTAAGGTATAAGATTTAAAATTTAATTTTTAATAATTTTTAGTGTGTGACATAAAAAGAGACACGATTAAAGAATAAAAGATTTCCGCTCTAAATAAACAAACATATCTCTTACTAGTTATCATGTGAAGGGATTATTTGAATTAAAGAATATAAGATTATATTTTATAATAAAATTACAAGATATAAGATTATAAGATAAAATATCCAATGTATTTTATTATCTTTTGTTTTATCTGGACTAAAATGTAAGATTTTGTTGTAAAACTAAGATGATGTAAGATTATTACAAAAATGCATTTTTATTTAAGGATTCTTGTCATTGAACTCATTTGTTGGAAGAGTGACTTTAGCCAAGTCGATTCTTTTCTTTATCCCGACTTATTACATGCAAACTAGTCTCTTTTTATTACAGGCAAATTAATGTGTTCCGCTTGTTCGATAAGAGCTTTTATTCTAACTAGGGGTGAATATTCGATTAAGTCGAGTCGAGTCAAAAAGATTTCGAGTTATTCGAGTTGACGAGTCATATTTTACAACTCAAACTTTATTTGAAATTTTTTCGGTTTGAGTCGAGTTTAAGAAATTCGAGTCGAATCAAGTTTTCGAGTTCCTATAAATATTTAATTGTAATTATTTATCATGTTATAGTGTGATTTGATTCCAATTTAAATGACTTTCTCTAATCATATAAGATATACATATGCATATTATATGTAGAAATATTTATTTATATTTTTATATATCAATGTATATATATCATAAAAAATTAAGAGATTCGTCTCAAACTTAAAAATTAATCCTTTAATTACTAAAAATTTCGAGTTATTAGAATTTCTAGTTTATAACTCGAACTTTATTTGAATTCTTTTCGAGTCGAGTGGAGTCTATAAAATTTCGAGTCAAGTCCAAATGAGTCGAGTATTTTCGCCTCAAGTTGAATCGAGTTATTCTGTTTTTTCGAATTGAATCGAGTCTCGCTCACCCTTAATCCCAACCGCATGCATGGAGGACTAGCTTTTCGGGACCTTCAAAATCACAATGTCGCCTCCCTCATGAAGTTATACTTTGGTAAACAATCCTTCCTCTCGTTGGGTCTCCCTTCTTCGACAAAAGTATAAGATGATAGACTTATGTCCGAATTCTATCTCAAAGAATAATTGTAGCAACCTTTGAAAATCTCTTGCTAAGGTGTGGCCACTGGCCACCTTCCATGGCTTCTTACCATTGTCGATTAGTGATGGGGTTCTTACATGTTTTTGGCATGATTTGTGATTCCCTCAGCTTGGCCAACATATTAATCGGAGGAATGGTTCGGTCGAGTAGAATTTTAGGTCGAAAAACATTATCAATATACTATATGATGATCAGATAATTATTTTCGATAACGTATGAAATAATCAAAGATTTAATACGACATAATACAACGAATTGATCATCACAAATACAACCAATTTTTTAATCAAGGACCATTTTGTTAACTTATTAAACTTTAGGACTAAAATGTAATTTCGGTAAATACATGTCTTCATCAGTAAATAATGTGGAAAAAAATCAACTCATGATTATCTTGTATATAAATTTTCATGTTCAATCGCACCTTATAAAATTTTAGTGACCAAATTATAATTTTTTAAAACTCTTTAAACAAAATTTTAACTAAATTAACTGGGTATCGATACGCATATAATTTTTTTTTTTACTTTTATTTTCTCTCATCTTCATCCAGATGAGTGGTGGCTAAAATTTAATCTTTGTTGATTTAAGTAAAAAACACATTTTAATGATTAAGAGAAAGTTATAAAACATTAAATAATCTACAAAATAAAATAAAAATTTTAAGTTTGATGATGAAAGATTTTTTTTAGAGAATAGAGGAAGAACAAGAATAAAGTTTTAGGGCTCTTCATCCTTAGCTTTAAGAGATGCTTGTAGTTCATAAATCTCTCCTAATAACGTCTAATTGTTGGTTATAACTCCTTATAATGAAAGAGGTGAAAGAACCATTAAAATCCTTTAAAAATAAAAAAGTTTGAAGGGTGATGAAAATCTTCTTCCCAGTTAGTTAACCTCAAGGTTAGTACACTATTAACTACATTATATTCATACATCTTATAAAAATTAGTTTTGTTGCATGATTTGATGCTATTGCTTAATATGAGCTTGTCGAGACTTCTAATGGTAATTATTGAATTTGAAGTTAAAATAACGTAAAATTGGTAGAAACATACCTAAACCCTTCACAATAACTAACGTAAGTAACTTGGGGTTTAATCATATAGGTTAAGTGTGTATTTTTGAAGAAGTTCAAACTCGAACTTAAAATTTTGGATCAATATGACTAGGGTGAGTATTGATACGCTAGTGTAATTTAGGAGGCTTCTCATGAAGGGCATATTGATATGGGTTCTCGCGTATCGATATCCCTTATATATTTTGAATTTCAGTAATATTATAATGTATCAATACGTAGAGTATGTATTGATCTTACTGTTTTATTGCTTGATATGTTCCCTATCCGTTGGGCTTGCCAAAACCATCAGAATTAACCCAATATTGGAAGAATACTAGAGAACTCGTTTTAAATATAGCAACATGCAACATACAACAAATCAGATAAATATGAGAAACAATCTTACTATATCATGAGAGATCAACTATTCATACAAAATTTCCTATCAAACGATGTAATTAGATATGATTGGATAAAATTTTCTTAGATGGAAGATTTTTGTAATTAATTGGGTTAATCTTGATCATCCGTGTAAATTAATCTTAACCATTAATTAAATGGGAACTTAACTATAAATAAAAACTTTCGCCCTCATTTGTAATCACCCAACTTCCATTCTTTTTGAGAGAATAATAAAATACTTTGAGACATTTACTCTATTCTCTTGTTTTCTCAATTGTATTTTTGGTTATTTGTCTCTCGAGTAACTAGGGACGGTGTTAGGATTAAGTATTAGGAGGGGTAAAAGTCTATTATGCTTTTAAATCTGAAAATTGGGAGTGACAAAAACTTTATTTTATTATTATTTAAACTAAGAAGGACCTTAAGCGCAATTATACCAAAAAATTTGATAGGGCAAGAGCCCGCTCATAGCATATGTAACTCCGTCCCTGCGAGTAACTTGAAGTAGTCATCTTCTTGTGTTTGAAGCTTCCGCATCCTTAAAGGATTGTTCAATTTCTTGTAAGACTAGTTAAAGGCTTATTTAGGTGTTTATCCGATCGAGTAGCGTAATGAGATGTTTAATATCGTATGTTCTAGACGAGTGGAACTCTATGGACGTAATAATAAATAATATTAAAATTATACTTTATATTTTGCGGATACATATGTATCCTTACCATACTGAAACGACTGCCATTATTAGTATTAAACCAATAGCGATTCATACAAGCTAAATCTTCTAATCGATAATTGGGCCAAAGAAAGAACTTTAATTTAATTAGTTTCTTTTTATCACTATCAAGATGTTTGTTTTTAGTCAAAACTTGACCGCAGTTTTTTACATTATTTAAAAATACTGGATTTCTATGCATACCATTTTTAGCCCTTGAATTGAAAGAAATTCGAATTCGCAATTCTCGCCGGTGGTAAGGAGATAAAATATTTTCAGGAACAAACAAATCATAATGATTTTTGTCTTTATTTTCAGTCATTTTTTGATGTCTTGCAATAGATTCATCAAAATTCTTTTTATCAATATAGTTTTTTTCTTGGTATCTTTGATCAATTTATCTAACAAGATTAATTATTAAATTTATTAAATAATATTAATATTTAAATTTAAATAAATTAAAAAAATATCCTCGTGATAGATCTTTTAATATTTAATTTAATTAAATTAATTAATAAATTAGATATTAATAAATATAAAAGAATTTACTATTTATAATTGAAGCGTTAAAAATCAACCCATATAAGATCCGGACAACCTAATCCTTAGGGCATACGTTTCTTCTGTTCACTATTTCCTACAGAACATTCCAGCGTCTACTGTAGACGGTCGGATCAAAACATCTCTCCTAGGAGAGACGACAGAAGAAACAGGTGCTGGGGAATTGAAACGAAAGATGTCTGGTACAAAGTCAAGGGATAATGAGAAGAACAAGGACCTGGGAAAAAGTCTAGCTGCCACAAGGGAAGCATATACCATGTTGCCTGGTCATGTCGTGAAAACCAATTAGATTCGAACCAGGAAAACGAATTGGATCACTGTAATCTACAGTTATAGGAACATATTCTTTTCTGTGGTTTATTACATGGCCAAATGACAACCAGTGGTTGGGTCTATCCAAGTGGTTCCCACTGTGACCATGGCAAATGAAGCCAAAAATTCTTAGGTTAAAATCAATGTGAAAGGAAGAGATTGTGAATGCCCCCAGCCCTCAGCCCCCCACTGTGTCTCTGCTCAACAATGATTGCAAATTTGTCAGATAGTCCTCAGCCAGATCTACAAACAGAGCATATCAATGTAGATTTAGATTGATTACTATTTCTGTCATATAAGGCTAGTTTTAGAACAAGACATTATTAGATTTAAATTTTTAATATTTATATTTTACGGTTTTAAATTTAAGAATTTAAAATTTAAATTATAAAATTTTAAAAATAATATTATTATATTTTTAAATAGTTTATAAGTTTTTCGAGTCGGAGTGTTAAGTAACCCTACTTGATTCATTAAAAGTCCAAACTAAATTTGAAATCAAATCAAATTCAGTCAAATTTTAACATACTTAAATTACTTGTCATTTTATTATCTACTCTAATTTTACATAAATTCTTATTATTTTAATCTATTTTAGATTATTTCGTTTAAAACTTCCCGTCCTGTAATTTAAACCCCAAATCCAGAAATTATTGTCTGGCAACTGAAATGGCAAACTCTGGTTTTATAATCCATGGGATTAAAGCATATGAATGGACTCTACATGTTCATGATTTGTGCCTCCCAGATTCAAAATCTTCAACCAAATCCCTCTCTGTCTGTGTGTTGATCCATGAAGGATTCCAATTTCCATGCACTACTGATGCCACTTTCCAATCAATTCTTCAAGTCTTCCAAGGTTCATGATGATGGAGTGAGGCATCAGATATTTGGTGGTCCCACACACACTCAGCTGTAATCTTTACTATTCCTGTTCCTAGTCTGAAATTCAGACTTGTTGTTTCTTACAGCTCAAACTTTCCTATCCTGCACCAAACCATGTTGATGTTTGAATCAAGACAATGAAATTTACCTGTTTGAAGACACCAACCCCAAAACAAACCCAAATGCAAAATCTTATTTGGTTCCCTTTTATGAAATGGAACCCACAGGAAGTGATCCGGAAAGAAATGGGTGAATAAATTCAGTGGTTGAGGATATGGTTAGTCACGGCACGGGCGTGTGCTTTGTGCGCAGTGGATGATTAGAATGATTTCAAATCATTTCTTTCTCGGGGCCGTGGGGGCGGAGGGAGGGTGGATGGAGAAGAACACTTTGAACTTAATTGGTTTACCCTGAATTTCTTTACTTTCCAATTTCAATCCATAATTAGATTACTTTTTATAACCACTCATTAATTAGAGGGTATAAAACCGAATTCGATTAACCATTAATATTTTATTTCATAAGTTCGTGTTATTTAATTATTGATTCAAAACTGTAATCATTCAATCGGTTAACCGAAAAAATTAGTTCAATTCAGATAATGAGTTTTTTATTTATTAAAAATATAAAATTATTAGAATGAACCCTATCATTAATCAATTAATTCAAATATTGTTTTATAAAGGTTCAATATAAGAATGACCCTTTCAATTTATTTATTTTTTCATTTACAATATCAATATTTAAAATTTTAACATTGTTTAAAGAATATAATGTCTGGTCTTATTAGATTAACTGGTTGTTGGTAGGGATGACAACGAGTCGGATCCAGATCCAGATTCGCCCTAGATTTATGGGTCTAGAAAATTGAGACCCAGATCCAGATCCAATGGATCTTACGGATCCGGGTCCAAAACGGATCTATTAAAAAACGACTATTCAGCCTATTTTTTAACGTAATAAAATTATCATTAATTAATTTCACATCACAACTTCGATGAAGAAAAGATTAATTTCGATTAACTAGTATCAAAATAATAAATTAAAATCTTAAAAATACTCAACAATTACATAAATATCTTTTGAATAACACAAATATTAAGAAATGTAGATCATAAAATATTTCATTATCGCAAACCTAGTATCATACTTCTACTTTTTAGAGTGTTAGTCTTTATCACTTCTTAAATCATAAACATCCTAAAACAAACAAGAAACTACTAACTAAAAAATTTTGTTTTATGAAAAGAATATTTGTGAAATTTAAATATTAATATTAAGGTTATGTAATATAATAACTTTCTTATATAACTTGTCAATGATATTCAACATTTTTGCATCATTATTACAATCTTCATTAATAGTAGAACAAATATGTATTCCTTCAAAAAGTTTTTTCGTCATAAATAAATAAAAATTATATTAGAGAATAATGTAAAATATAAAACATACCATTATATATATATATATATATTAAAACTAAAAGTGGATTTTTTTATAAATAAGTAAATGGGTCCGGGTCTAAGTTTAGGTCTTAAATGCCAGATCCAGATCCAAATCCGTATTTTAATCAAAAGATCTGTATCCAACCCAGATCTATCGGATCTAAAATTTTAAGATCATACCCTATAAAATGGATTTAGATCTACAAATACGGGTCGAATCCAAGATCCATTACCATCCCTAGTTGTTGGTATCAACAACAATTGATTAATTTATTTAATTTAAATGTCAGGATTAATTATACCAAATATTTTTAATAGTGATTTGGATTTTTGAATTGTACTTAAATTTTTATATATTCTAATTAGATCTCTCAACTTTAAATAATCTAATTAGGTTTTTAAATTTTCAATATTGTTTCAATCGAGTTTCCATGATGTGCATATATGCGTAAAATAAGGGTGTTTATATTTGGGTATCCGAAAATTTGGGGTATTAAAATATCGATCACCCGTAAAATCGGGTATCAGGTACCCTGTTTACTTTTTTATATATTTTTAAATTTATTTTAAATATATATATATATAGGAAACACATAAAATTTCATGATATATATTTCAATCACAAAAATATTGATTTGATGTTGGTTTTAAAGATAAATATTCAGATATATATGTATATATTAAAGTTTATTGATAAAATAATGTATTACTCTCGATCATGATTTTTCTTTTAAATCTCATATTGATAAATTAATATAAATATTTATGAAAAATTCAAAACTAAGAAGTATATAAGACAAGTATAAAAAGAAGTTAAAGGAATTAAAATTAATTGTAGGGAAAATAATAAAAAATATATATAATTTAAAATTTAAAATATATAATTATTAAAATTATCGGGTTGGGTCGAGTACCCAACCCAAAAAATTCGGATATTTCATTATAAATACCCAATAATTTTTAATTAGGTAGACGGATCAACGGGTCAGATAGTTCGGGTCGAGTATTTTTAAGCACCCCTAGCGTAAAATATAATCTATATATTTTAGATATACACAATGATAAATCTGAGTTAACGTAAAGTTTGAGATGTTAATTTGAATTTTTTAAAAGATCTAAAGGTTTAAACAAATGTATTTAAAATAAAATTTGAGGGTTTATTAAAAAAATTAAAATTTGGATGGACAATTGATTTTAAATGGATTCTTCGTAAAATAAAATTTTATTTTTTTATTAAAATACCCTAATTTTTTCCTTACCACTTATTGGAATGCTTGAAATTTCTTACATAATTTTATATTATAAAAGTTGGAACCCTAACATAAAATCAATAGTCCATACCCCAACCATAAAGTTCAAACATGTCTGTCTCCAACTGAAATTTTATTCATAAAGTTCAAACATGATTCCTGAAACATGTTACTTCTAGTGCACAAAAATACAACCATCTTAAACGGTAATTAACTTAGTAAACAAGAAACAAACATGATGATGCCATGTCTGCAACAGCTTGGATGAAAATCTACTCATAGATCCAGGGGTGAACACTGCTCTGCCAAGTAACAGGGCTTTCAGGGAACCATAAACCAATTTCCTTCCTGGCACTCTCAACTGAATCACTTCCATGAATCACATTCCTGAAGAAGAAGAAGAAAACATTGATATGAATTATTGCCATAGATCGAGGAAATAACAATAAATGGAAGGAGAGAACTATCTATACCTGCCAATGTCGATTGCAAAGTCGCCACGGATTGTTCCGGGAGCAGACTCAGCCGGGTTTGTGGCTCCGATAATCTTGCGACCAGTGGTAACAACATTCTTACCCTCCCAAATCATAGCAACAACAGGGCCAGAGATGATGTACTCTACGAGTCCGTTAAAGAAGGGCTTTGCAGAAAGGTCTGCATAGTGCTTCTCAGCAAAGGATTGATCCACAGTAATGAGTTTCAAACCTGAAATAGGCACATCCAACATGAAATAAGTTTCAACCAAAAGCATACACTGCGACTAATTTCAGTAGAATCAGAAAAGAAAATCGATTTTGCCAGTTGAATTGAAGTATAACTGAAGTTCTATGAGCACTCATATCATCTCTACAGCACTTAAAATCCAACGCTCATGGAAAGCAGAGAAAAACATCAGAAAATTGATGGGGTTTACCTTTCAAGTAAAAGCCTTTCTTCTCAAATCTGCTAATGATTTCACCAACCTGAAACACATAACAATCTCAATAAGAAACACAGTTTTCCTCAGTTTTTAACCCGCAATCAAACAAATAGAAAAGAAACTGAGAAACCTTCATAGTTCCAGAATTCATTTCTCATGATCTTGGCATGCAAAAAAGATTAAAATAGAACTAAACGGCATTCCTATGCTACCCAATATAGAATATTAGCCAAATTGGATCAATATTGTCTCTGGGTACATTAGATCTACAAACCTAACTAAAAGAATTCACTAAGTTCCATACAACTGAAAATCGAAAACGAGTTGTTCTAGTTAGAAGGACTAAACTAACAGATCACCAAGTTATTTTCTTTTTTAATTTCTAGCAGTTCAGGGATTCAAAACATTCGGAAACAATTAGAGGTTAAAGGAATTAAAGTTAAGAGTTGAAGAATAAGACTTACCAATCCCCTTTGGACGCCATCAGGCTTGATCATGATGAAAGTTTGCTCCATCTTCCTCTTTCTTAACGTCTAAGAGCTGGTCGCCTCGTTGCTTAGTTACTGCTTCTGCTAGAAAGAAGAGAGTCTCAAGGAGTTTATATATAACCGTACTCTGCGGCGCAACCCTAGTTTCGGTCGCAATTGCAAGAGAAAATCCGAGTCCTAAACCTACTTGGGGTATTTTGTCTCAAAGAGAATATCCCAGTTCAAAACGGAATATGCGGTCCACTCACACAAAAAATTATATTTTTATGATGTCATTTATAATACTAATCAATTAAATATATTTATTTTGTTATTTTATTTTTTATTAAGTAAAGATTTATTTTATAAAAATTATTTTTAAATTTAATTTATAATAAATATTAACAGAGATTCATTTAGTAAAAAACATGAAATAAAAATAATAAAAAAATAATGTATTTAATTAATTTTTGTTATATAATTTTTCGATCATAACATACTAAATTCAGATATTTTTAGATTCTTAAATTAAACAAATGATTTTTTTTCTCATTTAACAAGACTTCTTTTTGGGGAAACTAAGTGCATTGTTTTTATTTTTAGAAGGGAACAAAATGCTAACTGAAGCGAAAAATAAATGCATCAGAAATTAAAAAAGTTTTGAAAACAAAACCTAAATTTGAAAAAAAAAATTCGTAGTCATCAAAAAAACAATTCATCATAGATGATTTCTATTATAGTCTTCTAGTATGAAAAGCTCGGTTCACTCGATCGTTAAATCGTACGACAATTGAAAAGAATTTTTTCTTGATTAATCTATTCAAAAACCAGCCAATAATACATTAATCTTGCGCCACAACAGAAGTTGAAACCGTGAGATTTTATCTACTATACTTCTTAAGATGCTTTATCTCTTTTAACTATGCTTTTAAAGTATCATGCTCCTACCACATCCTCTTTAATCGAGCTTCAACCATCGTCATCTCTTCTTTAAGGTGATGCATTCGCTTCTCAAACCAAGCAACTGCTTTAGCTCTGCTGTCTCCGCCTCCACCTCTGCCGCTAACCAACATACTACCCATGTACTTTACTGGGTAATTTAGATGAACTTGTGGCGGTCGGTTTAACAGCACGACAATTTTTACCTGCAATTAATAAGGATCCAACAATACAATATGAGAATGATAAATACATATGGGAATGACTAGTTATTACAGACAAGCTATGTACTGCAAGTAACAAGTTAACGGGGGAACCACGAACCTACATCAGGAAGATCACAGCAAAAGCAACGGCTAAGACTAGTGCAACATAGCTTAGGTGTTTTAAGTACGAGTAGGATTTCCTTGCAAACTCTCCTAACAAAGATGTGATGGATAAAGCGGTAGTCAAACTTTCTTGCGCCCAATTTGTTGCTTAACATCCTGAGAATCCGACATCTGTAATGTTCTTACTGGATCACTTGTATTATGAGATCTTTCTGAAGGATCCATGGTAGACATTTGCCTATGAACAAGAGATGTGGCACAAGAGATGTATAACCATAAAAACACCCTATGAACGAGGGGTTAAACAACAAAACCCAGGTGTTATCACTCTATAATTTTTTCTTTATAATTTTTATTAAATAATGTTTACTCGAAAATATACTTTCGGTAGTGAAACAAAAGAAAAAAAAGAAAACAAACACAAGAATTAGTAGAATCACAAAAAGAAACTTTAGATAAAAAAAATTTTCTAAACGAGTAGAAGAACTTTTAGACGATAGTGATGTATTAGAAATAAATGAAGATGGTATTGAATATTCTAATGAAAATTTGAATGATAAAAATTTGAGTGATGATAATTGTCTCAATGACAATAATACTAATTTGATTAATAATGATAATATTAATTTGAATAACGAGCATAATAATGTACTTGATGAGTCAAATGTTGATGTCGATGAACATAGAAATTGTGGTGTTCATGATACTAAAACTAGAGATATTTTGATTGAAAAAAGACTCATCAGAGAAATAAATCTCACATTCCCTAAGGATAATCATTCCAGGTATTTTTCATACTCATATTATTCTAGAAAATTGGGCAATGGAGAAACTTTAGATAGAAAATGGTTAGTTTGCTCTAGATTATGAATAAAGTATATTGTTTTTGTTGTAAATTATTCACTTATCTAAATAACAAAAGTCTTTTAGCAAATGACAGATTAGATGATTGGAAATATTTGAGTGAGAGACTTAAACAATATGAAAATAGCTTTGAATATATGACTAATATGAATACTTAGAATAAAACAAGAATTAGATTAAAAAATAATAAAGGCATTGTTAAAGATTTGCAAGAAGAAATTTTAAAAGAAAATAAATGTTGGAGAAAAGTTTTAATAAGAATTATATCCGTTGTGAAATGTCTTGCCAAAAATAATTTAGCTTTTCGTGGATGTCGTGAAAAACTTTATGAGGATAATAATGAAAATTTTTAGGTTTAATTGAAATGATATCTGATTTTGATTTAATAATGCAAGATCATATTAGACGAATCAATAACCAAGAAATTTAATATCACTATCTTGGGCCTACAATCCAAAACAAGTTGATTTCTCTTTTGTCTCATGGTGTTAGAACTTTCATAATAAAAATTATTAAAGAGAAAAAAATATTTTTCGATTATCCTTGATTGTACCCTAGATGTAAGCCATCAAGAACAAATGAGTTTGATAGTACGATGTGTTAATGTGACAAGTAATGAAAGAAAAATAGATGAGTTTTTTTTGAGTTTTTAAATATAAATGATACTTCTGGATTAGGTCTTTATAATGAATCATTATGTGTATAAAGTCACTTGATTTAGATATTAATGATATTAGAGGTCAAGACTATGACAATGATTCAAATATGAAAGGAAAACATCAAAGAGTTCAAAAGAGATTACTTGAAATAAATCCAAGGGCATTATATATATCATGTGCTTGTCATAGCCTTAATCTCACTATATCGGATATGGAACATTCTTGTGTGAAAGCTATTTCTTTTTTGGAATTGTGCAACACATATACACTTTATTTGCAAATTCTACCAAAAAAATGAAAGATTTTAGTTGATAATATTAAAGGTTTTACTGTAAAATCTTTGTGTAATATTCGATGGAAAAGTCCAACTAGAAGTGTTAAAGCTATTAGATTTTACGCATTTCAAATAAAATTAGCTTTATTGATATTATATAAATTTAGTGATGAAAATGTCAAACAAGAAGTGAAGCGGAGAGTTTAGTTAATTATCTTACAAGTTTTGAATTCCTACTTAACTTAGCGATTTGGTATGAGATTTTATTTACTATTAACAAGGTGAGTAAGAAATTATAATCTAAATATGTGTGCATTAGAACTATAATTAAGGAAGTAAAAAGTGTAATGTTATTCTTTGAAAAATGTAGAAGTGAAAGGTTTGAGTCTTGTATGGATATTATCAAAAGTCTTATATTTGATATGGATATAGAACCAACACTATCAATAAAACGTCATATTTTTAGAGAAAAAAAAACAATTTGATGAGAATAATGATGGAGAAGAAGTACAATCACCCGATGAATCTTTTAGAGTTAATTATTTTCTTGTGGATGTTGATTTGACTATAACTTCTTTAAAAAAAATAGATTTGAACAATTAGGGTTATTTGATAATATTTTTAGATTTTTATTTGATTCTAAAATATTAAAATCTTTAGATAATGATGAATTAAAAAATTCTTGCACAAACTTTAAGATTGTATTTTCTCATAATGATTTATATGATATTGATGTAGATGATCTTTTTTCAGAATTAAAAGTATTGCAAGTGAATTTGCCAAATGAGTTGATGTCGGCATTAGAAATTCTCAAGTTTGTCAAAGTTGCGGATTGTTATCCAAATATTTCAATAGCTTATCGAATCCTCTTAATTATGTTGGTGACAGTTGCATCTGCTGAAAGAAGTTTTTCTAAGCTAAAATTGTTGAAAACTTATTTGAGATCATCAATGTCACAAGAAAGGTTGAATGGTCTAACATTTTATGTATTGAAAAAAAAACATGTTAGATTGCATTGATGTAGATATTATTATTAGTGATTTTGTATCTAGAAATGCTCGTAAAAATTGTTTTATGTAATTTGTTCGATTTTTGATAAAATTTCTTGATACTTTTTATTTGATAATTATTGAGTGTAATAAAAATTAATTCACAAATAATTTAATTTAATTTTTTACTCTTTAAATTTAATTTTTTAATACATATTATTAGGGCCCTATTTTTACTCTTTAAATCTTAAAAACGACTCTGTTGGTAATCTTTGTTGATCCATTCGTTGTTTACCCAGGTTTGGTCAATGTGCTAAAATAAATCATTGTTTTAAGTATACCTGAACTTGACACGTAAGATTTTGAGCTAACTTAAATGAGTTTTTTTATTTTTATTTTTAAAGTTATCTGCTTTAGATTTTTTATATTGGTATATATATATATATATATGCGATTTATAGTTATCTGCTTTAAGTATACCTAAACTAGGCCTTTTGAAATGAACATTTATATTGTCCGCGAAACGATGCCGTTTAGGCATTACAATACTCGTGTGGTGACCCGGATTTAGGAAGGATCCGCATGTTTTGAAAAACGAGCTAATTACTTATTTAGTCCCTGTTTTCTTTTGGCGTTTCATTTCTGATCATGGTTTAGTTGTTGTTTTAGTCCCTCAAATCCGTTTGATCATTTCAATTTTATTCTTTTTAATTATGTTTTATTTTTTTGATTTAGCTTTTAAATTTTTCTTCTTTTTCAATTTGATTCCTAATTTTATTTTACTTATTTTCTGCTCAATTAATATTGTAATATGCATATTTAATATAAATATATATATATATTATGATATATATATTTATAATATATGTTATACATTTTTATATATTATAAGTTTATTAAGTATATACTACATTTATTTATTTATTATATATGTTACATAAGTATTTTATTTATTTATTTATTTCATTTACATATTATTGTTACTTTTATTTCATCTTTTATTTATTTATTTTTATTCAATTTATTTACTTATTCTAATGTTGGTCTTACGGTGATCCGTCATGGGAAAGGATCTATATTGTTTACGACCCGTTAGTTTGGTATAGCGTTTATTTTATTGCATTTATATTCTAGTATTTAATTTTTATAATTTAATTTCTTGAACCTTTAATTAGGGGTGTGCATTATTCAATTTTAACCAAATTAACCGACCGAACCGAAATTATTTCAGTTAATTCAGTTCGAAATCAGTTAATTAATTAAATTAACTGAATTAACCAAAATTATTATTATATATTATATTATATATATATATATATATATTTAGTCATTTAACTTTTTAACATTATAAAATGTTAATTAAATTTTTTATATTATAAAATATCACTAAATTTTGTATTAAATTAATATAAAATAAAATTTTAGTGACTAAAAAATTATTTTAGTATAATTTAGTGACCTATTATGTAATTTAACCAAAATTTATAATAAATTTCAGTTAATTCGGCTAATTAACCGAAATGATTTTGGTTCGATTAATTCGGTTAAAGGTAATTCGGTTCGGTTAACAGTTAAGATTTTAAAATTTTGGTTAATTCGGTTTTGGTTAATTCGGTTTGGCTACCGACTGAATTAATCGAATGCACTCCCCTACCTTTAATTCTTGCAATTTAAATTTCTTGTTTTATTGTTTCTTGTAATTTTTAATGTTGTACCTCTAATTATTGCTTGTAAATGCTTGTACATATTTGCTTATTTATTCATCACATATAATATCTAACTTAATCTAATTAACGTGCTACCTCAAATATTCATTTGTAAGCGAGGTCGATATCAATCGTAGTAGTGGCGGTTCCCACGCTTACCTTCGAATATTGAGGTCTTTAAAATTTATTTGTATTGTTAAACGGTTAATAAATTAATAAAAAAGTGAACTTGCAAATTTTCAATTCGAGCAATTATATTCGACTTGGTACCAATTTTTGGACGGTGTGGGACATTAATTATATCCCACCCATAACTGACTCCCGAACCCATCTTTTTAGAACCTTTGGTTTTACGGTGTCTGACATACTAAAGTGGTCGATGACGACTCTATTCTTTTTAAAATAAAATCCCATTTTTCTTGTTTCAAAATAATTCCCAATATCCACTTCTAAACCCTAATTTCAAATCAAATCTCTAATTACTAAAATTAAAACCTTAATTTTAAAACTTTAAGTCCCAGTTATTTTTATGATCCCAAATTTTCTAATTTTAACTCTAATTTTTTAAACTTAACATAAATTCCTAATTCTTTAAAAATATCCCGATTCTTTAAATATTCCTTAATTTCAATAACAAATAAAGTTTTTTAACGATCCCGATTTCTACCCATTTCAACTTTTTAAATTTTATAAAAGGGGGACGTAAGAAGCTGCAGTATAAACAAAAAAATCACGACCCGAACACAGTTGATCTCTGGCATTAGATTACAGAGACTTAGCAAAAGCTGCTGGACCCTTTGGTAGATAATCCAGAAACCTGTATTGTGCTGGAAGAGAGACCTTCTAAAGACTTAGGATTAGTTAGATTTGTTCATTGAATTGGGATGCATTAATCCTTTGATCCAATTTTAATAAAAGTCAGTTTACTCCCTTTATTTTGTTATAGAGTTTGGCAAGGGAATTCTGAACGACAAGATGGATCTCTCAAAGTCAAGAGCAAAATATTCATTTCTTAAGCACAAAACCACAGTTCTCAGACATGTTGATCTGACACATGTTTAGGGTTATATATCTGCCTTGCACCAATCTGTAAAACCAGAGGAATTCAGAAGGCTGATCAAGTAAAAAAGTCAATGAATTGTCATGCTTTTAAATGAAGTGTCCAAAACATGCATTCAACAAAGTTCTGCTGAAACTTGATTCAAGTAATAAGAAAAAATAATCCTACTTCAACTCTGTTATGTAAAATAGACATGACAGAAGGATAATAGGAAGGTCTCCATGCCAAGTCTATGAGGAAGAAGAATCCTCAAATTTTGGACCCTTTTGTCAGAAATTTACAGTTATTTTCACTTGAAATAGTTACCAGCGACGTTGAGCCCTCTTGTTGTGTCAACTGAGGTTGTTCTCTGAAGCCTAATCTGCTCTCTGAACTTGGCTATGAACTCACCAGCCTTCCTATCGACCTCGGATCCTGCTATGCTGAAAGTCCCGGACATGGTTTCTACATCCGAGCTTATATGAAAATCATCATTCTCTTGCTCCGAGTCCTCTCCAGGTTCTGCAGCAGGATTCTGTGGGCAATCTTGTATTACTCTTTTCTGGTTTTTAGGAGATGTAGGCTTTGGCATATGAGATTCACCTCCAAGAATCTGCCTATTTAGCCCAATGGTGGAATTATTATGGCCTTCAATTTTTGGTTCAATTTCACCCGTATAAGCTTCTTCGATTTCATCAGACCCCATTCTCAACTTTCCCCTTGTAAAATCTTCTTGCTTCTCCCCGGCATCCTTTGCACTAGTGGTGCTGGCACTAGCTCTAGAAGTCCTAATTGTCCGAACAGACTTTCCTCTCAAGGAAGCTTTAGAGGGAGCTGCAGGCTTTGCATCGAATTTGAAAGAACCTGAAATCTTCTCTTTACTATCTAATGACTCGTCCTTCGTTCTGTCACATAATTCCTTCAATTCATCCTTAAAGCATTTCCTACCAGGGGCACCCAACAACGAGCCATCACTATACTGCTGAGAATGTGATGCATTCACTGAAGCTTTACTACTTGTTGGTTTCAGTACATTTGGTGAAGGAGGATAAAACTGGCGGGGACTCCTTTCCTTAACCAATTCGCTGATTTTGGATTTTGGTGACCCTGAAGAACTGTAATGCGAGGGAGACAAGCTACTTGGTGACTGTGACTGTGAACTAACTTGGGAAGAAAACGAAACTGTGGATCGTACAGACTGTGGTTTGAGTGATTCAAAATGAGTTTCATCAACTGAGAGAGGCCTAAAATGAGAAGGGCGAGTGCCATTACTGTGAACCCTCTCTCTCATTCTTCCAGATCTCGAACGCCAAGGAATCGGGGAACCTAAAACATCACTCTCATCAGACTTCCTCTCCAAACTTTCAGAACCTAAATCACCAACTCCCCTACCTATACTCTTATTAGAACTATCCGACAAATCCTTCATTTGTGAACCAGATGACTCACTAGATCCATTGCCAAACCCTTCATGTGTGACATTACTATGAATTCTCTCTCTCATTCTTCTAGATCTTGAACGCTGGGGAATTCGGGAAACTAAAACATCACTCTCATTAAACTTCTCCAAAATTTCAGAACCAAAATCACCAAATCCGCTATTAGAACTATCTGGAGAAACCTTCATTTGTGAACCAGAAGATTTACTTGATCCATTGCCAAATCCTTCATGCATAACATTACTATGAGCTCTCTCTCTCATTCTTCTAGATCTTGAATGCTGAGGAATTGAGGAACCTAAAACATCACACTCATTAAACTTTTCAAAATTTTCAGAACATATATCACCAAATCCGATATCTATAGTCTTATAAGAACTATCCAAAGAACCCTTCATTTGTGACCCAGAAGATTCACTTGATTCATTGCCAAATTCTTCACATGCATCATTATCATGATCTCTCTCCCTCCTTCCATATCTTGACCACCGAGGAATTGAGGAACCTAAACCATCACTCTCATTAAGCTTCTCCAAATTTGTAGAGCCTAAATCACCAGATCCCCTATCTCTAGTCGTATTAGAACTATCCGACCAATCCTTCATTTGTGAACTAGAAGATTCACTTGATCCATTGCCAAATCCTTCATATGTGACACTACTATGAACTCTATCTCTCCTTCCAGATCTCGAACACCAAGGAATTGGGGAACCTAAAACATCACTCTCATTTAACTTCACCCCCAAATGTTCATAAACGAAACCACCAAATCCCCTATCTCTAATCTTACTAGAACAATGCATTGAATTCTTCATATGTGAACCAGCAGATTCACTTGACCCATTGCCAAACTCAGGAGTAGCCAGACTTGCAACCCTAGATCTTAAACTCCTAACAGGCAACCCCAAAGGTTTATAATCAACAAAAGAACTTGATTCACCAAACTTTTCAAACCCACAATTCGGTTGAGCAGACACAACCATGGGTTCCCTTTGAAAACACTTGGAACTCCAAGTTTGAACAACATTTTCCTCATAAATGTTTTCAAAGCCACCATTTTTAACATTTAAAATCTCAGCATTACCCTGTCCACTAGAGTACACCAAATTACTAAACCCGTCTTCAAAAATAGAGGAAACATGGACCATGCCCGAAACACACGACCGGGAATCATCGAGATTACCATTATCAACACTTCTACGACAAAGCACTCCATAAGAAACAACAATGCCTATGAACATAAGGTGAATAAGTTCCCAAAACTCGCTGAATATCGTTTGGTTGACGAAATCTGGAGCTTGGGAAGGGAACGAAGGGATCGCAATGAGAAAGAAAGCGAAAAACAACAACTTACCAACGAATCGAATATTAGTACTGTAATTGCTCCTGCACATGCCGCTGTTAGCCCTTGTTGTGAAGGGTGTAGCTGTAAAGGAAGGATACGATTCGTCCATTGATGGACAACTGTTCCTCATCTTCTTTACTTCTGCTTTCTTAGTTGTTGATAGGTTTTCTTTTCTCATTTTTGAGTAAAAATAACTGGGAAAACAATTAAATGAAGAAAAAAACAATCTTGATTGATTGAAGAAAGGAAGACTTTGAAACCAAGGAAAATGGTTTGGTTACAAAGAGAGTAAAGTATGACAGAGAGGGAGCGGATTTCAAAGTACGATTATTGTAATAATTGCATATGGCTGTTGTTGTAAATGACCAAACTAGCCTTTTCACATCGTCTCTCCGGCTTCCGCCATGGGTGGGAAAAATAAATACCGTTGCTCTTTTGGGTCAAAAGAAAAGACCTTAAACGCCGTCGTATATATGAACAAAATTTTCCGGGAAAATTCTGTTTGTTGAGATTATGAATCAGAGGACTGAGTGAATTAGCGAACTATGGCTGTACCATAGAAATCTGTGGAACCTGGTAGAATTATGTAGGAATGATTTGATCCTATCTCATTCTCAGGTTTAAACTCTTTGAAGCTCTTAAAACTGCGCTTGAGGAACCTTCTTCCCAAGACCAGCGCTGTAAGGTTTGGTACCAAAAGAATTAAATTTTTTGTTTCTGGTTCTTGGATTTTTGGCATTTGCAGTCTGCGAATTTGACAGTTTTGTGCATAAAGAATAATGGGTATAAAAGGTGTTGAAGGGATGCTCCTTTCTTTAGAACCCAAGTACTATGATGTTCTTTTCTCTTTTGCAATTCACTTGTACACATACACATTTGTGGTTTGATTCTTGTTTGCTTAAAATGCACTTCATTTGATGATGGGATCTCTTTCAATGTTTGTAATTTGTGGGTTTGTTCTGAATATGGTTATCCTTTTTTATGGCCTTATACATGAATACACCATTGATTGTTAATGGTGAATTCAGTATTTTGAGCAAAATGATATCTCATCTTATATGCTTAATCTTCCATGGAATATGTTGTCATAAGATTTTTCTCGTTTACTATTAATAATGATTTGATGTTTGATTGTAAACCATGTTAGCTTATAAAGGATGTTGCAAAACAGATGTATGACTCTCATTGTTGAATATTGCCTAATGAATTGTTCTAGCTCCTGAGAACAAATGCTTTCATTACAGGCACATTCTCTGGAGTTTGTGTATTTAATATTGCGAATCAATAAAGATGATGATCCTTGTGTTATTTCCAGGTACATATATAGAGGATTGTCGACACGAGATCCCATGCATGCGATCGATACCTTACGATTCTTGAGAAGCTGACAGAGAAAGCTGGTTTTGGATGCATGCTTCGTTCCCTTGCAGTTGCAAGACACTGCGAATACAATTTGACTCTAATTTTCCCTTTTTCCCTTCAAACTGACATGATTATATTATAGGAATGTTTGGCATTTTCTCCTCATTATTACACACATGTATGTAAAACACAAATCTTGTTCCATGGATGCAATTGTCACTTCAGTTTTGAAGCCTAACCGGATTCAAGAATGGTTAAAGGCAGAGACTATATAATTTATAGTAAAGTAATCATACAAATATCTAGCTTTTCACCTAGGGCCTTGGGGTGATAGGAGATGCTTGATTATCGAATCATGTTATTTGTGAATCAGTTGTTTTCTTTTCTGTTTACCATACTAGTATATAAATCTTGATACTAATTGATGGCAGTGAAATTGTAAGAAGAGTTAGAGATACAGACAGAAGACTTAGGGCCAGTTCGGCAACGTTTCTCCATACAGCTTTTAGAGAAGTCACGCCCAACACTCAACTTATCCTCACTTTTCCTCAGCTTTTTCATCATTTTTGCTCTCAAACTGCTGCGTCTGGAGAAGCTGGAAATTCCAATTTCTCCCCCAAACGCAGCTTCTTCACCTAACCTATGGTATCCACAGCGTGGCCGAACGAAGCTGTAAAAGTTTAGATGACCAAGCCAGTAGAGAAAATAGATGATCTTATCAACAAGTGTCCAGTTAATAGATGCCTGAGCATCGGTTAAGAAGTATTAATTATCATTATAGGGAACATTTTACATTAATTATGTTTTATAGAATTCAAGACAAAATAAGTGCACTAAATACACTTGCTTTCATTGTTGAAACTTAGTGCATCATTGTGGACTTGGATCCAATGTAGTTATTAGAGGATTGATGCATTTGATGTTGTTTTCACCTTAACAGCAGCTTCTTCCATTGAGGAACTTGAAATGGTCATGTTGCTGTCATGCTGTGTTTCCTTGCCTATTGGTAACCTCTGCTATCAAATTCTCATTATATTCTGTTCTTGCTTTTAGGCTGAAAGGAAAGTACCTATGGGATCTAGCACTTTTCAGTGTAATATCTCAAAGAAAAGGTCCAAAGTGTTAAATTTTGAGGCTTAAATAATTTCTGGCATTATGAATAATTTAGTGGACAATGTTCTTATTCAATTCTGATTTGATTGTCAGAACCTTTTTTGTATGAAATGGGACCAAAATGAAAAGGCAGTGCATGTAGCAGTAAACACCATCATCTCATTTCCCTTTAATGTTCAATGATGATTGATGTTGAATGCCATAGCATCCTTTTCTTGGAAAATTATTGAATGTATTAACATGAAAAAATACCATTGCAGGTATAAGTTAGATTTGCAGTAAGGGTTTTTGACAGGAATCATATAAAACTGCAGGAAATGGAAATCTGATCAAAATTTCATTGGACCATTTGCATGGAAAAAGCTTACCAATAAGTTCATTAAAGGGTTAAAACATGCCTTATCTTCCCATACTTCCATTTCTACTTCTCCCCTTTGCCAGACACTTTTGTTATACTTCCCCTACTTGCTGTTTTATAAAACATAAGCTGCTATCTATGTTCCACCCTTTACATCCCCTTTTCTTAAGTCCAAAAACAAACACCTTTAGACAAAATGGTACCCTAATCAGTACCCATCACCATTGATATAATTATGATCTAGATGCAGAGGCCGGATTGAAGGGTCGGTGACTAATTGGAATTGCTGCCCAAGAACTAACAGGCATTGGTCGTTGTTGGTTCGGAACCGGAACCACAGATGTAGGGGTTGAGGAGGAGGAGGCAGCTGCCACGGAGGAGGATGTTGCCCAAGAAGAAACCGCCACACGTTCACAAGAAGGGCACATAGTGAGCGTAGTGGGAGGATTCATGTGCATGTAGAGCTGGGGGGAGAGTTTTAATGCTCTAAGATCTTGCACTTCCTTCTGCAATCTCCGGTTCTCCTCTGTCAGATTCTCACAACATCTCTTGAGATACTCACAGTCAACTTCTGTCTGCTTCAACTTTGTCCTGCACCAATTGAATCCATACATTTAAGAGATCTTATTACCTACTAAAACAACCACAAAAAGTAACACCAGATGACAACAATTACTCAACAAATCTTTTTACCATTTTCTTTGCTTAGCTATCTCTCCTTTTGCATTTAATGAGTAAGCCCCAATCTGAGCACCTACTGAATCTAAAGATTTGACATCGGGTTATCAGGTAAGCTAGCACTTCCATTTTCTTCATAGGGATTTTGTTTTCTTACATGTGAACTCTAAATCTATGTTAGAGTAATCAATTTTCAATAGTTTTATTTATGCAGAGAACTTAAAGATGTTCATTAGTCTCTTTGCCATTAAATCTAAGAGATGAGTAAAGCATGCAACAGTGAAAGCAACAGCAGAATCCCTTGAAGATTTTCTTGAGCCGACAAGGACACCTTATCCCTAATAGAGCCAGGGGTGCTCCCAAGGCTTCCCAAAGTCCCCAAAATACCCTTGACAAACTTTAAAAATTGTATCTAACCTGGCCCTTCTGTTCTGGAACCAAACCTCCACTTGTCTAGGCCTCAGATTCAATTCCTTTGCCAGTGCCAGCTTCTGTTTCTGGTATATCATACAACACATGATCAACATTTCACATCAAGATCAGAATACAAAACTACCCTTGAAAAAGAAACCATATTCCTAGAATGCCACTAACCGGGTTAAGAGTGCTATGTTCCTTGAAGGTCTCTTCCAGCAGCAAGGACTGTTCCTTTGAAAGCCTAAGCTTCTTTCTTGCTGCATCCCCAGCAGCACCGTTTTCATCATCACTAGCCTGAGAGGAAGAAGCTCTCTCGGCTTCAGTTTCATCACCTACGTTGTCTCTCTCGTTCCTCTTCTCACTTATGCTTGAAATAGTGCTGTTGGGAGACGACACCCCACCTTCCTCCTCGCAATCAACCGTTGCTGGTGCCTGGTTCATGTCGATCCCTCCAAGGAATGATCTTGTATCCAAGTTTCGATCTGCATGCATTTTTTATGAATCATAACATTCATTCCACCAAACATCAAACAGGATCGAAAACATGTCATAAAAACTAGAGAAAAAAAGACGTTCAAGTGTTGTGTTCTTCAAAGTCGACCGATTTACAAAAATGAAACAAAGTGTGAAGGGACAAAGAAAATACCAGAAGACCGAAACAGCTCATTCCAAGTGTTCTTAGGCTGGAGATTTTGCATGCTGATTGACGATAAAGGCATGAGATTTTGAGCACATCCCAAGCTCAAACTCAACCCCAAACCATCGTCTTTCTCACCCATATCCCTTCTTTGTCTTTGAAAAAAAACACTTTCCCTCAGTAAAACCGACCAAAGTTTTCAACTTTTTAAGCTCCTCCTTTCTGGGTTTTTCCTCTCTTATGTGTTTGGATTATGAGAAAACGCAAAACGGAAGAAAAGAAGGGTAGAAAATGACTTGAGCTTTAGCAGCCAGAGGCGGTCTCAACAGCCTTTTTGGTTTTGGTGCAGCGGAACAGTGAAAGGACGAGACTTTATATAGAGATAGAACAGAGGCAGAGAAAGAGACAGATGGGTAGAGATTCAATCATGACTTGTGTCAGGAACCCTATTGGCTCAATCATGATTATATACGGTTTCAACCCCTTTTTCATTTGGCTCAGCTTTGCATGACTTAACCCACCCTCGGGTTAATTTACATATTAACTATAGTTAAGATTTAACCCTCAATTTAGAAATAAAAAAGGTAACTTATAACAGAGAGGATTTTTCTGACGTTTAAAATGAGATTAAAATAAAATAATATTAATAATAAATTTTTTATGTATTAAAAATTTTATCTTTTTATATAAAATAAATTATACTTTTGAAAAATTTAAATTTTTTATAAAGATTTTAAATATATTAAAATTATTTTAATTTTTATAAAAAAAATAATATACACTAAAAATTAATATCAAAATTTTTATTTTTATTTTAACTCGTCTTACCTTAAATTATCTTATAACTGAGATCTTGTATATTAATTTAACCGCGGTTAAGTCTTGTCCGGAGGTTTTTTTTTCTTCTCTGTTAATTATTACTATTAAGACTTCGCTTTAAAAGCGGCTTTTTCGTTCGTTGACCGTTGACTATTGGGACAGCTAAAGCTGCAGCAAACCCCCCACTCGCTGGAGCCACGCGTGATAAATAAATAAGTAGATCATTACGGTAATCATGTGCAATGCAAACTCCTCCATGTGGGGTCCATGAGCTGCTATAATCGGGTCCCATGCGTGGCTTTTGGCCAGCATCCCGACAACATATCAAGAGGCAAATGAATGCTTGGCACCGGGTCCACAAGTTGTCTGAAGGCGCGTGGAAATAATTTAGAACTTAAATGCGGATTATAACAAAAAGGGAATTTGGTTGGTTTTGATGGAGAGGCATTAGTATTTTTATATCGGATAAACTATTAAAATATTTTTTATATAATTATTTATTGTTAAAAATAATAAATAATAATATGATAATTAAAATAAAATAATATAATATATTTAATTTTTTTATTTCTTAAAAAAATTAATTTGAATTTTATTTTATTTTAATAAAATAATTTGATTCTTTAATTAGGACAAAATATATAAATAATCGAATTATTTTATTAAAATAAAATTAAAATCTAATTAAAAATATATATATAAATAAAATAGATTAAATACTATTTAACTATCATGTTATCACTCTATTAATTTTTAATGTCAGGTGATTATATTCAAATTATTTTAATAATTATGTGATATATTTATCAAAATTAAAAATATAATAATTATATTGATATTAACTTTATAATTGAGTAGTCTTTTACGTAGTTTATCCTTTTATATTCTCATATATTATAATTATAATTTTAAAATAATTATAATTTAAATTATTAATTCCCCATTTAAATAGACTTCAATTTTTCTTATTGCCTTGTTGTAAGTTTAAATGAGTTATGACTCCAAACCTCCTACCTTAAACGTTCCAGTTCTGTTACTTAGAGGTCATTAATCTTTCATTAAGACAAACTTAAGAAGTCATTATTTTATGTTTTATTAGTACTAACGTCAAAGTATATACCTGAGTTATTGTATAACCATTGCAACGGCAGCGTCGCCGGCTGTCCCAAAATTTCTGTCTATGAACTCTCATCTAGGAATGAGTCTTTATTGGACTGCTAATTAGAGTGGGTAATATTTGCTACTCGGTCAATTTGAATAAAATTGGTTTTGGTCTCGGTAATTATCGATTTTTAAAAATTGAAATCAGTCTTGGTCACATCAGATTTTAAATTTTAAAAATTAATCCCGTTACTGGTGGAAACCAGTTCTAATATCGGGTACCCGATCAAATTAGTTTCTTCTTAAAAATTTTGAGTAATTGGAAAAAAAATCAACCACTAATAATAATATTAAATAATAAAATTAGAACGTTGTAGGCTTGAAAATTAAAGTTTTAAAAATAGTGATACTCATAATATTCATACATAAAGAGAAAGTTTGATAAAAAAATAAAAAAAAAAAACTCAATACCGAATATTTGGTATTGGTCTCGGTTCTATTGGGTACCCACTGGGGACCGGGTCCAAAAAAATCAAAATCCAGTCCTGATCTCAATTATGATCGGGACCTAAATTTTGGATCCAATCTCGGTCCTACTGAAACTAATATTAGATAAAAATCTATTGAGTCTTATCGGATCTAAAACCAAGATTGAATAATTAAGTTTTTTTCCCACCCCTGCTGCTAGTGTATGGCCAAAAATGGTATGTCGTTGATGGCTTTCCTACCCCTTTTAGCCTCTAATTATGCAGTTTTTCAAATGCCTATGACAAGTAGAAACGGACAGCTACACAATAAATTAATGGATGTATTATATACATGATATTTTACGAATTATAATTATAATTATACCATCGCTCATTTCTTTTAACCATCATTCGTCGTTAACATCGGTGGAAGGGATGCCAATTATACGTTGAATAATGAATACAAAATTTTTTAATTATTTAACGTTCGATTGAAATGTTTTTTATCAATTATCGATGATGTGTGACTCAAGGAAATAAACAATGGTCTCATGCAACGACGGTTGAGACGACGAGTAATTGAAGAACCTGAAAATTGGAATCATTTTCGATCCTGGTCATATCGAGTCTTAAATTTTAAGAACCGGTCTCGTTACTGGTGGGAACTAGTTTCAATACCGGATACCCGGTTAGTTAGTTTATTCTTAAAATAAATTGAGTAATTGAAGAAAAAATTTAACCATCAATAATAATATTAAATAATAAAATTAAAACATTATAGACTTGAAAATTAAAGTTTTAAAACAAATCATACTCATAATATTCATACATGAAGAGAAAGTTTGATAAGAAAAAAAAAATATATCGGATATTTAGTATTGGTCCAGGTTCTATTGGGTACACACCAGGTACCGGGTTCAAAAAATAAGATCCAGTCCCGATTATGACCGGGACTTAATTTTTGGATCTGGTCTCGATTTCACCGAAATCAATACCATACAAAATTCTACCTGGTCTTACTTAATCCGGAATCGAAATCGGAACCGGATAATCGTATTTTTTGTCCATCCCTACTTATTATTACTGCCACCGAAATATTAAAAGAGATTTTTTTTTTCCTTGTTAACCCTAGCCTAGAGCATCCCTTGGACAAATTAGAGGGGCTGCCCTAATCATGCTCATAGATGTGGAAGTACAGGTACAATCTGGTAGGGATTTGGGACCAGATGACCAAATAATAAGAGAGAGAGGAGTGATTGTACAATTTTACCCTAGCTTGGATAATTTTCATTGCTTGCGGTTTTGCATTATACTTATCTCACCATTATTTCCATAATTATATTTAGGGAAAATTACATGAATAGTATAAGACCTATTCTCGTATTATTATTTTGGTATTTATAATTATTATTTTTTATAAGATGATGTCTAGCGTTATATTTTATTTTATTCTGGTATCATATTCGTTAAAAACTGACAAATAATGATATAGCTTTGTATAATTATAGTTTTAAGTCTAAAATACGTATAAATTATCAATTTAGTCTAAAATACGTATATATATTCTCACCGAGAGAGATTTGTAAAGTTTTGATCTTATTTCGTTAGATCCCTTTTCCACCCTCACGTATTGCTATCGGTATTCCAATCTTGGAGTTTGGATCCTTCAATGGACCCTATATTATCCTCTCATTGATACCCAAATAATAAAATTTTGATTGTATTTAGCGTGTTTTCTAAACCCAAAACTTCGAAAAATATTCGGTTGGAAGAAGAAAATTGAGGAATTTATAATTTTGATCCCAAATTAAAATAATATTTAAATTGATAAAATTTTAAACTAACTTGATAGATTGTATAAGTTTTTAGACTTATGTTATTAACCCAAACTATGTCACTATTTCTATTAAATTTAAATGACGAAGGTATCAAAACAGAACAAAAACAAAACAAATTGTAACATAAAAATAAATGAAATATTATTTATGTAGTTTTCTCTTATAATTAAGTAAACCAAAGTTCCTTTTCATAGTATATAAAACCTAATTTTAATTTTGATATAACAAATTGTAAAAGAATTTAATTGTAATTTAAATAATTTTAAGTACTTAAAAGAATCACATTTGACAAAAAATTTAAAGTTAAAATTATTTCTAACTCAAAAATTTAGCCACATAATTTTTTCAAGCATTTTCAAAGTCAAAGTATTGAAAATTACATTGGTGTTTCGATACGCCTAGAACTTAATATGAAATTGTGAGTTTTCGTTTCGAGACATAAATATGGCTTTTGATACAGTATTTAGTTGTTTCGATACGACCTTCATATAAAAAGGATTTTTCTATTAATATGTTTTGATACATCCTTTAACCGTTTCGATACACGAAGTTAAAATTTCAAAACTTAAGCATTTAATGTTTTTACTGTTGCTTTGTCAATTTTTAGATATCTGAAATTTAAAAATTCGTTATAACATTTAATGCGCCTTAGAGACGTTTAGATACAGTTTTTGATAGTTCCAAAACGTTTTGATATGGTTCTTTGTTGTTTAAACACTCCCTTATTTTTAAGTTTTGTCATTTCGATACATTTTATATGTGTATCAATATGTCCTTTTTTATTGCATACAATGACTCTCTCTTTTTCAACACTGTTTCGATATAAAGGTTTAGTTATCGATACAGACAATTATAGAAATGCATTTATGGTGGAAAGATAGTAATTCAACGACTATATTGATAATTCTAACCATTTATACGAATAAAATCAATGAAAGGATATAAATAAAAGCCTTCAAAGCATCAATAACAACTATTAAACCTAAAGCAAAATCCAAGCAATCAATCCAAACCTTTGTTCTTCATTGTCATATTCATGTACCCAACTCTTTGTCTACTTTATTGTAAATCATTATTCCGAGTCCGAGGAGCATTTGTTTGTATTTGGACAATATTAATCTTATGAGAGATTAATGTAATTATCAAATCTTTCTTTGTAACAAAAGAGTCTTGTTGGTTAATCTTTGACTAGAAAGTTTGATTATTTGTAAAGGTTACCTCATTAGCCTAGAAAAGTGAAAGATTTTTTTAATGAAGTTGGTTGAAAATCCTTAGTGGGAGCTAAGATAGTAAATGTAGAGCTTGATCGAAGCTTGAACCACTATAAATCATTGTGTTCATCATTTTTATTCTTCCTTCTTACTCCATAATTTTTTAAATAGTCAATTCACCCATCCTCTTGATTAAATCGATCTTTCGATCAACTCAATATAGTATTTATATATGATGGGTGTATATATGCAAGTTGATGCTTATGTGATTAGAAATTATATCATAGGTTACTTTCGTTACGTTATTTATGGTTATAACCAATAAAAACTATGTATTATATTTTTTTTCATGTTATCTTTTTATCAAGTAATTCTTCACTCATATTTATTATAAATTAAATTTATAAAAAATAATTTTTATCATGTAAAGATTAACTTGGTACAAAAATTAATAGTTGAAGTATCAAAATAGTAACATGATCACATTAAAATCCACTCGGTAAAAAATAATATGAAAATAATAAAAAAATAAATATTTTTTATTAATTAAGATGATGAATGACATAACAAGACAAATTTAAATTTATTGTATCAAACATTTGAACACGAAAAATACGTATTGTGGTAAAATTATCAGTCACTAAATTTATTTCTACTATAACACTCTTAACCCGAGCGTCACATTTGGGCCACAATCCTAAACCTTTCCCATAAATTTTTTTCACATATTCAAGTCAAATCCAAAACATACCACCAAGTATGGCATATAATTAAAAACGATATTAAATATAAAAGGTGATTTAACAAATCCAAAATATAAATGGAACTCAAAATAAAAGTTTAACAAAATATTTGACATTGACAATTTAAATCAAATAAATTTATAATTAAAACAATGATCCTACGAATACATAGCCCACTAATCTAGCAATTGTACTTTACCAATCGGTCAATGCTGAAGTCCTATGATGATGGTGCTCCGTCGTGTCTGCCCGTCCATCCGACTACTTACCTAAAAACACATTTCAAAACGCTTAGCTACTAAAGCTCAGTGGGTACACAAATTATAGACTGTGCTTCAAGTGAATCATAACTATGCATATGCTAGATGAGAATATGATGATATGATATGAAACATATGTCAACCCGACACTAGGAGACTCACCCGGCTCGAAATCTCTCATTGAGCTAGTATAATCGGAATCTCACATCGAGTCTTCACTCGGAATCTCACATCGAGTGGGGCTCGGAATCTCACATCGAGCAAAGTTATCATCTAAAATCTCACATCGGATGACCTTCAATACATCACATGAAATTTCACATTGGATGGCCTTCATTGTGTTGCAATACTCACTCACTAGATATCCGAATCTCACCAAACAAAGACTTAACCACACAAGTTGATTCACCTAGGATCCTCTCATCAAATTATACCACAACCAAACCAAAGACCAAGCATGTAAAGCATATTCCATCATATGAAAGTCCATATCACAAATTCCAAGTTTTAATAATCATTTTATAGCTTAATTAATCCATAGGAACTCATAGCATAAATTATGGAACCCCCAAACTCAACCCTTAAAAATTTGGGCAGATTACCCAGAGGTATCGATACGCCTATATGGGGTATCAAAACACCTCATTATAGAAACTTTCCCCCTTGCATTTCGATACGCTAAGACGATGGCTTCCCAAAGACCAAAGAAAACCTACACATATCAATACACTTATGTGTGTATCGATATGCCCCATAGTTACGATACGTCCCTAAGAAAGTATCGAAACGATTTGTTATTGGAATTTCTAGTTTCAAAACACGGGAATGGCGTTCCAAAACGCCTGTTATTCTAGCCCTTGTTTTCTCTTTACGGTATTGATATGCTGACCAACGAGTATCGATACACCTGTACGAAAGTACAGGTTTGGACCTAAAAATGTCTAAGAACATCGACCTAAACCAAACCATTTGATCCCAAAACGTTCTTACACATTATGAGAGTAGTTTAGGTGAGTTTCTAACCGATTTTACCCAATATCATCAACCATAATTCAATCCACCATTAAAGCATGCATAAGCTCTAACCTAAGTCAGACCATCACAAACCAATCAAGCATGCCAAAATAATGATGATGCACATGAATGCAAGGATTTGGAAGTGTATCAATCTCCAAAACGAGCTGAAAAGATTCCACAACAACTTTTAATCCTTCTCCTTGCCCAACCTCCTTGAAGTTTCACCAAGCTCTTTCACTACAAGGGAAGATACCGAAGGATTACTATTCTACTAGAACGATTCCAAGAGACTAAAAACGAGCTCTTAACCAACCTAAAGCTCTCCCAAAACTCTCTCGTTCTCACCAAAAAAACCTTATCTCTACTACTTGAAAATTTCCAAGGATCAAGATCTCACCTCTAAGATGGGTTTTTGAGAGAAAAATGATTGGGGAAAAAGATGAAAGAAAAAGGGAGAAAGTGATCTCATTTCTCTACACTTGATAGAGAAATTAAACCACCCCTCCAATCCCCCATCTTCACCTAAAACCAAAAGTCCAAACTGCCCTTAGCCAACTTTCAAACCAAAGCCCAACAAGGCCCGATGAGATCTTAAGGTCTAAACACGAGACCCATACTTCGGGTTAACCCGACATCAAATCTCAAAACCTGGATCGTGACATCTACTGTCCAACAAATTTATCATAATTATTATCGGTTGTAGTGTTAAATATTTTATCACAAAAAATAAAAAAATACCTCAAGCTTTTTATCACAATACTTAATTTTAGTGTCAAAAATATCATCACGAAAGATAAAGTTATAAGTTTCGAAATAATTATCATAAAAAATTATATTTATAATTTTAGTTATAAGTTATGATAAAGTCATGTGGATGATTGTAGTCGACTATCCAATGCAAAAAAAATAGTATATTTGATAGTATGAAACTTTGGTTGATTATTTTCATAGGCTTGTCTTTCGGCTTGTCCTAGGGTAAGCTTTGAGTGAGTTTGGAGTTGGAGAGGGTTGAAACTCTAGATAAGATGGGGTTTGAGTCACGTGGGAGTGGTACATGAGTTCACGTGGTTATTCTCTATTCACTGTCCGAAGATGTCGTGTCACTACAGGACCAGACAGACACCCACTTGTCGACTACAATCATTGGAGACTCTCTCTCTCTTCCGGGATTTCATGCTCCACGCGCCATTCCCAGTCTCAGCTGTGCCAAACGCTTCAAATCAAAGATTTAAGGTCCATTTAGATTTAGAAAAACATTATTTATTTTATTTTAATTTAATTAAAAAGATAAATACACTTGTCACAATGATTCCAGCACGAGTGATCTTGTCGGTCCTATGATTAAGTTCCCCTCACGTGTGTAAGGGGAATGAGTTAGCTGTTCCACCCTGTCCCCATATCACGTGATCTTGTCGTCCATCCACGATCGTAACAAACCCTTAAAACATAATCATACGACTAATTAATCAAGTAATTAAGTAAACTCAATCTGTCTTTTTGCAAATTATGTTTTCCTTATCCTTGTCAACTGACTCGTGTAATTCTGAAACTCAGTGTTGAGTTTGATGGCAATCATCATGCCTGTAAATGATATGGATGAAGAGCTTTAAAGTATGACTCAATAATTTATAAAACATATTATTAAATTATTTTTTGAATAACAAAAATTTAATTTTATAATAATTTAAAAATTAAATATTTTCACTTTAAAAAATACTATGTCCGTCTCACTTAAGATGTTCATTATTGACTTTTTAAAAGTCAATATTTTTAAAGTTTGACTCTTTTTATATTAAATATTTTAATTATTTAATTTTTATAAGATATATATTTAAAAACTTCTTGATAAAAGTTTATATATATATATTTATCAATAATAAATTTTAAATAATTGTGAGTCAAAGTTGAAAAAAAAATAGACAAAAAAAATCAATAATGAACATTAAACATGGGACAGAGTGGGTATCATTTTTTACATGTTTTGAAGTAAAATAATCTATAATGCTTTCGATGTTAATTTTCTCTAAAAGATCACTTTCGAGTGTCATCAAAACAAGTTTATTTAGTCTTTCTTGTGATATAGTTATTCGTAAATATGACTTCAACAACTTTAATTTTAAAAAGCTAAGTTCTGTATAAACAACAGTAACAAGAATAATCAATAAAATTTTATAAATAATTATCACATTTAAGAAATAATTATAACTCATTTTTATTAAAAATAATTTTAAAATTTTTAATGAGTTTTGATATTAACATCATTTGATAAATATAATTTATCAAAATTTTGAGACTTTTTTTTTAATATTTTATACGATCATTCCTATTATGTCTGTCCAAAACACCACTAGCTCAATTCATTATTACTTTAATGTCAATTGGTCAACATAGTGGTCAGTGACGGATCTAAAAAAATATTTTAGGGTGGACAAAAATTTAAAGACTAATCTATAAAATTTTAAAAAAATTAAAAAATAAATGTATGAGTTTTAGAAAGTTTAGGGTGGATCACCCGCCCTATGCTTCAAGTGGATCTGCCACCGATAATGGTGTATTTAGTATATTATGTTTACTGAGTAAAATTTTTCGATTTTTTTATCGTTTAAAATTAAGATTAAAAAAAAATAAGATGAAAATTTTAAAATTAAATTTAAAATTTAGAATTTAAAATTTAATAACACATATAATTTAAATTTTTAATATTAAAATATAAAAAAAAATACTAAAACGGGTATTATTTTTTCGTATTTAACTATCCAAGTATTAGAATAAAAAATAATCATTGTTGTAGGTAGGTATGCATATTCTAAAAGTTTTATATATTTATTTTAATTTCTAAAAATTGAAATTATATATTATCAATTTAGATATTTTAAAGTGTTTTATAATAAAGGTTAATATAATTAAAAAATACTATATTGATATGTTTCTTAAAATTCAGGTTCAAATTAATAATTAAATCATTTTATTAACATGTCACGTTATTAGTGTAGAGGATAATTTTCTAATGACCATTTTAAGATAAATCGATAACATAATTAATCATAATATAATTTTGAATATTAAATAATTAAAAGAAAAGAAAAATAATATTTATTTAATATATATTAATTTTCTATTTTCAAATTAAATCATATTAATGACTGATAATACCAAGTGATGTTAATTTATTGCAAATTTATATGCTAAAATATAAAAAATAACATTCTTATCGAATGTTGTATTGATGATTATTTTTTATTAAATAAAAAATTAAAATTTAAATATATATAAAATAATATAATATATTTTTTAAAAATATTATTTTTAAAAGGTGGGTTAGAGAATATGGATGTAGCATCTTCAGCATAGCCCAACAATATGATTAACAAGGTTATTATGGTGCTTAAGTAAAGTTGGAAACTGGATTAACTTTATAAAAAGGCATTTAAAGATGTTAGCTGAGCTCAACTTCCAATGTTATACATAGTACAACTACAACTGTAAATGAATCGAGTTTAAATAATATTAATTTGATTTAATTTATTAAGATTTAAAATCAAATTTTAATAAGTTTAAAAATACTGAATTTAATTCTATTTGTTAAAATCTCAAATCAAGTTTAAATTTTATTTAAATTCAATCAAATTAAAAATATTTTTTTAAGTCGAGTTTTGTTGGTTAATTGAACTAGGGGTGAGTATTCGATCGAGTCGAATCAAAAAATTTTGAGTTATTCGAGTTGACGAGTCATATTTTACAACTCAAACTTTATTTGAAAATTTTTCGGTTCGAGTCGAATTTAAGAAATTCGAGTTGAGTCGAATCGAGTCGAGTTTTCAAGTTTCTATAAATATTTAATTGTAATTATTTATCATGTTATAGTATGATTTGATTCCAATTTAAACGACTTTCTCTTATCATATAAGATATGCATATATATATCATAAAAAAATTAAGAGATTCGTCTCAAACTTAAAAATTAATCATTTAATTACTAACAATTTCGAGTTATTTGAGTTATTCGAATTTCTGTTTTACAACTCAAACTTTATATGAAATTTTTTCGAGTCAAGTCTATAAAATTTTAAATCGAGTTAAAATGAGTCGAGTATTTTTACATCGAATCGAGTCATTCGAGTTTTTCGCGTTGAGTCGAGTTTCGCTTACCCTTACCCACCACGATAGTATAATGAGCATATGATGACCGAGTCTATAGAGAAGTCCCACGGTACAACACTTAGAATGAGATAATAATGGACTTTTAACTGTAGCTTCTGTACATCTGGCCGGCCCAGAGAAGGTCTAGTTACAGTCATTGGGAAGAGCGGTAGGGTATATATATGTAAATTAAGTACAATTTTAGAACCCAAGAAAAAAAGGTTTAGTTTAGACAACTTTCGTATTTATTTTTTTTATTAGAGAAGGGATATTTTTATGGATTTCATTAAAAAAAATTTAATCCTAAAATAAAGAAAAAAGTATTCATTTTAGTATTATAATCGATCAAAACACAGAATCCCAAAATACATAACATAATCAAATATTACTCCCATCGTTATGCAGCACATCAATAACATACAAAGGAGGCTCCGTATACCTGTAGTAATCCAGAGGAAGGTCCTTCACCAATTTCACTAATTTATCGGCCACTGCATTATAAGAACGACTCACCCACATAAACCGAACCTCCTAATCCTTACTTAGCATCAAAGCTAAATGAGTTATAAGGGATGAATGGATATTATCCAGCTCCTTTTTGAACAGACATTTAAAAGTCTCTTTACTGTTCATCTCAATAATAACCTAACGAAAATTAAGAGACCAAACAGTCTCAAGACCCGTATACACTCCCCATAACTCAAAATCAAACACATTATAAATGCCAATCTTTTTTAAGAATCCAAAGCACCATTGCCCATGCTCATCCCTTCCCACGCTTTCACAAGTAGAAAAACCCGAATTTATATCTCCGAATTCGTATTTAAAAAATTTATCAATTCGTATATTAGATTAATTAATTATTTTAAATCAAATACCATATTATTAACGAGGGAATACAAATGATTTGTAAGAAAAAATAACAAAGTTGATATATTTTTTAAATATGAAGAGTAAACCAATAGTTAATTGAGTGACTCAAATATAACATTTAATAATTGAGTGATCCAAATATAACCTTACTCATAAGTGAGCGATCCAAATACAACTTTTAATAATCGCGTACTCCAAATAGGGATGGGCACGGAATCTGAACACGACGGGTTATGACCCGGCTCGAACCAATTGGGTCGATTTTTTATAGAAAATTCTAGTTCGGATAGGGTTTTTCCAAGGGTGGTCTTGGTTGGGTCGGATAGAAAAAATCCAACCCAACCCGACCTAAGATTAATAATGTAATTTTTCTATATATTTTTAGGGATATTTGCAATAATGATCCCTTCTTATATATATTTTATACAAATAGGTCATTAAAATTATTTTTTTACAATTAAGCCACTAAAAATTATTTTTTTACATTTCAATCCCTAAAAATTATTTTTTACAATTAAGTCTCTAAAAAATTAAATTTTTTAATAACTCGAGTCAGGTCAGACTTTGAAGCTTAAAAATCAGTTGGACCGAGACCGTCGGGTTGGATTTTTTTTTCACCCTAAAACTGAGTCGGGTTGGGTGGCGTGTGAAGGGTATATACATTGGGGTCGGGTGCGGACAAATCGAAAATCTGACTCTACCTTACTCGTATCCATCTCTACCTCCAAATATAACCTTACTCATAAATGAGTGATTTAAATATAACTTTTATTAATTTAGTGATCCATGTAAATTTGCCTATAATTGAATAATTAAGACATAATTTTAATAATTGAGTGACTTAAATATATTTGTACTCATAATTTAGTATAATTAAGTGACTTTCCTCGTAGTTACCCAAAACAATAGCTTGATGACGTGAGCCAATGGTCTCACAGATAGGAGAAATCACACGCCACACTGTGTTATTGTTTCCTACCCACGCCAACGCATTCGATCGATAACCCCTTTCCCTCCCAATCTCGTCCGTACGGATCTTTAGGGTTTGATTATCGTCTCACCTCTGGCCATTTGTTTTATCCATTAAGAAATTTGAAAAGGATGGTGCTTTCCCAGAGGATTCATGAAGCATTCAAAGGAACTGTAGAGAGAATAACAGGGCCACGAACCGTCTCTGCTTTTAAAGAAAAAGGAGTTTTGAGTGTTTCTGAGTTCATACTCGCCGGTGATAATCTCGTCTCTAAATGCCCTACTTGGTCTTGGTATCTTCTCCATGCTATCTATTGATATATGTATTTTATTTCTGAGTTTGTAACTTTGTTTTGATCGTTTTAGAATTATATGAATCAATCTTTATTTTCATATTGTATATCGAGGTTATCGGATTAGTATTTTGGGTTAAAATTTTAGTTTAGCTTCAAAGTCATGGTGTAACAATTTACCTCGGTGGATTGTTTTGAATGTTAGGGAATCAGGAGAGCCAAGCAAGAGGAAGTCCTATTTACCACCCGAAAAGCAGTACTTGATTACAAGAAATGGTAAATTGACTACCATTTTTGTCTTGATTTTATTGTCTTGTTTGGTCTATTGTTTTCCCTTTGAATTGTATATCATGATTAGTACTAGCAATACTATTTGATCATTTTGTTGTTAGTCCCTTGCCTAAGGAGGGCTGCGTCGGTGGAAGAAGAGTATGAGGCTGCTGGAGGGGAAGTTCTTCTTGATAATGAAGACAACGATGGTTGGTTGGCGACTCATGGGAAACCCAAAGGTATTATCCTCTTCCTTGAGATTATACTTGTTTGGATTCGAAGATGGAAATTTGGACTTTACGCAACTTATCTTCCTGACAGATAGAAGTGATGTGGAGGAAAACCTGCCTTCAATGGAGACTCAAGAGATCAGGCAGAATGAAACTGTAAGATCAATACCTTCGTATTTTGGTGGCGGGGAGGATGAAGAATATATACCGGACATGGCTGATTATGAAGGAGCTGACAATCTTGTTGAGACTGATGCAGTAAGTGTTAAGAAATTTGTTTGATTTCTGAGATTCAAAAACTAGCTGGACAACTGGATTTTATTATTGTTTTTCTTTTCCATTATGTAACCAATTGGTGTAGTTGACTCTTTTACCAGAGTTCTAAGCTTATCAACCAATGCCCTGTACCATCGTAGTATAACATTTCTTGGTTAAATGGGTGAGGCCGTGTAGTGTAGAAAGACGGAAAGGAAAGATTATGTTGCGATAAGATGCACAGATATAGTTCTATACTTTACAAACCTGTCCTTATGGATATGGATTCTAATTTGTTTCTTTCCCCCGAGGTTCAAATGTTTGTGTTCTGAGTTGACACTTGTCTGATCAATGCAGGCAACTTTACAAACTACATATCTTGTTGCTCAAGAACCTGACGATGACAATATTTTACGGACCCGAACCTATGATGTCAGCATCACGTAAGACAATTCTGGTGTCTGCAAAGTTCAAATTTTCTTAGGATTTGTTTTCAGAATATGGCATTTGCTTATGAAGCCTCAAACTTGCCAAACGTTATCATTTTTTAGGTATGATAAATACTATCAGACTCCTCGTGTGTGGCTTACCGGCTATGATGAGGTAGGTGTTGGAGAATCCCACTTTTTACTGATATATTTGTTGATTCAAGTATCAATCTTATCAATACGACTCGAAATCATTGTCCTCATCTGAATTTGATCATAGTCGAGGATGCTTTTACAACCAGAGCTTGTTCTAGAGGATGTTAGTCAGGATCATGCACACAAAACGGTATGCCATCCATATTCACCAATTCAGATTATCTCTCAATCATTTTCAATGGGCTGGAGTTTGGATTTAAGTTTGCTCATCTCATTATTTTATCTGCATGCTCCTAAATAATTTTGAAAATGTCTTCTCTTTGCTGATTTACCTGGATACAGGTTACTATCGAGGACCATCCTCACTTACCTGGGAAGCATGCATCTGTGCATCCATGCAGACATGGGGCTGTAATGAAAAAGATCATCGATGTACTTATGTCACGTGGAGTAGAACCTGAAGTTGATAAGTATGACTTTTGGCTCCTCATTTACCCTTAAGAGAACATTGTGTTCGATGTGATAACTATTTGGCACAATTTTCCTTTACAAATAGCAGTTTATATTTATCTCTTACCCTCTTAAAAATGCTGTGTGCATGTTGCATGTACTTTTCAATTGGATTACAACAACTAATTCGGATGTTAATATATAGCAATTCTCTGAGTTTTTACATAGTGTGACTTTTTCCCTCATGAATTTCTGTTTCAACTCAATTATTGCAGGTATCTTTTCTTGTTCTTGAAATTTGTAGCCTCTGTAATTCCAACAATCGAGTATGACTACACCATGGACTTTGATCTTGGCAGCACCAGCACATAATTAGAGGTAAACCATCAGTAACTGAAGAATTTAGATCCAATTTATTGTTCTTGAAATTTTAGCCTCTGTACTTCCAACAATTGAGTGCGACTAATCCTTCATTATCTCTTGGTTTTTGCACAACTTGAAACCTGCTGTGAATTATTCAAGCAAAGCAAGTAATTATCATCCATAATCCTGGCACTTACGGGGTCATAAGATTCTTAACCCAAAATCTTTTTGAAGTATTTTTATGCCTGTAACATGTATGTTCTTCATTTATGATATCTGACTGAATTTATTTTTTCTTTCTGGAATATACAGCTACGGCTTAGCAATTTGCATCTGTTTCATTATATCTGTAATGCGGAAGCCACTGCTTGTAAATGCGTACCTAGTGCATGATAATCAGCCTTGCGTTCATTGCTTGACTGAATTACAGAGTTCTGATGATGTTTTCAACCTAGTGTATACTTGGAGTCAGTGCCACCTGTTTTCATCATTTTTATCTGAAATATTGTTTGTTCCGTGAATATTATTTAATGTCAATTAGTTGATTGTACGTGGCAAACTTAATCTGGTATCATGAATCAGCAAGATACTATATGTTCGTTATATATGTATATACATGTTTTCTAGATAAACTAATATAACATCTTTGTGGAGTATGAACCTAAAGTGTTCATATATTCAAACCTGAAAAGATTTCCCGACTCTCCTACTTTGTATGAATGTGTTTTATTTACCGTACCTGTGAAGGCGACGAAGACATTCATACTTCATCCCTCGCTGGTGATGATACTAGCCTTCGGGTTGCTTACCAACTAGGTTTTACAGGCTTCTTGAGCCTTAGCATGTCTTTGTCGAAGCTGATGTTCTCGTCCTTTGTACCGAGCTCTCTTTGGAGCTGTCATCTTTGGAACTTTGGATCTGTTTGGTATATGTATTCATGGTAAGACTGCTACTGTAACACCATTTATCATTGCCAAAATTCACTCACATTCTCGTTAAGGACTCTATTAGTTCACAAAATGTAGTGATATCTTCTGTAATTATGTTTGGAGACCTAAGAATACATTTCACAGATTGTTCTTATAATAGATTTTTTAAATATGGAGATATTAGTATGAAAATTCATACATCTTTCCATTGGACTTTATTTAAATTTTATATTTGATATTTTATAGGTCAATCTATTATTTCTTGTCCTATCTAATATTATCAAGTCTATATAAAAACAAAACTATAAAAATTAATCAACACTCCAAACAATCTCAATACAAATGTGCAAAAACATAAAAGAAAAACTTCAATCTCAATTAACTTTATATAAAAGTAAAAAAAAAATCAAAAAATTAATTCGGACCGATTCTTCTAAAATAAAATTAGATCAAATACTCACCCGTAACTATATCTAACATCAGTCCGGTAATCATATTCAAAAAGTTTCCAAACCATCTCAATTAACTATTTTTAATTAAAAAAAAAAGATAATCTTATCTAAACATTTAAATTTTTATAACTAAATTTAAATAAAAATAAAATTTAATCTTTTTAAAGGATTCAGTTGACAAATCAATAACTTTCATGGACAAAGTTATCCAAGATGGAAGATTACTCTTCAATAGTGTTTATTATTGTCAATCTTACATTACATTACCAGCATAGCTAATAGTCTGAAACCAAACAAAGTACTGTCATTCCAGATTACTGGAAAAATAAGAAAAATCAATGCATATGACTTTAAATTAAAGAAAAAAATATGCTACCATCCAATTACATAGGTGGTTTCCTGTACTATGTCATAAACCAAGTTAAATCAAATACTTGAAGACCAAACAAGAAAATCTGAGGTACTAATGGGAAGGATTCCTGTACTTCATTCATTCTTTTCTAACAAATAAATCTTAAACATAAGAATACATGGGAGACTGCATGTGTTGCCAAAGACACACGAGACGATGGCCACATCGTATTGATGGGAAGTTGTGACAACAGCTACGATATCAGATATAAATAGGCTTAACATCATTAGCACCAAAGCTTGCAGCACAAACAGGACACTTGCGGTGACGACTTTCAGTAACTTTTTGAATACAGGGGTGGCAAAAGAGGTGGTAGCATTTTGTAATAACAACCTGAATAAGGGACAAACAAGCTCTAAGCTACAAGAATGAAGACCCAAAATGAACAACTGCTGTCTGGAACTAATAAAACACCGTAGCACATGTACCTCTTTCGGTCTGTCAAGACAGACACTGCACTTCAGTATTTCCTTGTACTCTGTCAGTTCCTGTTGAAGCCTTTCAACAGTTGATGATCCTTCTGTCTCAGTTTGAAGTCGTGAAACCTTCCTTCTTGCCACTTCCAATTCCTCATCAATTCTGTTCTTGCTAAACCTAATATATGAATAAAGTGAGGAAAGACATGAATTCACTCTATACACTTAGAAGTTAGAACAGATGGAAACATAAAAAAATGCTAATAAATTCCTTTACATTTCCTTCTCTGATTCAATCTGCAACTCTGCCAATGCCACTTGACTTTTCTCGATCTTAGATTGCGTCTCCTTCAGTGACTCCCTTGCTTGTTGAGATGAATTTTTCACATCTGACAAGTGCTTTTGTGTATTTTCCATCGAAACTAACTTCTGAGATCTTTCTTCTGCGAATTTCTGAACGTTGTCTGACAGGAACCTCACCTGCAAAATCAATTGCACAACAATCAAAAGAAGTAATTACTTTTAGAAAGATAATTCCACTCGAAATAACTCATGTATACCTGATCCTCAATTTTTGCAGTTTTCTTCTCATAGAAGTTGAGAGCAGCACTAGATTGTTGAATCTCCTTTTCCATGGTATGCTTCTCCAAGAGGAGAGTGTCTTGCAGTTGTTTTCCCTTAACACCTTCCAAAATAAGCTGAAGAAGTACCATCAAAGCGACAAGGTCAAGTTATAGGTGTCAATAAAAGTATACCATCTACGTGAATGTAAATGTCACATAATACCATGATGAACCTAGAAGCTCAAAGTGCTTTACAGAATTAGTTTATGACAACACTACATATATTAACTGAACTTCCAATTTCAAAATAAGCAAATCCATCTAGACCAATAACCCGCAGGTTGCAGCCCAAAATTATTTGGAAGGTTAAACAATTAAAAAATCTCTTGTCAATAAAATTCTAATATGGAGATTATCTATCACAAGCCCAATTGAAACGGATAACTCAGCAAGAATACCTATGAATATCATACCAAGAATTAACAACCAAGCACTGAACTCAACTATTCATGTTCCATCTCCCCAAACTAAAAGAAAATGATGCAATCCCTTTTAATTGTGGTTAGTTTTCCATTGTTGGTCTGAACTTTGAAGTGAAAGTTCCTATTCCATGTCAAACATATTCTCCTATTTGATATGCAAACATCCATGAATATACCAAACTGTTTCACTTATAAATATGTGGCTGAAGCTAGCTATAAGTGGACACTTTGAGGTTGGAATAGAACATAAAGAGTCGAACAAAATGAATCTTACCAGCATAAGAAAATAAATATAAAAAGTTTGTCAACAGAATCCATCACCTTATGGTAGTAAGCAGAAAAGGAAATGAAGTAAATGATACTAGTACAAACTTTTCAATGAGCAGAATATCCTAAACCAAATAATGATTACCTTGATGTTATAGTCATCTCTCTCCGTTACTTGCAGCAATAGATGCTGGTTTTGTGTCTGCATGTCATCATATTCCTGTCCAATGGACTGAGGAAAACATCAAAGTAAGCCTCAAGAAATCATCGTGATAGTAGAAAAGGGAAAACCAAGACTAAATAATGAAACACTAACCTCTAATTCAGTTAAGTAAGCTTCATTTTCAACATTTTTGGATTTCAGGGTATCGGAAAGCCTAGCCTTATTCCTGCAATAGAAATATACAATATTTTTCATGCTCCTCATATTCCTTGGTTTGTTAAACAAATTCTAGATGAGAATAAAGATACAGGAAGCAGCTATACAAATACCTAGGACACTATTTCCTGTATATTTAGATTTTGGGTAACAAAAATTTGAAGAAAATACCATATGATGAAATTGCCTAGGCACACTAACTAAACGTTTTCCTAATGCAGAAATGAAAATTGCAGGTTTTCTTGAAAGGTTTATACCACCACTTTCCAAACAAAAATGAAAGACTCAAAAAAGAAAAGTTTAACCTCTTGGAAGCCTCCAATTTCTGTCGCAAGTCAGCAATTTCAGCTTCAGCAGCAGCCAAACTTTGCTGGGATACTGCTTCAGCTTCATTAGCTTTCTTAACACGTAATTCCAAATTTTCCACAGCGAGACAAGATTTCAAACTTTGAACATGAGCCCATGCCCTGTATTCTGAATCTCTCGCTTCTGAAGTATCTCTGCAATATAGAAAAAAGTACGAATCTAAAGGATTGCAAGATGAGAACCTGAGTCCTGAAGTGATACAGAGCAATAATCTAGAGCACAATATTCAATAAATTGCCTAAAATCTCAATTGTATAAACTCCAAATTCACAATATCAAATTAATAATCCAACCTCCCAACATACTAACATAGTAGAACACAAAAAGCAACACACACATACCTACGAATGATAGCTTCATACATATTTTAAGAGCATGGAACAATAAAGTTCACCTAACCCAAATAAAGAGAAGCAAGTTCACTAATAAATTCAATTAAATCCTGTTTCCTAAATTTAGGTTTAGAATAGACATTCTTACAGAACCTGGAAGAAAGTTCTGCATCATCAACTCATAACACCAGAAGACAGGTAGCATATCATAACTAGTATAACATAAGATAAGCTAACATTCTCTTGCACCTCATGCAACAATAATTTCCAGAAAACTTTATGTTATAGTGCAGAAGAAACAGATTCTCATTTTAACTCCAATCAGCAATGAATGGAAGAAGTTTTGTGAGATGGATTTGTCAAAACATTGCTCGGGTATCCAGCATTTTCTATGGGGAATTAAATCAACTCAATGTATCAAATCATGTAGAAGAAAATAAAAGAAAGTGTCATGTATGGATAATCCAACCTTGAATCAGTACATTCACGTCTATGCATCTCCAATATCAACTTCAACTCTGTATCACTGTCCTTCAAATCTTGCACCTGTAACAATACATATTTAGACAAATTGATTTTCATCTTTCAGCTGAAAAAGTACAAAGACTGAGCCAAACAGTCATTATTGGGGGGAAAATAGGCATCTTTTCCTTAAACTTGAACAAGAGTGAAGTTCGTATCACAGTTTTCTTATCACAAATTTAATCACAATAATTGAGTAATATTAACCAATCATACCACCGTTTGCAACTTATGTATCTCAGCGACTTGATCAGCAGATCTGACAGATAAATTATCACACTCTTTTGTCTGCTCAAAAATAATTATTCACCAATTCTTTGTAAGTCCATATAGAAGAAATGAAACAAAAGATGTCTGAGCCCTTAAAGGAAAACCAGGAATAACCACACAACTTATAAAAATACGAACCTTCCTATCACAAATATTGGAAAGAGACTGCACATCAGCCCGGAGAGAATGGATATCCTCGGCAGCCTCTTTGTACTTACCTAATTGACTCTGCATTGAACTCATTGCCTCAGGAAACGAAGAAAGCAAGCTTTTAAAATCTGCAATTATTTCCTTTCTTCCTGAAATGTAAATTATTTTAAGCAGCTTTTCAGCAAAAGAATAGCAATAAGATGGAAACAGTAGATGATTCAGAATCAGAGCAAACAACATATAATTTCATACCTGGTTTAACAGATGCCTCTTTAAGCTTAGCTTCAATTTCCTTTATTTCAGCAAATTTCTGTTGTATCTCTCCCTCCAGATGAGAAGCTCTAGAATCAGCAACTGCCAATGATCTCCGGAAAACATCAGCTATATCATTTTTTATACTCAACTCCTTTTCTCTCCATGCCAGGTTATCTTTCTCAATCTGAAAGTTTGAGGAAGTTATAGTCAGCATTGGAATCGGATGCCGCCAATAAAATACCGGACAAAAGGCATAATTGAAACTACCGACCAGTAACAACCTGTAGTTTCTCATATAGACTTTTATAATGGAAAGCTTCTGACTTTGACTTTTCTACTTGATCTCTCATCGTAAGGTAAACTTGGGAAGAAGAAATATGCTTTATGCTCTTTAATGTGTTCTGCCAATCAGAAATCCCCATCAATTAATATGACTGAACAAATAGAACTGCATTTCAGAAATAAACAAAGAATAATACTAATTTAGAAAAAGCGAACCTGCAAATCTGATAACTGTCGCAATATTTTTATCCTTTCTACATGAAGCTCTTTCAATTGGACCAGTCGAGAAGAAGATAGTTCCTGTACAGATCAAATTAATCACTTAGACTAACTTTCAATTTCAGGAATTCGACAAACTAACTAAAAGGAAGATAGGGGTTACCAAAAGCTCTTTGAGGGAAGACTCCATTTCTTGCAGATCCTTATGCTTATCCTTGACTTTATCACCAGCGGCTTGCTTACCAAGGTTTAAGACAGGAAAAAAAGCACCTTTGGTTGCATCTCTTTCTGCTTTAAGAGCAGCCAATTCGCTATTACTTTCCTTTAGTTCCGCTACTGCACTCTCCAATTCACCTTCAAAAGACAGCAAAATAAGACAGTCCAACTTAGAGATATTTGAATGACATCTCATACGTTGATACACACACACACATAAAACTTGCATTTGAACAGCGATGAAAAGGGTTATCTCCCATTGATTACCCCGTCCACAGCATTAGAAAATGGTATTTTGTTAAGGTGCAATAAATGTTTGAATTGTGTATAGATGCATATACATGTACATACACCGAAAAGGAAATTACTGAATGTGGATAACCAGTAATAATACAACGGGAAGTCTTACAATTCACCATATTATCACCATATTAAACCTTAAAAGTATTTATTAATATAGTACATGTCTTTTCTTTTGCTTGGAAGTTGACAAATGAAAGATTAATTTTCTTTTCATAAATTCTTAATTTGATTTGATCATGGAAAATGAACTGTATCTCTTTCGATAGTACAAATCTCTATACATTGATTTTATAAGATAAATTTGGAACCATTTAAATTCAAATTTAAAAAATAAGTCAAGTTCAAACAAGAAAAAATAATCAATGATAATTTCAATAATTACAGACAAACACATTTTAATAAACTAACAAAAGTTATCACAAATACCATATTACAAATACCTTTCCTTTTACGGTGAAATGCATTTCAATTACTTTGCCCTTTATTCACTGTTGTAAATAGATGACCACATAAACCTTAATGATTTTTAATACATTTTACGGTTTTCTAGCATTTAGAATAACATTTTTCCTTTTTAGATTTGTGTTTCTAACCTTTTCAATATATTTCTTTATCAATTATTTGAAACAATGCATACATATGAACAGTTTTATATTTTAAAACAGATTGGATGACAAAGTGCCGTCTACGCATGGAATTATTTCTATTACGCCTATGCAAATTACATTCTCTGGGAATAGATTTAAGATTCGTTACTTTTAGTGTTTTTTCCCTATGTTTTCATAATACTGTTTGACCGGAAACAAAATGTTTATAATGTAGTACCCTACATTTATTAAAGTTTGATGGAGAGAATGTATGGTTTGCTTCAGCAAAGTTAAATGATCTTGTTTCTAATTTAAACATATATAATCTCAGTTCATACTTTAATTTTAAAACGTTATTGTTGGTTGCTGTTGACACTATGTTTTGATTTTTTTTTTCTTTTTCCCATTATTGTCAAGGCATGTGCCTAGGAACAAGGATTTAAAAAGTGTTTCCGGTCGCGTTTATCGCGGTTGCGGACAAAACGGCTGCTATCGCAGTTGTTGCAGGAGTCGCGGTCGTGAATTTTGTTAAAACTCGCACAACTTATTATGGGAGTTTTTGAAATAACGGTACATTAACGGGAATAACAAACTGTTAGCCGTTAAATTTTGGCCGTTATCAACCGTTATTGGTGTGATTCTGAATCCCACCGTTATTTATGCTAATAACTGTTTTACAACGGTAACAAATTGTTTTTTGAATCCCTGCCTAAGAATGCATTTTTTTAAGGTTATAAGCGTAAAAACTCCCACCTGATTAAATTCAACAAACATTGACCATAAGTAAATCATAAATATTGACCAATTAAAATACTATTGCATGTTTTGTAGATAAACTAGACCCCACTTTAGAATTTATTATATATCTTAGGTTTTATATATTGTAACAAGATCCAATAGAATGAGCAGTGACACCGCTTTTATATCCCATGACCTTTCCTTTCCTTTTTAATGTGTGATTAATGTCTCTCGCCTCTTAAGAGCGTAACAATATTTATTACAAAAATTGACGCTTAATATTGTGCTTTACTTCACAGACAATGTTAGGGTTTAAGCGCCTAGAGTGCACCTTGCACCCTTGACAACATTGCATTTTCCAATTCAATCGTAATTATGATTGAAGTAATAACTCAACCAAAAATTGCTATCACATTTATTTGGTGAAAGATTTTTTGAATGCATCATATATAAATAATGCATAATTATCTATACCTTTTAATATAATTCAACAATTAAAAGTCATTAGACATGGAAATTTAATACTTAAATTTTTATTTTACATTTTTATATTGTGCTTGAATTATTGGTATACTTTGAAAGTTGAATTTATTTTTTTTCCTTTAGTACAACTATTTTCTAGCATTGGCAATGAGATTAGTAAAATTTTCGTTAGAACATTTTTTTAGTTATCAAGTTTTTTAAAAATTGTTCGCCGTGTATAGCTTTAACTTATTTTTTATTTAACTTTCTTTTACATTGTTATTTTTTTTTCTTCAGAAAATTATTATAAACAGAAATAGTCATTTGTGCATCACACCATGTCATAAATCTATTTTACAAAATGACATTGCAGTCATGCACACTGATTTTGTACATGCAGCCAGCCATATACATGCAAGATAATATCATAAATGTGTTAAGAGAATATCTAGAATGCTGCATCTTCTTAGGTGGCAACTGATAATGTAAACATCCAAACAACCAATGATGATGATATTGTCTCAATTGCTCATAAGCATACCAATTTTGACCACATATAAAAGCTTACCTTTTAGACGTTTAAGCTCAGCCTTATTCTTTGCATCAACGTCACTATGGCTCTGCAATTCTCTCACCATAGATCTGTGTTTCAAATGTATATCACCTATTGCTAATCTGAGATTCTTAATTTCTGATTCCTGTTCACTAAAAGCTTTCTGCCTGCATGAACCTAACATAAAGAGACATTAACACAGTTAACCGAGTAATAACTATAGAAAATAATTTACTAAAAAAGGGATGACTGTAAAATACACAATATACACTTTCCCACAGAATGCATACCATGGTCTAGAAGCTCTTTCTGAACTGTAGCATATAGTCCATCCTTCAGGCACCATATATCATTAATGGAAACTATTATATTGCGTAAAATGTTCCTAGTGTTTTTAGAGACAGTCTGTTCTCTATCTTCTTTAATCTGCTCGCCATTATTCGAGGAGGAACTTTCAGTTGCACCTGTCTCCATAAGTCGGCTAAGAAAAGCATCCTCAGTGGGAGACAGAGGCTCATCTACATTGTGATGGAAAAGTTTCTCAGCAAGTATAATTGCAAAATGATAAAAGACAACAGAAGAATTAAAAAAAAAAGTCTAACTCAACCTTATAAATTATAAGTTATAACAAGAAAGAAAGCACGGTCTACAGAAATAATTTTTAACATTCCACTACAAGGGCCCACAACAACAATAGGAAGCAAAATAATGGCAGAAGATCCTCACCCTTTGTATTGGATGCACATCCAACATCTTGTCTTGTGATGGTACGTGATTCCAGGTCACTAATTAGCTATTGTAAAAGGTTAATGTCAATTTCCATTGACCAATTTACTAAATAAAACAAAGACCTAAAATATATAAATGAGGTTGTCATGGTTTCTAATAAGCAGAAAATGCATAAAATTGTTTAGCTGTTTAGTAAGGAGCTTACTGCTTCCCAAGATTTATTCACCGCTTTCAATGTGGAATCATATTGCTTTTGTTTCTCCTTCAATTGAAGGAACTTGTTCTCGAGAGCAGAATACTCAACCTTTTGAGCCTCTAACTTTTGTAGAAGCTTTTGATTCTGAAATTGCAAAACTGCAGTATCAAGCTGCACCATACCAACAAAAAACGAGGTGACATAAGGAGAAGGTTGAAAAGTATGAGTTATAAAAAGAAAAGAAAATCAACTGTATAATCCAGCATTCAACAACCAAAAAAACCAATGCAAAAGTCCAAAAGCAAGAAAATATACAAGATTGAAATATCAAATAAAATTATATAAAATACAATTTTGCAGACAAGCAATAACATAGGTTGGCATGAATAAAGTTAATCCCAATGCGAGTTTCCGGTTTCTGATTCTAAAGATATTTTATCAAAAAGTATTAATAAAGCCCAACTTCCAAAACTCTGCAGAGTGCAGATCAATCAACCTACCCAAGCAAAACCCCTTTCCCAAAAGAAATAATAAAATCACCCATATTCTCAGTGAAGCACATGAGATGATCGATGAATCAGCAATGTTCAACCACAAGCATACAACTACAATGAGAAGATTGATACAAAATAAGACTGTTGCTACAGTGAGGTAAACAAGAGCTGCAACAGGGGTTAAGTGACTTTTAAAGCAAATAAACCTGCCTTCATCAAATCCATGACCACCAAGGGACAAAACAGCAGCCAAAAGACATTGAATTTTAGCATAAAAAATACTCAAAAAATCAAAAGAGGTGTAATTATCATCTTTCTGGTATCAATATTTCAAGCATTCGGTTGAAGACGTATATCACATGCATCCATTTGATCACATAAAAGGAGATTGAAGTGAAAGCTACAGGCTAAAATAGCAATCGCAAATTTGATTCATACCAAAAAAGAAGTCAAGTGATAAGGTAATTTAGATTGTTTTTCAAAATAGAATTTAAGAAAATCAGGAAAAACAAAATAACAGAATGATCAGCAAAGAAAATAGTACCTTTTTCTCCTCTGACGTTGGCAAGAATCGTTGCTTCTTTGCGGCAACAGCAGCAGTGGGCGATATGGAGCTAAAGTGACGCCGTTTTCGGTCAGCCTCACCAGTGCTCCCCATTGAATCCACGCCACACTCACAAACCCTAGAATTCTGACCTAAATTCACATGAAGGCCAAGTGGAATATCCACCCCAAATAAACAAAAATCAAACCAAGTTAGCCAATAATCCGATCAAAACCCTAAATCATCAATTTGAAATCCCTAAATGATCAATTTGTACACTAAAAATCCCAGCTTTATCCAAATTATAATCTGAAACAAAATAAATACTCCCCGTTTCCCTATCAACAAGACTCGAGTACGAAAATGCAAAATTAAATAAAATTTTTGATGGTAAGGACGATTCTAGCTGCATATATAAAAATCTATATTAATAAACAGTCTTTTAGTTCTAGTTAAACCTATAACGTATCCGACCCGTAGAACACTTCAATTACCCTGAAGAAAAAAGTTTCAACTTTCGGGAATTGGGGCTAAAACCCAGTTTTTTTTTTCTTATTTAGTTTCGACGCTTACACACTACAGAGCTGGTGTTGCCGGAGATGAAACTCTTCAACGAAAGCTTAAAGTGGTGGAAGCGGTGGCAGGAAAGTAAAGGGTTGAATCTATTTGACTGGGAAGAAGAGCAATGGATTAGGACTGAGAAGCAGAGCCCTGCTGGAGGCTGAGGCTTTCATCGGAGCTTTTAAAGCTTCTTGGCAATTATGGAATGTATTGTCCGTCACAGTCAAGCACAGAGTGGCTTTCCTTTCTAGCGGGTTGAATTGAATTACCGCAGGCGCCAAGGCCTAAAACTGCGTTACAAATAAAGATTTGTTTGGGGGTTGGTGGTAAGTTACGTTGCCTTGCAACAAATGTAAATGGTTTCGGGGCACGAACTTTACTTAGCGATTAAAAAACGATTGTTGTTAAATATTATGGATTTGAGTATTAATAATATATAGGAAAATTTTATATAGGGTGTCGAACACTGATGAATATTACTAATATTAAATATTATTAAATTAATTAATAAAAATTTAAAATGTCAATGATTAAATATGTAATTAATAAAAGAGTGATAAACTCAATATATTATTAATAATTATATGATTAGTCCTTTAAATTTTTATTCTTTATAAATTAATTTAATAATATTTAACAATATTTAATATTATTAGTGTTTAGCGGTGTTCGATGTCCGTTATAGAGTCATCCTAATATATAATATAATGATTGAAGATCCAGGGATTGATTCGAAAAGTCAGTTTTAAATTTCCATTTTTTTAATGTGGGTTTTATGATTTTCACAGGTTAAATTTTTTGAAGTATTCTCTGAAGTTCAATCATAATTTGTTGGTGTTGCATTTCGTTATTAGAAATAACTTCTTATTTAAGGTTAATAATTAATTGATTGAAGACATGAAAGAGAGATCAAATATTGAAACATGTCTCTGTTTAAAAAGATTGTATTGTCTCTTAATTTGTAAGATTTTCTTTTTAATTGTTTTGGGGGGAAATTATGATTGGATTAGGATTCTCTTCTTTCCACGTTAGTTATGTCTTTTCTGAAGACAAATAGAAGATGGTCAGAAGAAAAGTACGATTATATTAGAATAAATTATATACAGGATAGGTTGTGGTGCGCTTCATTAAAAGTTTCCGTAAACTTAAATGAAAGAATAGAGTACATACTGCTAGAGGTGACAAACGGGTCATTCGGTTTGATTTCGGTTCGGATTGTTTCGGTTCGGTTCATTTCAGGTTTGTTTGCATTTGGTTTAGATTCGGTTCGGATCGGTTCGGGTTTCAGTTTCTATTTTAATTCGGTTATATCATAATTCGGATCGGTTCAGATATCGGATCGGTGATTCGGGTCAATATCAGATCGGTTGTTTTTGGGTCGGATCAATATCGGATCGGATGTTTTCGAGTCGGGTCAATCTTTGAATTTTTGAGTTAATTTGATTTGAGTTGGACTTGAGTATGAATTTTCGGTTAATTAGAAATCTTAGTTCAAAAACATTAGTTGAGATAAGGGATTAAATTGAGTTAAATTTTATTTGAATGACTTAATCTTCAATTAAATGACTAAATTGCTATTATTATTATTATTATTATCAGATTCAAGGCTTTTGGTATGTAATCCGCACCCGATTAGAAAAATTATACCCTTCACCCGACCCGATCCGGGTTTAGGGTGAAAAAAATCCGAACCGAACCGACCCAAATTATTAAAAAAATTTAATTTTTAAGGACTTAATTGTAATAAATAAAATTTAGGGATATAATTGTAAAAAAATAAAATTTTAGTAACCTAATTGTAAAAAATAAAGTAATTTTAGTGGCATGATTGTATAAAATATATATAAAGAGGGATCATTATTGCAAATATCTGCAAAATATATATGAAAAAAAATACACTATTAGTTCGGGTCGGGTCGGATTTTTTTATCCTAAAACCGAACTCGACCCGACCCCAAATTTTTTACCAAAAAATCTGACCCGATCGAATCAGGTCGAAACACGTCGGGTTTGATTTCCGTGTTCATCCCTAACCTATTGAACCGAAATACAACAACTAAACAAAAAAATCAAATAAATTAAAAAAAATGCTCTAAGAACTAGAATCATCCTTCAAAAGAAGAGACATGATCTCACTTGGGGGGAGTCCAAAATTTTGACATCAAAATCCAGAGGAGAAGCTAATTTAGTAATGTAGTCGGCCACTTTATTACACGTTCGACCCACGTGTTTAAAACGAATGCTCTATTCTCTCTCTCGATCAACTCACGAATGTGTAAAATGATAAATAAAGACCTTTTATATGTTCGAACATCTCTTAACAAACGAAAAACTTCTTCAGAATCAATTTTCATTTCTACTTGGCAAATATCCCTATCCTTGTTAGTCGATAAACCAATAAGAATGCCCCATAGCTTTGCCTCTAATGTTGTACAGATGCCTACATACTAGTAGAACCCCATAATCTAATTACCGCTTGTATTTCGGACAACTCCACCATAAGATGTATTACTATTAATAATGTAATGATTATCATTCATGTTGAACTTATACCATCCAATTGGAGGGGAACGCTAAGAACTCTACATGGACGAATTAACACTAGATACTAGTTGTCCTAATTTCGTAAAATTTTGTGTTTCACAACATAACAAATAGAGCCTCTTGTTCCTCTCCAGAATTGAATAATTCTGAAAAGATTTATTTTAAAAAATCATTTCATTTCTATTCAACCAAATACACCAAATAATCGATTCGAACAAGATGTCCCAATCATCCTTAACTTTCACAAAATTTGAAGTCTTTGAAAAATTCATCAGGAGCCAATCGTCAAAAGTCATGATTAAAAAAATATATAAATGTGACGTCTGAATAAAAATAACCTAAATTGTTGTTCTTGGACAACCACGAAACACATGGTGTATGTTCTCACTTCCGTAACACAAATAGGATATTTTTCTATATTATTTTTCTTATTTTTTATATCATTACATTTTGTGCGGGAGCTTTTACTTTAATATTATTGTCTAATTGTTTTCAATAATACAACACTTCCCACTTTATTTTCAATAATAGCGTAGTCTATTGTATCAAAGCAAAAGTCGGGTAGATTATAATCCAATTTTGAACAATGTTTTATCTAAAAATAATTAAAAAATGATATTGTTCAAAGTCGAATTATAATTCATCCGTTTTCAAATAATCTATTTTTTGACTAAAACACTGTTCAAAAATTGAATTATAATCCATCGTCTTTAAATAATACTGATTTTTTTTTATAATTTTTAAATAAAACATTATTTAAAGTCGGATTATAATCTACCCGACTTCTAATTTACTACAGTAAAATACTCTATTATTAAAAATAATTTTTTTTAAAAAAAATATTTTTTTATAAATAAAAAACTAAAATTAATATTTTAGTAATTCCGCCTTTTTTTTCTATTGTTTAAATGAATTCCTAACAGCTAACAAATATTAATAAAGATTTTCCTCCGGTGTGAAAATTGCACCGTAAAGCTATTAGCATCTAACAAAATCCTAAAACTTTAAACCCTAAATCCTAAACCTTAAACTCTAAACCCTTAAATACATGTGAATCATGATATAATAAATTGAAATAATATAAAATATTAAGAGTTAAATTTATTATTATATCTAAAATTATGACTAAATTATTTAAATATATAAATATAAAAAAATAAATATATTATTATATAAAATTTATTAACACCCAAGCCTCTTTCTTAACATAAGAACTAGTGACTAAATTAATGTAAAAAAATTTAACGATAATATTGAATCAATTAAAAATTTAATTATCAAATTAAATAATTAACTAAATTTTAGTAACCATTTATATTTATATATTTTATGCTTAATTCTTCTCTTGATACCTAAAGAATTTTAACTTTCATATTAATATTTGAACTAGGTATTTCTCTCAAGTAGGTACTTAGAGAATTTTTATTTCTAAGTTGATACCTAAATTAAACATCTTTTAAATTGGTACCAAAATTTATACAGTTTATCAATTTAGTCCTGATTCAAAACAAATCAATAAATTGACCCCTTTATATTTAAAAATTCTAACAACCTACTCTTTCTTTTTCTCTTAAATTGTTGTTTGTTCTTCTCTAAAAATGTTATACATATTACTTTCCTAGTATAGTAAACTTTAATAGTAACTTGTTATATTATTGTAAAATATAGTTATCCAGCTGTTGCTTTGATTTATAGACTCGTTTCATTTGACGATATTATAAAAATGACTAAATTGATGAAATTTTAAATATGAAAGGTTAAATTTGTTGAATAGCTTTGAATTAGGATCAAATTAATAAAATATATAAATTTTGAGACTAAACCTATTAATAAAAGTATCAAAATAATGGATGAAATTAAGCTTCGGGTACTAGAAATAAGACTTGGAGAAAGTGTTTAATTTAGGTACCGACTTGAGAGCAAAAATTCTTTAAATACTAACTTAGAAGAATGTACATAATTTAGGTACCAAATGTATATTTAAGCCAAATAATTAATATGGATGAAATCGACACAAATTCAAAAGTAAATTGAAACTCGAGAAGAATTCAACATAGGGTAAACTACATAAATGATCCCTTGACTATACCTCAATTATCTTTTACATCCCCTGATTATCAAATGTTACAAATTAATCTATTGATTAACTTTTTTGATACAAAATTAGTCAATAGATCAATTCAATGGATTAATTTGTGACATTTGATAGTCAGATAATATAAAAGATAACTGAAATATAGTTAAGGGTCCATTTATGCAGTTTACCCTTCAACATATACATATATAGTTATGAAGAAACAGTATAAGTATGTATTTTATACATAAGGAGAGTTAATAAGTTGCTGTTGGTATTATAAAAATTAGAAAACAAAGTAACTGCAAACTTCCCAATATGTATGGCATGTGGTTTACAGGCTGCGAAGAAGAATGCCTTCAAATGTAATTCCAGGACCAAATGCTAAGGCAAGCCCCCATTCTGCTCCTCCCTCAGTCTTCAACTCTTCCCTCATGTATTCCATCACATAGAATATGGTATTGCTGCTCACGTTTCCGTAGTCCTTCAATGCTCTCCTGCTACACTCTAGCTTTCCCTCTTTCAGTTTCAGACTATTCTCCAATCGGTTTAGTATTGCTGGTCCTCCGGGATGAACCGCCCAGAACAAGTCATTGAATTCAGTTAAACTAGCCTTTGACATGAGCTTCCTGCAGAATGCCTCGATGTTGTCTTCGATCTTCTGTGGAAGGTCTCTGCCAAGTTTGAAGTTTATGCCTTCTTCAGTAAGGCACCCATCAATGACATTTTGTGTTCCTGGCAGAAACTGCTGGACTGCATAGTTGAGTTCCATGAAAGGAGATTCTTTGCCTGTTACAGGGTCGGTTCCAATGATCACTGCTGCTGCTCCGTCGCCAAATAAGGCTGCACCAACAAGATCATAAGGGCGTGCTTTGCTTGGAGGTCGAAAACCAAGGATGGTAGTTTCCGAGGTAGTTAGCAGAATCCGACTTCCAGGGTTGTTTTCAGCTATGTCTTTAGCTACTCGAAGGCCAGTGGCACCACCATAACAACCAAGAAAGTAGAGCATTACCCGATTAACATCATTTCTTAAGCCAAGTTCGCTAGCAAGGTAAAGATCACCCCCGGGTAAACGTATTTCACTGGAAGAAACATAGATGATATGAGTGATATCAGTAGCAGGCCTCCCCCATTCCTTTATGCAAGATAGGCTTGCTTGCAATGCCATCTCAACAACAGCCGGGTTTGCTATCTCAAGCCTTTGTTTGATTGTTGATGAACTCTCGGTCGCCAGTTCTGGATATTTGTCTAAAATCTCCTTGCACATCACTGTGTACCTAGTCTTCACAGTAGTTGTTTTACCTACAAAATAGAAACACAGGGTGAGTCTGATTATATCATCTTCAAACAAGTAGTTTTAGTCAGTGCTTGTAGTCTAGAGGCATAAAACAGAGAATTTTGCTTACATAAACGTTCCAATTTCTCTTTGATCGAGACATCTTGGCATTTCGTATCACGAATGTAGCCCTCCACCAAGTATTCTTGAGGAATGAGTTGACTTGGAAAGGCCTTGCCGATGGCAAGCACTGTTGCCTTACCGGGAGTGGAAGCACGCTTGAGACGGGGCCATGGAGCATTGTTATTGTCAGTTTTCGACATCTTTAGGTGTTCTGGAAACAAGATACTTATCTTTTGAAAAAGTTTACTAATGTAAGTGTTTCCATGAGCAAAGAATATAAAGGAAAGGTTGGGTTGTTCTTGGAGAAAGTTTGGTTTCAAGAAAGCCTATCATGAAAAGGGGGCTTTCTAATATTTTGGGCAAAGGTTGTTAGAAGTCTGAAAGCTCCCAAGACAGCAGCCTTTTACTTCTTTAGACCCAACTAACTAACTGTAATTTAAAACCTCACTTGGCTTTTGGCATGAGTAGAAAATATAGGATTTACAATTTAATGCAAGGAAAATCTTTCTTCATCCTCTTCCGATGAATAAAAGAACATGTCGAAAATTCGGAGAAATCTCCTAATCCACATTCCTCTCTTTTACAGTATTCTCAAATGAAGTGTCTTGGCATCAAATACTTACATGCACATAACTAAAGCACTAGTATACTTGAATTTTAGGCCTTGAAGTCGGAAAGACTTGCAACTTGGGAGAATCCTATCCTTCTTTTCAAGGGTCTAGAATGCTGCAGAAGAACAGATCCTCATAGATTATGCAAGCATTGTTTCATGGTTGGCTTCGATGATACGCCTGACTTACTGAAACCTAATTCCCCTAGATTACGATTATGGATGAAAGTTTTGATGCATATAACAAGTTCAACTACAATGTATAAAAGAACTTACATACTGGGGTGTTTATGTATGAAATTCTAAAATCTGAATTGTATCTGTAAGATATTGGGAAAAGAGACGAGCCCAGGCAGCAGGGTCCTGTGCCAGTGAAGTATAGGTTAGTTTCATCATACAAAGACAGCGTAAAGCATCTTACGCAAACACAAGATAGTAAAGTTCATCGTCTTATGAAACAAGGGATTAAGGTATCAACCAACTAAATCTAAATCTAAGATATGTAACTTCTTAGCAGTAAATGCATGATGTCCCACCTTATGCAGACACAAGATAGTACAGTTCATCGTCATGTGCAGTAACTGGCAGTGGTCCAATATTAGAGTGCTGAAGAACTAAGAAGTGAATCCTATTTGAATCAAATTACCGTCTTGCAAACAGGAACTTTACAATCTCTGTCAAAAGAATGATATTCAGTCTAATTCTTGTGTCCAGCATTAGAGTTGCCAAACTGGCTGCTTCTTGGGCACAACTCTTTTTCAAAAGTTCTGCCAGTATAGTATGAACAGAAGATGTTCGAGGGAGATGCGAGCTCTTAAGCGTCTTCTCCAAGGTCAGGTGGGCAAGAAGAGGTTAACCTTTGCAAGAGACCAGTAACCAGTGAGTCATAGATATCAAAACTAGATTCGAAGTCTAATCTCAACATCAACACCAAGAGCTCATACCCGGATTTAAACATGCCTGCAGTGTCCTGAGATTAAAGCCTGATAAACAGGAGGGTCTTGTCGTCCCCTCTTCAGTAGCTGTCTAACCACTCTCAGCTTTCCTAGTTCTTCTATTACCACAAATACTCAAACATGTTATTATAAGCCACAACAAGAGGCATACAACCTGCATCACTTAATAGGATCTCCTTTTAGGCTAGCAACACCTAACACAAACTCCTAATTATAACCTTGTAAGTAGTTGAATCTGATTGTACCTCCAATTCCGACATCCATTTAAACACATTCAAAACATCATCTATGTTTCCAACATTGCAGTGTGCATTTATTAGCGTGTTGAAAGTGCTTGTATGTAAAGCTTCCATCTTCTCCCATTTCCTCCAAAATTTCTTTTTATCTTACTATACTTGTGCACCTCAGAGAGCCCTTTAGATTCGGTTTCCAGCCTTTACAAATCATCTCCTAGAAAACAGCCATCGATATCTCTCCATAGAATACCCTCTAACCAAGGTAGTATATGTAACAACATTAGGATTCAAATCCAAACTTCTCTTGCTCATACCTTTCACCATATTGTGGGCAATTCCAACCTTTCCCACCCTGCACAATTCATCATCTACCGTATAATAAGTGACTTCAGGATCACATTTAAATCGATCCATTTCCTTGAAAAAAAACTAAACTCAACATCAACCACTGAATTCATGCACAACCCTTTAATTAAAATGTTAGAAGAATACACATCCAGAGTCACCCTACGTGCTAAGCATTTCATCGAACACACTCTTTGCCATATTAGTCTTCCTCTTTTAAGCAGAATTGACAGAAGATTATTGAAGGAAACAACTGAAGGAGACACGCCAATGCTTTTCATTGTTTTGAAAACTTGGATAGACTCTTGAAATAACCCAACTTTACCATAGCTCCTTATCAAGCTGCTAAAGAACTTGTCCTCGAGTTTAACAGACCCAGTAGACCTTTTTTTCGTTTGGAAACCCATATTTTATACAACAAATTCTCCATTACTGACTGCACTGCTTAACTCCATTGCTCCTTTATCTCTTCTTCTAAAGCTTTCACGAATTTGTTAGTTATGACAATCTTCGAGTCCACTTTAGAAATTTGAATAACATCATCGAATCCAACTAAATAAATATTAAGGTGTTCATAATCGATTCAATAAGTATTCGAAGATCCAATAAATCTAATATTACTACAATAATATTACTATCCTTTCACCGTGTTAGAAGTATCGTTCCTTTTGGTATGTTTGTAGCCCATTTAAGTTTATCATGTTTGTCCCGACATGCATCTTCGATATGATTTAATTATAAATAATTACGATATACGTTTTAATTATAATTTAAATAATTTTTATTAATTATATAATATGTATTTATATTTTTTATATGCGACAAAATATTTTCGTATTTTTTATAGGTTTAAGGGTCAAAAAAAGCTCTTGATTTAAAAAAAAAAATAAGCCTTTGAATCAAGAAATTGAATCAATTAAGTCCTTAAACTAAAAAATTAAGTTAATTAAGCTCTTTGATCAATTTTGATCATTAAATTTAAATAATTTTTTGATCCACTTTTACAGTGCAACATGCTACAATGTTTTCACTTGATATTTTCAGAATTTTTATTTTATTTAATTTTTAAATATTCTAAAAATTCTAAAATAACATATAAAATTTATAAAAAAAATATATATTTTGAAATTTTTTAAATGCAACTTGATACAACTGTACTATATCATGTGCTGATAATATCTGAAGAAAAAACTGTCAAGATTTAATAGTCATAATGTGTCAAAGGGCTTAATTGATTTAATTTCTTAGTTTAAGGGCTTAATTGATTAATTTTTTTGGTTCAAGGGTTTAATTGAGTGCAAAATAAGTTCAAGGACTTAATTGATTTTTTGTCAAAAGTTTAAGGGCTTCTTAGACCCTTAAGTCTTTTATATATTATTATAAAAATTTTAGGGACTTGTCTTGAACTTAAAAATAAATTCTCTAATTACTAAAACTTTTGAGTTATTTAAATTTTCAATTTACAACTCAGATTTTCTTTAAATTTTTTTGAGTCGAGTTAAATTTATAAAATTTTAAATGAAGTTAAAACAAGTCGAATTATTTTTTTAATCAAATTAAAATTTTTTCAACCTAACTAATTTTGTTGGAATTGTTGTTCCTTTTGGTACGTTTGTAGCACATTTAGGTTTACCATCTTCAATATGATTTAATTTTCCACAAAACCCACATTTTTTTTATAATGTTCTTTACTTTTTCTATTATTGTACTTACGCCCATGTCCTTATGCTATCTTGAATAATGAAAAATTATATTTATCTAAAAATAATTGAATTTGTCGATATCGAAAATTCAGGGCTTAAATTGTCTGTTTTTTTATTGCGCCTTTTTAATGTTTTCATTTTAAAATAATAGGTTTAGAGTTTATAATTTAGAGTTTAAGATTAGGGATTGTGATTAGAGTTTATAGAATTAAGAGTATGGTGTGTGTTTTAATGTGTAAGATTTAGGGTTTAGGATACGAACAATTAAGATTAGTGTTTAAAATATAAAGGATTTTTCCCCAAAAAATTCTAACTATTGTGCATGCATCTCTTAATAAAATCCCTAAAAGAAAATAGAAACAACGTTATTTTTTTGGACATAATATTTCTTTTTGTGTGTGAGAGAAAAATTATTAGGTGAACCTTTTTTATCATGTCATCCGTGATCTTATTCAATTAAGACCGTTCATCTTAAATTTTTAAGTGAATCATCACTTCTTTCCTACATGTAATTAGTGGGTGGATAGTTATTAGATGACTATTTAAAGATGAACGGTCCTGATTGCTTGGACCATGGATAAAGTGGTGAACAAGTTTCACCTATAATCTCTTAACGTTGGGTAATTCTAGGGTGTAGTTATATTCGACAAATTTTAAAATTTATTCAAATAATTTAAAATATTAATTTTTATAATATTTTAAGGTGATATTTTTTAATAAATTTTAAAATTTATAAAAAACCCAAACAGTTTGAACTTGGAAAGTTATCGGACTGGCATTAATGTACAATACCAATAGTAAGAAATCTGGACAACAACCGAGTTCAATGCATGTCCTAGAAGCAACAATTTGCTTTAAACTCTCACCGTCCTTTTCTTGTCCCTGCTAGCTGCTGTAGGTCAATTTAGCAGGAGTTTCTCTTCTTCAAGGAAGGGCTTTTTGGCAATTCTTTCTTCTCAAGAAATGACCAGAATAATGGAGGGACTAGAAATTCAAAGCTGTGCAGCTTTAGCTAGGGACTATGAATTCTTAGCCCTAGAAGCTTCCGGTTAACTGCAGTCAAGTATCCTTAACAGATTCAACAAATTACTTTACTGGTTGGATTAAAACAAATCCAAATATTTAGAGGGTTGGTCCAAATAGTAAGCAATTTAATTTTGTTTAAGTAAGTCTCGGATTAAAGGTGTTATATACATAGAAATCATTGCTGGAAGACTCATTCATCAAAACTAAATGTGCCACGTGAATCGATCTAGATTGATCCAGACGAAACCTTGAAAACAAGAAAAACAATAAAAAAAACTGAGTAGAAATCTCTTATCTCCTAACCGTACCTTTTCCATGCCTTATTTTAAAAGATTAAATTATAAATCATAACTCTATTTTTTATATCTTAAACCCTAAATCTTACACCTTAAAAATACACCTACCTAAACCCTAAAAACAACACTAATCTTAAACCCTAAACCCACTAATTTAAAATGACGACACCAATTATAAAAGTATAATCGAGAGGTAAATGATTTAAAAAAACAAACCTAGTTACTCATCCAACATTTTCATGCACCAATATATCTCATCACTCATGCATCCATAATCTTATAAACTTGAGCCTAATTATAAATTATAATGAGCAAAAAATAATGTAATTTTAATCCGACTGGATCGTTTCCTGAAGAAGTGAAAACCGTCCTGCCACCCTAACCCTGAGAAGCAAACACTGGACAAGACAACAGCTTATTAACAGATTCTGCTACTATAAAATACACAACAGATTTCATGACACAAGCCCTTGTTTCTTATTTTTCAAGTGCTTTTAACACATCACGTCCTTGAGCAGCTTGTACCTGCGTGTCGTAGGCCTTGGAGAAGGCGTCCCACTGCTCTTTCCTTTGCGATCACCACTCTCTTGCTTGATTTTGCCACCACCAGAATACTGGGATCGGTTCATAATTTCAGCTTCGTTGCCGTTGGATGATTTCTTTGAACACATTCCTTTGCCTTGCCTTGAATTTCTATCTTCACACTGGCACCAATCACACAGTTCAACAGGTTCTGCCAACAACCTGTAGTAGCTGCTGCAATACCTGACAGAATCAAGACGACACTTGCAGTATGTTTGGTAGTGGTGGTTGGGTGGTGCTTGGTGGAGATGATGATGATAAGATGAATCAAGGGTAGCTATCAATATTCAATCCCCATGATGATGATATACATACATACATACATGCACATACACACCATTGTGATGATGGTGAAAAGAGAGAGATCAGAGATCCATACGAGTGTTGAAAGCGGTCGCGGCATTTGCTGCAGCGAAAGAGTGTTTCGGGGAAACCAACGTCGCCGCACATGCAGCAAACGGTTTGAAGATCAACCATTATTGACGGCGTTGAATTCTGATGAAAACGAAGAGAAGGAAGAAAAGAGAAGAGAGAGATAACTAGGAGAGAACCATATCTATACCGTATATATACTATATACTATTAGAAAGAGCGGTGGCAGATCCACTAAGGAAATAGGATGTGTCCGTGCTCACCTTAAACTTTTTAAATTTTACATATTTATTTTTAATTTTTATAATTAAATATGAATTGATATTTAAATTTTTGTAATATTTAAAATTTAAAATTTTATATATACTAATGTTTAAATAAATTTCTAGATCTGTCACTGTAAATGAGTGATGATTTTGTAGTCGGTGTAGAAATCCCTTATTACATATTTTTCCTTGTATAATATACATGAAATAAATTAATATATCCGCAGGGAAGTTAGACCACAAGTTGCTGGCAGTCGTTTCCTGTATATAGTGGTCCAAGTGTAAAAACGATACACTATTTTTATTAGTCAACGTATTAACTGTAGTTAAATTATTTAGTTCAATCCTCAAACGTCGGATGCTAAGCCGTCAGATGTTGCTATATTATCTGACTTCTCACACGCACCGTCCACATTCAAAACATTAAATACTATTATTCGTTTTCAGACTTACATTTTCGTGTTAGGTTTAAAAGTATTCTCATTAAATACTATTATTCTTTTTCTAATAGTGACTTTTTTCCCCTCAAATGATGAGAATGTTATTCACCTTATCTTTTTAGGTATTATACAACTCCTCTTTTAGATGATTTTATCCTTATAATAATAAATTTATATTATTCCGTTATTACATTTTTAATTAGATGATTAATTATTTATAGTATAAATTTATTAAATAATTTTATTTAATATATAAATGGTGTTATAATATTTTAAGAATAACTAATTTATAAAATTTTAGAGGATAGATATTCAATGAACCTTCTACGCATTGAAGAAGCCCCTTCTACTCCTTACAAGCCCCCAATTGGGGGAGATCTTCAGTCCTGGCCTGGGGCATCATCTGTGTAAAACTGAAGTATTGTTCCAGCAGCTCCTCCAGAGGAGCCTGGCCCTGCACCGCTCGTCGATCTCCTCCTACGCATGTTTGCAGCTGCTGCTGCACTTCCCCTTCGTGGTGCTGTTCCGGTTGCCATTTCTGCAATCAACTTCAATTTTCAATACTAGATAAACACATACAAAATCAGCATTTCCATTCTACTTACTCATCACAGTTCTTTGATGCGAGCATGATGAAGAATGGTCTGCCCTTCCATGGCTATATGGCTACATAAACCATGTTTACTGGACTTGGAAAAGAGTTTAAGATACAAGTACCTTCCTGATAAGAGATTTTCTTTCATAATTCAAAAGGCTCATACCGATTGGTTCTAGAAAATATTTTCTATTTTCAAGGAACGATGTCTGTAAATGAGTAAAACATTCTATAAACTACTCATAAACCATTGGTACATCGTACATTTATTAAGCTAAATAAACAAGTATGAACCATGAAGACGAGCAGAGCATGAATAAGCATAAAATTAAAATAAAGTAAGATGAAGGTTTGTTCTTTTAAGAATGTTCCTACAGAGAAGAAAGTTTCAAAAATGGTCATATGGGATCAATAAAGAAGTGTTTTTGAGACTTAGAAGCTTCATTAGGGATGTTATCTTGCGATCCTGTTTGAGGATTTCGCGTAAGAGGTAACGAATTCTGGAGATCTAGATAGTGAATTTCGTTCTCATAAATCATGCCTTTTTTTTAATCAGAGGATAGAATTATTTTGGTCATGTGTTTCAGCCATTTGTGAACAATGATAATTTCATCCACAACTATTTCCTACCCCAGGAATATGCCATACTAATCCCCGTGTGTGCTGGTGTGGTGCTTCTTTCTCTCCTTTACATATTTATTGGGTTTGTGCTTCTCAAATCCAAGAAGAAGACCACATGAAGCTTCATGCTATTAAATCATGTGGAGGGTATAGATTTCCTTGTTTTCTTCGATTGGAATTTAAGTTTTGAGATGAGAATTGTGTTCAGGATATTGTAATTTGCTAAGATTGTTGCACTTTTGCACAAACTGTTATTGATTTTTTTTCCTACACATAACTGCTAGAGAGAACTCGGTGTATTTTCTGAAAAAGTTGAAGCCTAAAGCCTTTAGTTTTCCATTTCTCATGCTTCACTTTAAGGTGAAAACTGCACATTCAAACCCTACCCTGGTTATTGCTAATGTAGTAGATCTGTTAATTATCAAACTAAGTAGATTGTCATTGTACATCGAGTTTTGAGATTATATGGATTATCATATATTTGTATTCTTCGTATTCTCTATATTGATAATGAATTATTCATTTTTGAACCAAGTTCTTTACTTTGTTCCCAAAAACAATTAAGCATCTAAAATTGTTCAAGTCTTTGAAAGGGCATTAGCATGATTTGGAAGGATGTTCAAGACAAAGTGTGGCATTGTGTTGGTAATGGTTGTACCATAAACTTTTGGCATAACCATTGGATCGGAGGAATTGATCCATTGATATCGTATGTTCCCATGCATTTATGATCACAAATTGGTTTTGATTGGAATAAAGTCCAACATTATCTCCCTTTGAATATCCTGTTATCTGTGGCTGAGTTGATCGGTCCTATGGCCTCTATTGCGGATGATGTAGCAGGGTGGAATGAGCATATGTTGATCGACAGTTTTCCATCAAGTAAAGAACCAAATCACCAAGGCTGTGCACCATGTATAGATCTCAATCTAAAAGTAAAATAACCATGGAACATGTTGTAGCGTTTTTATGAACGTCGAAGCATCTAACAGAACATGGAAAATGTTTCCTATTAAGACAAACTACTTCAACACTATAGCAACTCGAAAGAAAAACCTGTCCCTTTCATACAGATAATTGACACAAATCTTCATATCCGCTTTCATGAGTGCATGAAAAATGGAAAACTAAAGACCTTTAGGCTTCAACTATTTCAGAAAATACACCGAGTTCTCTCCAACAATTATGTGTAGGACAGAAAAATCAATATCAGTTTGTGCAAAAGATGCAACAATCTTAGCAAATTACAATATCCTGAACACAATTCTCATATCAAAACTTAAATTTCAATCGAAGAAAACAAGGAAATCTATACCCTCCACATGATTTAATAGCATGAAGCTTCATGCGGTCTTCTTCTTGGATTTGAGAAGCACAAACCCAATAAATATGCAGAGGAGAGAAAGAAGCAACACACCAACACACACGGGGATCAGTATGGCATATTCATGGGTAGGAAATAGTTGTGGATGAAATTATCACTGTCCACAAATGGCTGAAACACATGACCAAAATGATTTTTAAAATCACAAATCATAAACGATCAAAGTTCGTAATCAGGGCTGGGGTACAATTCAATCAAATCGAAAATGAATTACACGTATGGCATTAGATATTGACCAGGATGATGACCCCAAACGTGTAATATGTGAAAATGGATAAACTGATAAAAGTTAACAGGAACCCAATTGCTCGATCCGTTAATTCCATCCTCTGATTAAAAAAAAGGCATGATTTATGAGAACGAAATTCACTATCTAGGTCTCTAGAATTCGTTACCTCCTACGCGAAATCCTCGAACAGGATCACAAGATAACATCCCACGAAGCTTCTAACTAAGATTTTAAAGTCCACAAATTATAAGGAAAATTCGAGAAAAATACTCTGTTTACCTGATCAAGAGCAGAAATTGGTAATTTGTAGCTTGTGTTACAACAGTTCCTGTGCAGAGGATGTGAAGGAGACTGGAAATAGCGAAAGTGAGTCAATCGAGTGGGGGATGCAGAGATTTTTTATGTGATAGCACATAAAATTCGATGAACAGAATGCATCATCTATGATTCAACTCATTGGAAAAACAAGTGTTGCCCATTAGTGCATACAATGAGTATCGATCTCACCCAAGCCAGAAGCATGAGCTTGGCTATAAAAAATAGTCATAAATCTTCACTGCACATCGTAGTATCTGTACCCTTTGCATTTTCAATGAAGAAAAGAAATTGGGAACAGACCCTAATTTAAAAAGAATGAACAGTTGTTATAGATCAAGATTTGAGACCCTAATTTCCCAAATTTCCTTTTAATTCTTTAAGCCCAACGATAGATAATAGTAGGGCAGGTGAATCGCATTCAAAATAAAACCTTCATACTGATGATATTAAATCAATCAACAGAACAATAAAATGATCCAAACCGATAAGAACCGAAAGAAATTGGCGAATGTTTTTACCTCTGAATCTTCAAAGCAAGCTTGTAGGCTCGTTTAATCCCCAAGAAATAAGCCGCAGCCAGAAATTTCAATCCCGCTCGGTTTGACATTTTCCATCACCGATGTCAGCCGTTGAGATCTTTCCAGATGGACCGACAGAAGATAACAAATTGTTTGGGCTGTCGCTTTGGAGGGGAAAGGGTTCAAAAGATATTGCTGGGCGACGTAATAGAATTAACTACTGGGATAAAGATTTATGTTTTTCTTAATATAAGATTAATCACTGATTTAAAAAATAGTTAATAAAAGTATTTATATTTTTGAATGGAAATTTTTTATCCGTTTATTATTATTAAATATTAACGTTAGCACAATAAAAAATAAATTATTTAAATAATTTTTAAATTATTAATTTAATTCAATTTAAATCATCGAAATAAAAATCATTTATATAATTATACATTTAATATTTTGTGTTTATCCAATTCCTTTTTTTAATTTTATTTTATATTTTAAATGTTGATGAAGATAAAGATTAAATTAAACATATAATAGATTTTAGAGTTGTAACTGTAAAGTTTAAGGAGTAGTAACATGATTTTACATTTTTTTTTCTTACAAATGAAAGGGTAAAAATGAGTATTAGTTAGAGATGGCACAGGTCGGGTTGGATTTTTGGCTCATCCGACCCCGACTCGAACACATATATCTTAAACCCGACTCTGACCTGATCCGAATATTTTTTTCAAAAAATCCAATTCAACTCGACTCAAAAATAAATACCCTAAACCCGACTTTGACCCGACCTGACCTATAGAAAAAAATAAATTTAGGGACTAAATTGTAAAAAAAATAATTTTCGAGGACTTAATTATAAAAAATATAATTTTAAAAACTAAATTATAAATAAAAAATAATTTTAGGGACCTAATTATAAAAAATATATAGATAGAGGACCATTATTATAAATATCCCTAAAAAATTATAGAAAAATTACATATCTAATCTCAGGTCGGATATTTTACATCCTAAACCCGAACCCGACCCAAACCCGATTTTTCATAAAAAAACTGATCTGATCGGACCGGATCAAGTCGAAACCTGATCGGATCGAGTAAAATACCCACCCTAATATTAGTTGCCGAATATTTGAACAGTTTTTGAATATATAAATAAATATATTTATATAAGGTGAAGATTCTCTCTGCTAGTATTTTATCTGTAATTATTTTGTAATAAAAAAATATAACCTAAAAATATCAGGATCCATACTCCACATATCAACAAAGAAACTAAAATGTTTTCATAAGCACGTTAGTTGGGTTTAAGGGTTTGATTTAAAAGGTTTATAGTTTAGAGGTTATAGTTAGAATTCAGGGTTTAGATGTTAGGATTCAATTTTCAAGTAATATGATTCGGGATAAGGGTGAGCGTTAGATCGAGTCGAGTCAAAAAAATTCGAGTTGACGAGTCTAATTTTATCATTTGAACTTTCATTCAAAAAATTTCGAGTCGAGTTTCGAGTTCTTTTAAAATTTAATTGTAATTATTTATTATGTCATAATATAATTTGATTATAATTTAAACAATTTAAAAACACAAATGAAAATATGAAAAAGAGGTAGACGATTTATAATTTTTTTAATTGTTTTGATTGAACTCTGATTTAAGTAAATAAAACTTTTTAATGGTATTTATATATTCATTTAAAAAAATTCACCTTTATTTGACTATATATAAGATATTTTTTTTTCAAAATTGGATGATTTGAACAATACTTATGTGTAAATATGACATAAAAAAAAATATGATGTGTCTTAATTTAATTAGTTGAGGATCATATATTAAGTGATGAAACGGAATCATCTAATAATTTCTCTATATTTAGAGACGCAAAAGGACGCTAAGAATGTTGAATTGTTTCTAAACCCCTTAAATTAATGTTAGCTATTTATTTAATGCATAATTAGCAACTTATAAGCTGTGATTAGATTTCCTTCGTCAAATACTCTATTTCTGTCCGATCTTTTCGTCTCTGAGGTCTCAATATTCTCATCTCAATTCATTTACTCTTTTCCAAGTAGATTTGAATTATTACAGAACCGCACATGCAGGGTTGGAAACTAAAATGTGTGGTAACAACAAAATAGGACATGATGATTCGTTGAGTTCAAATACTTGAAACATAGTTAAGTAGTTAAAATTTCTTACAATGAAGTTTCATTTAAAATACAGATATAAAAACATTAGACTCACGTTATAAATAAAAAAAATGTGAGTTACAATAAAAAAACAAATGGGCCTATGATACACAACTCAAATAAATATAAGTAATGTATTTTAAACAAGTAAATCCTATATCGGTGGTGCTCTTCCAATGCACGTGTCAACTTATAAACTTGCGAACAAAAATAACGATTCTGAATGTTGAACTAACAAAATTCAATGGATACACTTCTACTCTATTATGTTTCATTCAAATCATAACTATGAGCATACAACTAGAGATGATGGCATAAAAATATAACATATGATACTATCTCTAGTTTTTCAAACACATAGAAAACCATAAATGTAATAATCTCAGAAAGCAAACATATGTACAGGGACAGAGATGATTTAAGGTTTGGTATACAAGTCATGTAAACTTAATTTAACATACACAGAAAAAAAAACCATGATTAACTCTTCCCAAATCCATTTTTAACGAAACCTCCACTAGTACCTATTATCTTTTCCTTGATAAAATATGAAAAATCTTATATTTTTTTGTAGATCTTTAAATACTGAACAATTTATCTTAAACTTTAATTTCGAAATTAACCTAAAAATAATAAGAATCAAACTTTAATTCCATCGTCATCAATCATCATGTCCTATTTTGTTGTTACCACACATTTTAGTTTCCAACCCTGCATGTGCGGTTCTGTAATAATTCAGATCTACTTGGAAAAGAGTAAATGAATTGAGAAGAGAATATTGAGACCTCAGAGACGAAGAGGTCGGACAGAAATAGAGTATTTGACTAAGGAAATCCAATCACAGCTTATAAGCAGCTAATTATGCATTAAATGAATAGCTAACATTAATTAGAGGGTTTAGAAACGATTCAACATTCTTAGCCACCTTTTGTATCTCTAGATATAGAGAAATTATTAGATGAATACGTTTCACCACCTAAGATATGATCCTCAACCAATTAAATTAAGACACATCATATATTTTTTCCATGTCATATTTAAACATAAGTATTATCCAAATCATCCAATTTAATGTCTTTAATTAAAAAAAAATATATTATCAAAGATTTCTTGTGTCATCTTTCTCTTTATTCTTTAAATTTTCTCAATTAATTTTTTATATAAATTTAGGGTTTAGAGTTTAGGGTTAGAGTTTAGGGTTAGAGTTAAGGTTTAGGGTTTAGCATTTAAGGTTTAGGGTTAGAGGTTCAGGTTTAGAAAAAAAATAATTAAAAAAATTGAACAATAAGGAAGAAGACAACATAAAAAATCTTTGATAATATTTTTTTCCTTTTTAAATCAAAGTCACTAACGTGGATAATTTGGATGATGCTTATGTGTAAATATGATATGAAAAAAATATATGATATGTCTAATTTAATTGATTGAGACCATATCCTAGATGGTGGAATGGATTCGTATAATAATTTCTCCTAAATATATAAATAGTTTTGGCAAGAATAATAAATATAATAATTCATTGGTACTCTTCGTTTCAGTTTTGTCAATGCATCGGCCATTAGGTGTATAAACGTATTAAATGATTACGAACGAAGATATATTTATGTTAAACAAAATTTTTCATTCGTTTTTGCGTGTTAAAGAATACAATTTATCCGTATTCATTTATTAAAATAATAAATAAACGTGATAACTAAGGATGAAAGGGATGATCACGTAATTTATCTTATTATTATCTTTTAGAGTCTTGTTAATTTTAAAAATAAACAATTCAACCTTCTGGTGATTCCATCCTCTTACATTCATACACTCAAGTCTTGCTTCTCTATTTGTTTTTTAACCCTAGTTCGGTTGTATTTATTGGAAGTTAAAGATTTTATTTAAAAAATAAAATCTTAAAATTTAGGTCAAAAATTATCGTATATATATAAAAAAACTACCTACATATGACAATTACGTGAAAAAAGTCACATGACATTCTTTATTTCTAAAATATTTTATTTCTAAATTAATAAGTACAACATTATGTGCAGTTATACACAATTACACATAACATTTTGATATATATATATATATGCGCCATAAAAATTAAGTTAAAATTTTTAAAATATAAATAAAATTCTTTATATTCCAAAATTTTAATTTTATATTAAATTATCCTAAAATTTTCCTTTTTAACCATGGTATTATCATCTGATTTCCTACGATTATAATAATTATATATAGGTTTTCATTAGGGTTTCTTGTTGTTGCAAGCATGAAAGTGATGGCCACGTGTAGTTTCGGACATCTTTTTCGTTTGTAATTAAAGACTTGTCATGTGAGCCGTCTCAACTAATGAAATTAAATTCTTCACCACTAATATTAAAACAACGTCCTCATTGGTTAACCGATTGAAAATAATAATTATACACATATTTCATAAAGACAAGAAATCTTAATTTCCGGGTCAGACAAAATATGAGATCAAAATTCATTCATCGCCAACACTCTTCTTCTTCCTCAACCGTTGGAACCGGATGTGTTCAACCGCTCATAACCACCATCAACGGCTGAATTAACGACCATGCATTTTTCGATGGAAACCGAAAATATTGTGTGCATCGGGACTGCTAATTCGGAGTTAATTAAGACTCGGTTTAGTAAATTAAGAATTTATATCTTAAAAAATTAAATTTTTATTTTTAAATTTAAAAGTTTAATAAACTTTTATCTCTTATACTATTTTAACTCTGTCTACGCAAAATAACAACACTTTTAACTGGACTTATCTCCTTATCAATGGGTAATGTGGGGCCCATGTTAACCGTCCTACTAGGTCCCGCATATTGAAACTTAACCGCTAGTTGATAATTTTAAGTTTCTTTATATTTTTAATTTTTTTTATAATTTAAAATTTAAAAATATATAAACAATAAAAGATTATTTAAATAATTTTTAAATATATATTTTATAAATTTAAATTAATTAAAATATTTAAATAAATTATATCAAAACTGATGACTAAAAGTATATCGACATGTGACAATTTTGAATTAGTTTAAATTGATTAAAAAAAATTAAAAAAAAAAGATAAATATTTTTTATTTTTTATTAAAATTTAAAACCGCATGGTTTTAATGACTTTTGTATACATCCAAAATTATGTTAATTTGTTATATCATTATGTTATTTTGTTATATTTTGTATATCATTAAACAGTCTAATTAAGGAGAAATTATATTATGGGTAAGTCCCATCACGTCATCTATGGACCAACCACTAAAAACTATCTACTTCGTCATTTTTTTCATATAATATTTTCCTAAGTGAATCTTCACTCATATTTACTATTAATTGATTTTAAAAATAATTTTTTCAAGTGAAAATTCACTTGGAAAAAATATATAACATGTAAAAAGTGATGAGATGGGTGATTTTTAATGGTTGATCCATGAACACGTAATGAAACTTACCCATAATATAATTTCTCACGTATAATTTATATTTTTTTCGTATCTCAAGGATCTTCCTTTTCTAACTTGCTCCTGAAGGAGAGATTATATCATAGGCCCCGGCCTACCACGTTAGCCGTGGTCCCTAACTAATGAAAACCACCCATTCCGCCACTAATCAATCATGTAATTAATATAATTTCTAGAAATTATATTTTTAAAATGACATGTAAATTATGAGTGAAGATTCATTGGTTGGAAAAAAATGAGTTGGCAATTAGTGGTGAAGTGGATGGTTATTATTGGATGGGACCATGGATGACGTGGTAGGCCGGGCGTATGATATAATTTCTCCTCCCGAAGAAAATAAAGCCTTATTATACGTCCACGTGTCACCTACAGAATGGATGCATTAGAAAACATGCACTAGCATTTCCTCTATAAATACCAACTCCTTTCCCTGCTAAATCCATCACCAAAACCTAGTTTCTCCACTTTCGAGTATCAAATTAAGTTGGTCCTAATGGCTTTCACTAATCTTCAAACCACATGCTCTCTTTCAACATTTGCAGCAATATTTTCAGTTTTATTCAACAGTTGCTACGGATTCTACCCTAAGATCATTAACACATCGTTGGCAGCATCGGAATACGATTGGTCACCTGCCGGAGCAACATGGTACGGCAGCCCCACCGGTGATGGAAGTGAAGGTAATGACCAACATGCACAATGACTATGATTCACACCATTTATGCCTTCTCTCCCCACTGTTTTACCTTTTTTGTGTATATAACTAGGTGGAGCTTGTGGCTATGGAGTTAGTGTGGCGCAACCCCCATTTTCGTCACTGATATCAGCCGGAGGCCCTTCTCTATACAAGTCTGGCAAAGGCTGCGGAGCCTGTTATGAGGTGCATTTATATTCTAGCAGACAAGATAATGTTAGTTTACGTGAACTGAATCACTGATCAACATGTGTTCATGAATGTGGTTGAATTTCAGGTAAAATGCACGAGTAATTCAGCTTGTTCCCGAGAGCCTGTGACCGTCGTAATCACCGATGAATGCCCTGGCTGTGTTTCGGACTCGATTCATTTCGATTTAAGCGGTACTTCTTTTGGTGCCATGGCAAAGTCTGGCCAAGACCAGCAGCTCCGTGACGCTGGAGTCTTGCAAATCCAATACAGAAAGTACGTAAGAATTCAATCGACATTTCTATACCTGTAATGATTCTGTTTTTGTTAACGAAATAGTTTTGCACTTCGCAGAGTTGAATGTAACTATCCAGGAACAACTATTGCATTCCACGTTGATTCTGGTTCCAACCCCAACTATTTCGCCACCCTGATCGAGTACGAAAATGGAGATGGAGACCTTGCTTCGGTGGAACTGAAACAGGCGCTGGACACGGACTCATGGCAACCCATGCAACAATCATGGGGTGCAGTCTGGAAACTCGACGCTGGTTCGCAGTTGCGGGCTCCGTTCTCGATCAAGTTAACGTCTCTAGACTCCGGCAACACCATTGTGGCAGCCGGTGTCATTCCGGCAGGCTGGGAGCCCGGAAAAACTTATAGATCAGTTGTTAACTTTAAAGCCTAAATAGGTGACCATATGAAGTCGGTATAAATTATGTGTGTTCCTGTAGTGTTGGCAAGTTTTAAGTCGATATGGATGGTCATGGTCTTCCAAGACAAGTAGGTGTTAATTACTTAATTAAATGTGTTTTGGAAGCATTATCATTAAGAAAATTAATCAATATGGTTTATATACTTAATAGTACGACTAATTTCGAAATTTTTTTTTATCTTATATATAGTCAAATAAAGGTGAATTTTTTTTAAATGAATATATAAATGTCATTAAAAAGTTCAATCAAGACAAAAAAAAAATATTAAAAATTAAATGTTAAGAATAGACTCCTGATAAATATAGAGGGTTTAGAAACGATTCAACATTCTTATCGACTTTTATCACTAAATTTATAAATAGATTCGGCAAGAATAATAAATATAAGAATTCATTGCTACTCTTCATTTTAGTTTTGTCAATGCATCAGTCATTAGGCATATAAACGTATTAAATGAATATGAATGAGGATATGTTTATATTTGTTTGTTTAATATTAATAAAAAAAATGAACGGACATATTTTTTTGTTCATTTTTTATATTAAAGAATATAATTTGTTCTTGTTCGTTCAATAAAATAATAAACAAACAAAATAACTAAAGATGAAAGTGATGGTCACGTAATCTTATCTTACTTTTATCTTTTGGAATCTTTTATTTGAAAAAAACAACAACCTATAATTGACGATTATGAAAAAAACGTAACTTGCGAAAGATATTTTTATTTTTAAAATATATATTTTTAAAATTTGTAAGGACAACATTATATACACATAATGTTCTTCTAGGTATACAGTGAAAATTGACCTAAAATCTAAAATATAAATAAAATCTAACAGAAAATTAAAAAAAAAAATACGCATTTTTTGTATCCGTTCAACGTTACTTCAGCGGTTAAAGCTTCAATGCCCGTTTGGACAGCGTCGCTGAATGGGTCTAAGAATCGGTCTTTAATAATAATTAAGATTAACAAATTTAATTGGACCTATCTCTTTAATTATCAGCAATGTGGGGCCCATGTTAACCGTCCTACTAGATCCCGCATATTGAAACATAACCGCTCGTGGTCGATCGGTTGAAGGTTTACGACTATATATATTCTGAATGTTAAAAATATATAAAAAAATAAAAATTTAATTATTTTTTTAAAATATATATATTTCATAAATTTAAATTAATTAAAATATTTAAATAAATTATATCAAAATTTATGACCAGAAAAATATCGACATGTGACAGTTTTGAGTTAGTTTAAATTGATTAAAAGAAAAATAGAGGAAGAAAAGAGACAAATATATATAGCTTGTCGTGGTTAATCGATAACTTTAAAAATTAAGATAAAAAGGATAAAATGTGGTAAGAATTTTGGTACCTACTTTTTTTATAGTTTATGTAAAAAATTATGTATATTTTGTAATACTCTATGTAACTACAAAAATTCTCATTGTTTTTATAATTAATTAAGTTTTCTCGTAGGAAAATATGAATGTATACAAATATTTATCCTAAGTTGAACTCTTTTAAATTTGAGTAAGATCTTGTAACAAATACGATACCTACCGTTTTTATTACGTTATGGGTAAGAAGCTATGTACATTTTGTAATAATTTATGTATCAACTAAATTTTCATCCTTGTCGTAATAAATTAGATTTTTTAAGGAAAATATGTATGCACATAAATGTTTGAACTCTTTGAAGTTTGGGGTAAGATCTTATAATAAATATGGCACCGATCGTTTTTATTACGTTTTAGTTAATAAACAACGTACAATTTATAATAATTCATGTACATACTAAAATTCTCACCCTAATTTGAGCTCTTTTGAGTTTGGGTGAGATCTTAAAGAAATATGGTACGTACCGTTTTTATTACCTTTATTGTAATAAACTATGTACAATTTATAATAATTTATGTACTTATTAAAATTCTCACCATTCTTATAATAAATTAAGTTTTATTGTATGAAAATATGTATTTACATAAATGCTTACCCTAATTTTAGCTCTTTTGATTTTGGGTGAGATCTTGTAAGAAATACGGTACCTAACATTTTTATTATTTTTCTACTAATAAACTATGTACAATTTGTAATAATTTATGTACCTACTAAAATCTCACCTTTCCTGTAATAAATTAGGTTTTATTGTAGGAAAATATGTATTTACATAAATACTTACCCTAATTTTAGCTCTTTTGAGTTAGGGTGAGATCTTATAAGAAATATTGTACCTACCGTTTTTATTACGTTTTGGGTAATAAACTATGTATAACTTGTAATAGTTTATGTGCCTACTAAAATTCTCACCATTCTTGTAATAAATTAGTTTTTTTTAAGAAAATATGTATTTACATAAATACTTACACAAATTTTAGTTCTTTTGAGTTTGGATGAGATCTTGTAAGAAATACGATATCTACCATTTTTATTATCTTCCTGGTAATAAATTATGCACAGTTTTTAATAATTTATGTACATATTAAAATTCTTATCGTTTTTATAATAAATAAGGTTTATCGTAGTAGAAAAGGTATATAAATAACTCTTTATATTATAATATTTTATAATAAATAAGGTTTATTGTAGTAAAAAGGTATATAATTAGCCTTAAATTTGGCTTATTTTAGTGATTTCACAGTAGAATCACCCTTATAAATACCATCTCCTTCCTCTGCTAAATCCGTCATCAGAAACTGTTCTCTTAAGATTATCAAATTAAGTTGGTCCGAATGGCTTTCAATACCCTTCAAACCACATGCTCTCTTTTAACATTTGTAGCATTATTTTCAGTTTTATTCAACGGTTGCTACGGATTCTACCCTAAGCTCATTAATACTTCGTTGGCAGTATCGAATGACGATTGGTCACCTGCCGGAGCAACATGGTACGGCAGCCCCACCGGTGATGGAAGTGAAGGTAATGACCAACATGCACAATGACTATGATTCACACCATTTATGCCTTCCCCCCCCAACACTATTTTACCTTTTTTTGTGTATATAACTAGGTGGAGCTTGTGGCTATGGAGATAGTGTGGGGCAACCCCCATTTTCGTCACTGGTATCTGCCGGAGGCCCTTCTCTGTACAAGTCTGGCAAAGGCTGCGGTGCCTGTTATGAGGTGCATTTATATTCTAGCAGACAAGATAATGTTAGTTTACGTGAACTAAATCACTGATCAACATGTGTTTATGAATGTGGTTGAATTTCAGGTAAAATGCTCCAGTAATTCAGCCTGTTCCGGAGAGCCTGTGACCGTCGTAATCACCGATGAATGCCCTGGCTGTGTTTCGGAATCGGTTCATTTCGATTTAAGCGGGACTGCTTTTGGTGCCATGGCAAAGTCTGGCCAAGACCAACAGCTCCGTGACGCTGGAGTCTTGCAAATCCAATACAGAAAGTACGTAAGAATTCAATCGACATTTCTATACTTGTAATGATTCTGTTTTTGTTGACGAACTGGTTTTACACTTTTCAGTTGATTGTAACTATCCAGGAACAACTATTGCATTCCACGTTGATTCTGGTTCCAACCCCAACTATTTCGCCACCCTGATCGAGTACGAAAATGGAGATGGAGACCTTGCTTCGGTGGAACTGAAACAGGCGGACACGGACTCATGGCAACCCATGCAACAATCATGGGGTGCAGTCTGGAAACTCCACTCCGGTTCACAGTTGCGGGCTCCGTTCTCGATCAAGTTAACGTCTCTGGAATCCGGCAAGATATTAAAAATTTAAACGAACAACGATATCTTTAAAATTTAATAACCAACTTATTTATATTTGTAAATACACCAATAAAGTTTAAAAAGAATTTTTTTTTTTTGAAAATAAATCAATTTTTTTTTATTAAGTAAATCATGTTCACCACCTCATCCATGATTCAAATAATCAAGATCATTGATCTTTAAATAACCACCTAATAACTACCCACCCACTAAGTACATATAGAAAAAAGGTGATGATTCACTTAAGAAAAATTAAGATCTAACGGTCTTGATTAATTAAAACCATAAATGATGTGGTGAACAAAATTCATCTAATAGTTATTCTTATATCTGAGAAAATATACTTGAACTGTAGCAAGAGTGGTCTACACATGTCTGAAAGTAGCAAGCCTAATAATTCTCTAAGCCTAAAATATACAGTTTAAAAGAAGATATCCTCTAACAAAAGTACATACATATATCAGTAAATTAATGCATATCAAGTTCCAACCAAACTTAGTGTACATAGACTAGTCAAGTCAAGACATTGGGGAAGGGAAAGGGTAAATAATTGAAAATGGCACTGCTTCAGTTTTGCCTTCCAATTTTGTCCCCATCCTGTCCAAGGAAAACCAAAAAACGAACCAGAAAGAGACATGTCCTGGATTTGTAATGAATTTTCTTCAACCATTTTACAGCTCTAAAGCTATTCGAAGAACAGATTCTACATCACACGTACAAATAATGCAATAGAGAATACACCAATCTCTGTATATAATTATGTAAGAAAAAAAGAGTTTACATGAGCAAAACTGGGATTTTGGGATTTTTTTCTTTTTTTCCCCCAATAATTTCATCTGTAAATTAAGTTTTTTTAATGAAATTACAAAATACCAATAATGTCCCTATCCCCCTTACCTCTCCATCTTTCAGAGGAAAAGAAATTCAGTAGAGTGGAGCTCGTTGTGGAGTCTTCTTCCTACGGTTCATCAAACTTCCCGAAACTTCGGATACTGTCGGAGGGCATGTCGGACCATGACACGTTTTTAAGCTGCTCCGTTTCTTTCTCACGATCTCTGTGGTGGCAGTGGAATGAAGTGACACCTCGCCGCATGCACCAGACCCGGAAGATGTCTTGGTTGAGCCAGACGGTTCGAGGACTGAATCTAGTGTCACCAATCCATCCTCCGTTCCTTCCTCAGGTAAAGGTAAGAAATTGCACTCGAACAGGAACTTGGAAACCCCATCTTCTGTTCTTAACAGGTAATTAACCTGCTCGAATACAATAATCATGGAATCATGGGGGAAATGAAAAAAAGGGAAAAAATAGAAAAAAGGATGAACCTTGCAGGAGAGAGAACAAAAGAGATAAGGTTCTTGCAGGCTTCTGTCGCAGGTACTGCAGAAGTTGCCGGAGCCTCTGAACTGTCTTGTTTGTGGCCTTTGGCTTATAAAGATCACTTTTGCGCTGTTGGTTATGTATGACTAAACACATAAAAGGAGAAACAGTGAGTACCGTTGAACAATAACAAGAACAGACCGACTTCTTTCATAATTCAGACCATTTTTCCTAGAGATTTCGCTTCTTTTTGTCGAATACCGACACTGTTATTCTTTATGTTGGTTAAGTACATGGAAGATGATTGAAAATCAAGCTGAAAAATGAAGAAATGATGGGAAATTTTTTTGACTTACTTGGACAAAAGAACAGTCCATTAATCTTGTTGCATCATCCAACCGTATAACATCATGATATACATACCTTCTTATCTAGGGAAAAAAATGATAAAATGTGTTGGAATGAAGAAGGGAGACAAAAAAGCTAAAAACATGGTGAATTTTAAGGTTGTGTTGGGGACCTGTAAGAGCCTGTGAGAGCTGTGAGGGGACAAGCAGTTAGGGCAAATACTGAAACAACAGTCCAAGCAATATATATTCTTCTCGTTCTTCTTGGCATCTTCATGAATTAAGCAAGCATTGAAGAACTTCTCAGACAGAAGAACTTGAAGCCAACGAGGTATCTGTGAAGAAAACAACTGTTGTGTACAAATAAAACCCTAAATCAATTAGCTTTTTAACATGTAACAGATAAAGTGAGATAAACCCAGAAATAGGATCAAGAAAAGGGAACAGTTACCATGTTCTTCTTGCTTGAATTTTAAAGAAAGAGAGTGGATTATGAAGAAAATGGTGGACTCACCATTATTGCAACAAGAGAGAGAGAAACAAGGAAGGTGCAAGAAAAGAGAAACGGCGTCTGGCAACTGCTGCTATGTGGGTCGGCCTCATTTAAAGAGATGCACTGCCTTTCTTTTGTACGTCATTACAGTCTAGTGTAAAGCAAGATTATTTACAGACAAAAACCAATATTTTAATTACAGGCAGGGTTGGAAAATGGGACGACAGGACTAAAATGGATGAGAATGGTTGTTTGCTAAATCCCCATGTCCCCAAAACCTTCAAACCCTAACCATTTGGTTGTTTTCGGATGGTTTAGTTCCTCTCTTTCCTGTGGTAAATGCAAAATGACAAAACCAGAAACACTGGTTTTCCTTGGTTCTACTGTGGACTTACTTGCATTTGCAGTTTCTCCTGTGCCTGAATTGAGTCTTTCTTTTCTCATGATTCTGGCCCAATTCCTGTTGGTGATGGGGTGATCTGAATAGTTGTTTTGACAATGATTTTTCCGGCATCAGAGAGACTGTGTGTCTGGGGATATGCTTCCCATTCAGACATCAATAGTGTTTGTTTTCATTACATCAATTCATTCTCCTACTGTTTCTTGAAAAGCACTGAATTCAGTGTCAAAATGGACATTCCAAAACTTAATAAAAGCATGCTACTTGCATTTAATATGAAGTCCAATAAAATTTTTTTTAAAGTAATTGATTTGGTACACGATTGAAAGGGGTGTATATGAAGTCCAAAATGGACATTCTCACCAAGACATGAAATTGATTATGAGGAAAATATATTCCTCGATGGTGGATGCAACTACTTTTAGATTTTGATCAATCTGGCAATAAATAAAATTACTCGGTTTCTGCCTAATAGATGTTGTTACATCATATTTGAATGGGCCTCTCGACAATAATATTTATAGGAAACTTCCCGAAAGATTTAGATTGTCATAAGCAGTTTATTCAAGTTCTCGAGAACATTATTCAATCATATTGAATATATCTTTTTATGGCTTAAAACAATTTAGGCGTATTTGGTATGATCGCCTCATTGAATACTTATTAGTATAATGTAATATGAATTATTTCCCCGAGCATTTTTATTAAGAGGTTTAGCTCTGAATTTTTATTGTTATGTATGTCGATGATTTGAATATCGTTGAGACTCGTGAAGAGACCTCCTCAAATCCCTGTGCATCTATCGACATACAGAAAAATATTGAAAGAGACTTTACATGCATAACGCATATCTATTGATAAACCTTATGGTTGTTGCTAAGTCTCTTACTTTAAACAAAGTTTTTTTCGCCTCACGAAAAGGGTAATGATATTTTTGGTCTAAAGCACAATATACACATTATTTGATTTGGAAGTATTGTATCTTAGCTGGTCTAGAAATATTATTTAAGTGCTATGAAATCATTACGTTTAAATAATTGTTATGCAAGAGGCAAAGCTGAAATATGTGTTTGGCTAAACATATCCTGAAGATATGCGAATATTTTTCACAAGATAAGATGCAAGCTATCTTGTATAGAGATAATACAAAATTTATATCTCAAGGTGGATATATCAAATATGATAAAACGAAACATATTTCTTCAAGTTTCGTCCCTCATGATTTTCAGATGAATAATATTCAATGAATCATTTCAAGCAATGATTTGGAAGATTTATCCACTAATGCATGATCTACTTCAATATTTGAAGATTGTATTCAATATTGAATTATGAAGATTCAAAGATCTTATGTGATATTTTCATGAGGGGGAGTAAATACACGTTGCACTTTTTTTCCCTTAACCGAGGTTTTGTCCTAATGGGTTTTCCTGGTAAGGTTTTTAATGAGGCAACATGTTATATGTATCAAAGATGTGTGTACTCTTTTTCCTTCACTAAGAATTTTTTTCCCCACAGGGTTTTTATCTTAGTATGGTTTTAACGAGGCACATTATCTTCATGGATATCTAAGGGGGAGTGTTATAAATATATTTATTTATGGTGGATATCCATATAAACTTTAATGGGCTTTAGTATTAGGGTTTAATACCCATTGAAATTAGGGTTTCCATCTTATGCCTATAAATATAAACTTTTGGCATAGCATTATATACAACTCTACTTTGAGAATACAATAAAATCTCTCCCTTTTGTCTCTCATCTTTATTCTCCTATTTTATTATTGTTCTTTACTTTATTCATAACATTATAATAATTTTAATTTAATTTTGATTTATTTTAATATCATTTTAATCGCATAAAACTTCCTCAATGAAAGAGTTTGTTTGATGTGTTAATATTATTATATCACATATTTTTCTATATAACCCCTAGTTATTAGAATTATTTATATAATTAATATTAAAATAATATTAACTTTTAGTTTATTAATATAATACATTTAAATAAATAAATAAAATAGATAAGATTAAATATTTATTTATTTTACTTCTAAAATCTCATGAAATAAGAAAAGTAAAAGAAAGAAACATGATTGCAAACAAAAGAGGAGGTCAGTTGTAGGGTAGAAATCATCTAATTCTTTTTTATGTTTATATTCGTGTATTTTATTAAAATTTGTTAAAAAATTAAATTTTAAATCTTAATTCTTATTTTTTATATCTTAAACCTTAAACCCTACACCTTAAATATATATTCTACCCCTATTTTTCTAAATTCTAAGCACAACCCCTAACATTAAACCCTAAACCCTAAATCCTCTAATTTGAAATGAATGCACAAATGAAAACATAAAAAAGAAGTAGATGATTTGTACCCAGTTATACGAGTTTTGCTGTTAATTTAAAATTAAATTAATAGATTAAATTAAAATTTTAGTGGGTTATTAGATGATATATTAATTAATGATTAATTTTTTAAAAAATAAATTATTAATTTATTTGGTTGGAGTTAATTAATTAATTAAATTAATTGTATTAAATATAATATATATTAAACATATATTAATATATATATATTAAGAAAAAAATTAACCAAAAATACATATTAACAAAATCTTAGGTGTTTCATAGTTATTTTGATTAATTAAGAAATTAATTAAATAAAGTTTGATTATATTATTTTTTAAAATAATTTAATTAGTCAATTCATACCCTAATTCTAAGGATGAAATATATAAGTATATTAAATGATGTCTCTGTTTTAAAATAATAAGTTTAAAATTTAAAATTGAGAGTTATAATTATGATTTAAAGACATTTTTGATGAATAATTTTTTAATTTAATTTTTAAGATTCAACTTAAGAAATTAGATTAAATTTAAAGGATTACGAAGAACTTATTATTATTTTTTTTTTGTTTTAAAACTGATAATCCTATAGAACATTGAGTGAGTCATCATCGGATATGGGGTAACGGCAAGTTGGGAGTTTGATTTGGTGGCCAATTCAATTTATCCTGATATTTTGATTATGTTAAGAGAAGACTCAATAAATTTGCTTTCTTATCTTAAATAATTAAATTTTGTACCGTATCTTCTAAACTCTCGTAATTTTACACCAGTACACTTTTAATAAAATTTTTTTATAGTTTGCACCTCTTACATAAAATTCTAGATCCGTTCATGTTTATAAGTTGGCCTTTTCATTCGATCCTGTGGTTGAGATATTTCGAGTTAAAAGAGGAGTTGATTTCTCAATGGTGTACATGGAAGATGTCACCAAGATATACAATTTGCCTTTCCAAGATAAAGTTAAAATTTTTGGGTCGGATTAAGGTCGAGTTTAAGGTTTAAAATATTTTTTTTTGATCTAGTATATTTATATATATATATATATTATTTAATTTTTTAGATAAGATATTTTTTTATTAAAATAACGAGTATGTGTCAGGGTTAATTTATATTTTTTTTTAAAATCGGGTTGAATCGAAATAAAATATATTAAAACTGAGGCGGAATAAATATAAATATATTAATTTATTTCTCGAGACGGGTTTTTGGTCGTTCCATGTTGCAATCCGTGGATGTTCATTTCTCATATCCATTATTTTTTGGTTTTTTTACTTTATTTCATTGATGATTGGTTCTATTCTTTGATGTATGGATATCGGAACGGTGATGAGAAACGATAATTTTGAAAATTATATAGTACAAGTGTAACACCCCGACCCGGATGTCACATTGGGCCTCCGACCCAAAACCTGTATTTCAAAAATTCTTTCGAAAACCCAACAATTAAAATCCAATCCAAGTTAAAACGTAAGCCCAAAATAGTATAAAGAAATCGAAGCATATTAACACAAATTGGAGTATTCCCTACTTGATATTATGATTAATTGGAGTATTTTAACACTAATTTCCAGCCCTTAAGCATATTAACACAAATTCCACCATTAAAGCTCATCAAGCCAAAAACCAAGCACACATGCACAAAATCTACATGGATGCTATCGACCATGAAATGCATGATAAATGGAAGAGTTGAGAGTACTAACCTTAAGCAAAAACAGCAACCAAAACAACAAACTCGAGCTCCAAGCTCAACCTTAAGCCTTCTCCTTCCCCAAAGCTCTTGAAGGCTCTCCAAGCTCTTTCTCTACAAGAGAAAGACATACAACGGATTAGGAACACTTAGAGATAATTTCCGGAGCTTCAAACACTAAAAGAACTGAGATTCAAGCCCTCAAAAACCAAACCTGAACTCAAACTCAAAACCTCTTCTAAACCCTTTTCTTCACCAAACTCAACAATCCTTACCTTGTTTTATAGATCCAAAACAGCCCTATAACATCTTCTCTACCACAATAACGAGATTCTAACAAGAATTCTCAAAGTTTAAACCTTTTACCTTTCCTTTTTGGTTCTAAAGGATGAAGAGGTAAAGAGGAAAAAGAGAAAAGATGAGCTCACATCTCTGCAGAAAAACATACCCCCTTAACCTCTAGTGATGTAATTACCAAATAGCCCTCAACTAACAACTCAAGCCCAACACAACCACTCAAGCCCAACCAAACAAGCAGCCCAACAAGGCCCAAAACCTCTCACTCAGGGCCCAAAACCGAAGTCTAAACTCTCGGGTTAACCCGATGCTCGGATCCGAAATCCGGGTCGTTACAACAAGTACGATTAAAGTATGATTAATTGTTTGTTATAGAGATAATTAAAAATAAAAATAAATAATTTAAATTTTTTTTTTATATTAGGAAATAATATTGGTTTTAAATAATAATTGAATGATAATAAAATTTTATTCATATTAAAAATTATTTACCATGTATTCTTCTATTTATAAAAAATAGAATTGATCGATACTAACTAGAAATTAAAATTATATTTAATATAAAATGATATTATAAAAGATATTTTACAGGGCAATTAAAATTTCTCGATTCGAAATCTAATCTTAAACCCAAAAATAAAAAAAAAATGAATATTTATTTAATCTTTTTAATTCGGGTCAAGTACTTAACCCGCTAAATAGTTTTTTGGGTCGGGCCCGAGTTAGAGAAGCTCCTATAATCGGTTACCCAATGATCCTATTACCCGACTTAATATTTTATGTTTTATTAAATATATTATATTAAAAATATAATTTGCATAAAGAATATTTTATTGCTGAAATAAAAGGGGAAAGTGTTCCATAAAGTCCATACAGTTTAATATTTTTAATGATTTTTTGATAAATTTACTACATATATATAATTATATATATCAAAATATTTCTTACTTAAAAATTTTAAATTATTATTTATTGCGTTTGGATTGTATATTAAAAATTTGTGTTTCAAATTTGATTTTTATAAAAAAAATAAGATTTAAAAATAAAAAATGTATATAACTCGATTATACATTATTCGAATTTTTAAGTACACGAGTCATATGGGTCTCTCAATAACAAGTATTCGAATAAAGTGGACTGACACACGAGTCAACATATCATATATATAGTATCTGAAAAGATCATGTACTTGATAATGAACACCCGTACCTAACAATAATTTTTTGTCTCATTTCTCATACTCAAAGAAATGAGAAAAAATAATAATTTAATAAAAAAATATCTCATGCACTAACGGTGTAAACAATTTTTTTACAAGCTTGGTAGGTTTAGGGTTTAAGGACTTGATCTAGAATTTAGGGATTAAAAGTTTAGGTGTGGGTTTAGAATTTAGGGTTTATGATTTAATTAGTAGGGTAATAAAATTAGGGATTTAGGTTTTAACCCATAAACCTTAAATTTAATCATAACCCCTAAATTCAAAGATCATCTATTAAAATCTTTGGACATTACTATAAACAAAATCTCAAAACCCTAAAAACTAAAATACTTAACAAAATTTCCACAAACACTTACATAAAAAAATACCCAATTTAGTTCTAAACTAATTTTAGATCGTTTGAGGATGTTAATAAATGACTAAGATTATTTTTTTAATTTTTAAATAATAATCTTTAATTTTTTATTAATAATATTATTCATCTATTCTATTCATCTAATAATTATGGATTAATATAAAACTTTAAAAAAATTATATAATGTCACTTAGTCTCATTTCTTTTATGTCTACCAACCAAATAATCTTAGCTCTTGAAGTCAAACCTTTGTGACTTCATCATCTAATAGCCTACTTGTTGTTGTTTGTATCCTACGAAAACGTATATATTTGGTAATTACCTGTCCCTTGAAGCAACCAAAAGCTGGATCCGTATCGTACAGGTACAGGCTTCGTACGTATAACTAATAACGAATACAAGTATGAATTTTCTATACTCTTTTCCAGTACACGTACAAACAACAACAAACAAGGAGACTTGATGCAGATTAGCAGTAGAAGGAACTCAAAGAGCTGGTAACATGTACTTTTCAAACGCAACGATCTATATAATATAATATAATATAATATAATATAATATAATATAAGAAGTATGCTGTCACGTTTTCTATCATATTACCTTTATCTCGATTGTAAATAAAATGGTTATTATTAGGGTTGATAATGAGTCTGATCGACTTGGGTTCGAACTCGATTCAAGATCTTTATAAGTCGAGTCGAGCCTACCTAAGCTTGACTAAAAAAACTCGTAAACAGGCTCAAAATAATTATATATATACTAAAAGCAATTTTTTTAATAAAAGAAAAACAATAAAAAAATCCATTAAAAATAAATTAACTAAAATAAATTGGACAATATGTGTTTGTATTTTAAGAATATTTTGTGGCTATTTGGATTAATTTACTTTTGGATACTTTTTTTTTCTTTTCCCAACATTTAATTTTATTTTGGTGTTAGTTATGAAAGCGTTTTTTAACAAAGTCTTATCTTTTATAAAAAAAAATATTAAAATTGTTCATTTCGAGCCTAATGAGGCTTAGCCGAGCCCTAACGAGCTTCGAACCTGAGTCAAACCCTATAGTATTATTTTCGAATCGAGCTTGAGCCTAAAATTCTGAATTCGCTGAGCTTCGAGCCCGAATCCAACCCTATATGATTATATCCGAACTGAGCCGAATCATGCATGACCAAGCTCGAACTGAACTCGACTAATGAGGCTTAGTCGAGCCCTAACGAGCTTCGAACCTGAGTCAAACCCTATAGTATTATTTTCGAATCGAGCTTGAGTCTAAAATTCTAAACTCGCTGAGCTTCGAGTTCGAATCCAACCCAATATAATTATTTCCGAACTGAACTCGACTTGTTATGACCCCTAATTACTACAATCGTTATGAGTGTTGTAGTTGTAATTTTTTAATAATATATATTATCTTGGTAACATAAATAAACCGAGAAAGATGGAAGAAAATCACTCTTATCTTGATAAATGTTTTTGTTCATCGTAGATATATTATGCTTGAATTATAATAAAATCAATTATCAATATATTATCATATTATAATTATTTTAATGTTGGTTATATTTATCATTTATTACTGGCAATGATAATTTTTATACATTTGATTTTCTAAAAAAAATCATATAATTGTATTAAATTAAATGAATAAATTAAAATAATAATATAAGTACCATGTGGGTAGAGCTTTCCATCCAGGTTTAGCGTGGAAGTTACAAATATTATATATATATATATATATACCCCACGAAACGCAACGTTTTGACCAAGCAATTCAGGGTTTACGATTTAAATAGGAAGATGATTATAAATATATATTATAATAATAAACAAAAGTGTCTTACAACCGGTACGAAAAGGAAACGGTGCGTTTCTTTCTAATTAAAATGAGATTAAAATAAAATACAATCCAAAATGTTATAAAAGTAAAAGTTTTAATATAAATATTTTATTATATATAAAAAAATTATATTTTTTAAAAAATTCGATATATACAAAAATTCTTATATTTAAAAAAAATATATTTTTATAAAAAATATGATATACATCAAAATTTTTAATATTTTATAAGAAATTCAATTATACCAAAAACCTTATAAATTTTATAAAATTTTAATATATATTAAAATTAATATCGAAATTTTTATAATTTTTATAATAATTTTAATTGTCTATTTTAACGGTATGTCCATGTTCTTAAGCATTTTCCCTTTTGTTTTTTAGTCACCACTCCCCCTTAACCTTGTCATGAATACGGTAAAGTACGACCTTTGCTGTACGGTAACTTTCTCATACCTAACGCCCCCTTTTATTCTCTTTTCGTAATATGTTAATTTTATAAAATAATTTGTCATAATCTATTATAATGACTAATTAATTTTCATAATATATATTATTTTTTTTATTAAAATATATATTTTATAATTTTTTAATATTCAAACTCCGTACGTATTTCATTGTTTGTTCATGTTTCTTGTACGGAACTTACATAGAATTTCCTCTCCACATAATATTCCTAATATATAAAAATTTAAAATTGAATATTTTAATGGAAAAGCCTTTCCTGTTACGTATGTAGGCGTAACGGATTGTTCAAAACACCACGTGGACCAATGAGAAACGATGCAGGGAATTTAAAATTTTTGTATGCTTCACCGAATCAAAACTCCAATAGAGTTGATATTTTGTCTCTCTACTTTGTCCACAAACCTGGGAGAGGCTTTCCTGGAAGGAACCGGGTGGAGGACAAAGTAGTATCGGCAAGTACTCATCGGAGGAAAAATTCAACTCCCGGTCAATAAAGATGTTACAAAATGTCAATACATAACTACGATAACGGAATAACACACTAAATCTCTTGAATAAATCAAAATTCCGAATATATTAAATTAAAATTTTATATTATTTTAATTTAATAAGATAAAATATTAATTTTTTAAATAATATCAGAGGTTCGAATGTCTGCAGGTGTAACTCAGCAGCCGTATATGATTTCACGACCCCTCTTTTAGTCTCCCATCTTATTTAAACCACAAATCCTCTCCTTACAAGCTTCAAGTTTCAACTTTTGATTCCCGACCGCCCCATCTTTTGACCTGATCATTCCCAAGTTCCCATCCTTTGTCAACCTGTCTGAGTTTTCTTTGCTTTATAAACAGGACAGGTCGGAGTTTAGTTCTTAAGGGCAGCCTAGACAGAGAAACGAGACGGGCTATTTGATTTCATCTAGGAATTTCGAATGAAAGACTCGGGTGCTGAGAGGTGTTACCATGTCAAATATACCCTTGTCTCTCTCTGAGATCTGTCTTCACTCTTTCGTCTTGCCATGTCCATCGCCAATCCTTGGCCATTTTCATAACCAAAAACTTTTTTTCTACGTTCCGAAAAAAAAAAACAGACAAATCTATCCTCTTTGTTGTCGTTGTCCCCTTCACTTCCATGAGAAAGATACGAGGTTTCAAGATCGGGACTCGGCTTGTCCGAATCTCCAGATGGTTCATCCGCAAAGCTCGGAACCCACGTGGGTGTGGCTACTGTCGCCTGACACAACGAGGATCGTTTTGCAATTCAAAGCCTTTCACGAAGCTTATCAGTTGGGGTCGCCGCTTGACGAAAGGGGCTAAATCCATATGTTCTGTCAAACCCTGGTCGGGTTACGTTCCTATTGGTCAAGACCCAATCAACGAGAAGCTGGTGGAAGTTCCCAAAGGACACTTGGCCGTCTACGTCGGTCAAAAAGACGGCGACGTTCATCGGGTTTTGGTGCCGGTTATTTACTTCAACCATCCTCTATTCGGTGAGCTATTGAAAGAAACCGAAGAGGAGTTCGGGTTTAGCCACCAAGGTGGGATCACAATTCCCTGCCGGTTCTCGGAGTTCGAGAGGGTTCAAACCCGTATCGCTGCCGGAACCGGTGAAAAGAAATCGGCGTGGAAGCGCCACCACCACCGTTGAGAGGTTGGAGGCTGATGCTGGTGGTGGTAAAATATGATGATGACGACGATAATTATGCTCCGAGAGTGTGAGTAGTATTTTTGGTTTAAAATAGAATTTGTTTATCTTTTCACATCGTACTTTTTCAAATACTTTTTATTGTAATGGGTGAGGTGTACATTTATTCAGAATATTTAATATTTGATTATCTGTATACAAAAATTTAATTTTTTTTGATATAAATTTTATTATATTTAATATTTTTATTTATTATATATAAAAATAAAAGTTTTCATGGATAAAATTTTTATTATATTCAATAATTTAATAATTATTAGATTCAAAAGTCTAAACTTTTTATAAGTAAAATCATCAAATTAAAAAATAATTAAATCAAATTACAAATTCAGATATTTATATCTGAATTTTTAAATATTTATTTTTTTAATAGTAAATAAGTATGTCTATATAATGTTGATAATTATGCGATTCTCATTTGCTTCAGACTTTTCTTCCGTCCCACGGTCCACTTCATAACAATTGATTGATAAATATTATATAGTACATTTTAGTTCTTAATCCATGGTATTTATTATAGTGTACTTAAAGTCAGATTCAATTGAATCTAATTTTGAATAGTAATTTTTTAGAAATACCTCTAAAAACAAGTATAGTAAAATTTGATTTTAGATCATTTTTAATATTATAATAGAAATATTTTGAAAAACACAATTCATAATTGAATTCAGTTAAATCCGATTTTATATGTATTGTAACAAATATCATAAATCGAAAATTAAAATCAATTGTGTTGTATATTTTAAAAAAATTGTGTAATATTTAAATCAAACTCCTTATTTTTTTTACTGATAGCTAATTTTTGAAATCTTACAATTTTAAATTGATATAAAGATAAAAATAAGCATAAAATAATTTTAATTATTAATATTTATAATTTTTATTATTTTAATCTGTAATGCCCTCGTTTTCGGGTTAGACATTTGGGTCTTAAGTCCAACTCAAACCCAAAAATTTAAGAATCAATTTTGAGATCAAAACAAGACTCATTGATCAAATCCATTAAAATCTGATAAAAAGACATAGGCTTATAATTCAAAAGTAGTTAGAGCTCCGAATTTAAAACAATAACATTCGATCAAAATACAAATTGATTTATAAAGTTACACAACTTAAATAGGTCCTAGGATACATAGCTCATTTATCTAAGTAGTGTATCCCTTCATAAGATCAATGCTGAAATTTACAGAAGATGGTGCTCCACAACTGATTTTCAAATAATACTCTGCGCAAGGAAACAAAGACATTCTAAAACGTTGAGCTACCGAAAGCTCAGTGAGTATGTCTCTACTCAACCATAAACTCATACAAGTCATGATTAAACATATGCAACAAGGTTATGATCAAGAGCACGATTGGTGCTACATTACACGCCTAAACGCATGGTGTACGCATGAAATGTCGTAATAATCATAAGCATCAAGTTACACATTATTTACCATAGAGAGTGTGTTCAGGGTCATAACATCCGACACACACTCTTCCTTACTTCGGGTGTGTCCGAAGTCACCCAGCATCAAACTTCACACCCTACATACCATAGATGCTTCCGGAGCCACACAACATCGAACCTCACATCTCACACATATCAAGTGTGTTTAGAGTCATACAACATCGAACCTCACACTCTTGAGTATCCGGATCCCATACCAATAGTCTCGTAGCTATAATCGAACAATATCATCATATGTACAAGTAATCATTATATAATCATATATCATCACAAGCATTTAGACCTCATTTCTCTATTTAAGGCATATACATGATTAAAATTCTTCTTTCTCAATTTTACTAAACATTTTAGGCTTGAGGAGACCCTCCCAAGCCATTAATACAATTTATTGATCTCAAACTAAAATGCTAAAACTTGGACAGATTCAATTGTGTGTACCAATACGCCTATAAGGGGTATCAATACACCCTTCCATACTGGTATCCCTTCATTGAGTATTGATATCCAAAACACATTGCAACACTCAGATTATTTTTTCTCACACCCATACCGATATACCTATTTGGCGTATCAAAACCCGATATCGGTACGAGACCCTCCCGTACCGATACTTGACATCAATGAAACAATGGTATCGATACGTGCCAGCATACCAGTACCCAAAAACGATTCTGGAATTCTTAAAATATAGGGGTATCGATACACGAAGTGATCGTATCGGTATGCCCTCCCTGAAACCCTCATTTTTCCTCACGGGTACCGATACGAGTACTTCTCGTACCGATACTCAAGCTAAGATTTTCATATCTGAAACTTGAAACACAATACTTTGTTAGTCTAAATTTCCTCAAACTCACCCAAAGCTCACATACCAAACACCAAAGACATAATTAACATATTTCAATCAATCTCAACATGTTACATGCATAAATTTGAATTTCACCATTGTTAATCCTAAGCTACCAAATCAAACTACATTCATATACAAATCAAACTACACATGCTATTATCATGAATTTCGTGATTCATAAAAGTTGGAGATATATCAACCTCGAATTAGCAATTATTACAACCCTTAAGCCTTCTCAAGCTTGATCCTTCTTCTTCTTCTCCTCTTATTTTTTTGATGGTTCTCCAATCTCCCTTAATATAAACAAAGGTTGTAAAGATTGTTGTAACATTGTAGGGGGTAGGAGAGTCTTGAACAGAATAAAACACAAAGATTGAAACCCTTCAAACTCAATTTTCGTTCTCCTCTTTCAACCTTTGCCATGAAGACCCCTTTTTTTTTATCAATCAAGTCCATTTTTACCTTAAGATGGAGATTTCTTCAAGCTAAATTTCTTTTTCTTCATCACCCAAACAAGATTTCAACCTCCCTGGATCAAAACTCCACCTTTGATGCTAGAGTTTTTTGAGAGAAATAGATTGGGGGAAAGATGAAGAAAGGAGAGAGAAGATGATGTCAAATTTTCTGCATTTAACAAAAAAATTAAACCCCTATTTTAACCCTTCATTTTTATCTCCAAGTCTAATCCCAAAATATCCTCAGTTATCTGCTAACCAAGTCCAAACCTTAATAGCCCAATAAGACTCTTAAGACCCAAAAGATTTAAAAACGAGTCCCAAACACCAATTTAGAATCGACCCTCCGATTTGGTAAAACCCGGATCGTTATATAATCTTTATTTTTTTAGGTTAAATTTAACACTCAACTTATATTTTTAATTAATTTATTATTTTTATAAATAATATTTTAATTAAACTATTAAAAATTTAATAATTATGATCTGATATATATAATAGTATTTTTAAATGATATGATATCTAATTTATCACATAATATGTGAAATATAATTTTATATTAATATAAAACATTAAAAATAATTAAAAGTTAAATAAAATATTTGAAAATAATTTAAATTTAAAATAAAAAAACAAGCATTGAAAAGTTAAATAAATTTTACAGTATTTTGAGATTATATATATTTTAAAATCTTTAATCTGTTTGAGCTTTCGGATTTAAATTTTTTGAATTCTTGAACACAATTAAATACGATTTATATTTTTCAGTATTTCAAGTGTTTTTTTTTTTAATTTCATACATATATTTGATATTAATTTTGAAATCCACGTTGAAATTGCCTGAATTATAATGTTTTTATATATTATATAATATTTTCTAAATTAATTACGGTGATCGCAATAATATATGTTTTAAAGTATACTCTTGACCATTGGATATTGATTGTTTAATCACTATATTACAGTACTAGTATTCGAACTCATGATCTCTAAGAATAACAGTCGTTCCCTTAATGTATATTTTTAACAATATAAATCGATCCATCCTATATATATGGGCGGCTTAATGAGATGAATATTCTTTTTATTTTTTTATTTGAAAAATAATGTCCTTTAAACTTTGTTTTGAAGAATAATCCCCTTTCTATACACATAAACCTAATTCGTATCCTGTACAATACTAATTCCTACTTCGCATCTTGTAGAACGTAAAATTAAGTTAAAATAAGCCCACTTTATTTTAAAGAATTAAGGAATTTCGCATTGTACAAGACGGGAAGTAGGAATTCGTATTTTACAGGATGTGAATTAGGTCAAATTCGCATTATACATGAAGCGAATTAAGTCTATGTGTACAAAAAATATGTTATTCTTCAATATAAAATTCGAAGAATGTTATTTTTTAAATAAATAAATAAGGATATTCATCTCATTAAGCCCATATGGGTAGAGTCACTCATAATTTAGGTATATGTAAGGATGGTAATGGGTCGGGTCTGAACCGGATCCAACTTGATCCAAATCCAGATCTATTTTTATATCATGGATCCAGATCCGTCCCAGATCCGCGGGTCTAAAAAATTTAGACCCAGATCCAGATCCAATGGATCTTAGGATCCAGGTCTTAAATAGGTCCAAAACGGATCTATTAAAAAAATGATTATTCGACCTATTTTTTAACGTAATAAAATTGTCATTAATTAATTTCACATCACAACTTCGATGAATAAAAGATTAATTTCAATTAACTAGTATCAAGATAAAAAAACGATAAACTAAAATCTTAAGAAACGTAAATCATAAAATATTTCATTTCTACAAACCGATTATCGTACTTCTACTTTTTAGAGCATTAGTCTTCATTGCTACTTAAATCATAGACATCCTAAAATAAACAAAAAAATTAACCAAAAAAAAATTTTGTTTTGTAAAAATAATATCCATTTTCTTATTATCGTCACAATCTTTATTAATAATAGAATTAATATGTATTCCTTCAAAAAGTCTCTTTATATAAATAAATATAAATTACATTAAAGAATAATGTGAATATAAAACCTACTATTATATATTGATATATATTTTAAAACTAAAATGGAATTTTTAATAAATAGGTAAATGGGTCCGAGTCTAGGTCCGGATCTAAATTTTAGAATTCAAACCCTATAAAACGAATCTGGATCTACGGATTCAAGTTGGGTCTATGATCCATTTTCATCCCTAGGTAACATTTTATTTTTTTAAAATATATAAAAATATAATTTATATAAAATTTAAAAAAATTAACATTTTTTTATAAATAAAATAATATTCTTAATAAATAATTAACTTATTTTAAATATTATTTTTAAATAATAATATTTCTTAAATAAAATTTTGATCCACGCTATTCTCTTTCCTCTACTTTAGATCGATATTTTTAACCCTTACTCTATTTATTTGAAAGAAAACACTTCTTTTTATCTCGCTTGACTTTAGGCAACGATGGTTTACTTTCCTTCCGTTGTCTACTCCTTTTTCGTTTTAATTGTTTTATATTCTATAATAAAATAAAATTATAAATCATATTTATACAAATAATAAATTAAATATTATGTTATTTAAAATATATTTATATGTATGTTATTTTATCAACGTTAAAATTAACGCTCTAACTAATATAATAGTTAAAAACAAGTAATTTGAATATTTAAAAATATAAATTGAGGATTAAATTTATCTTAAAAACAAAAATATGACTAAAATGATAAAAATTATAATTTTTAAAAAGGCTAAAATTATCTTTATGTCTTAAAAATATTTATAAAATTTGATTGAATAGTTAATTTAATTTATATATTTTTTAAGTACCTCAACTTTCAATATTTTATTTTAAATTAAAATAATTCATTTATAAATTAAAATTATTAAAAATAAAAAAATAAGGTGAATTACGATATTGACTCGTAGAGATTGGGCATATGTTAAAACGGAACTGAGGCCCAGTGGGCTGGATTCTCAGTACAGATCTGGCTCGGCATGTACATGGAACGCTGTCGTTTAAGTACCAAACGACGGCAACTTCCTCGTTTCATAATCTCTTCTCTAGTCTCTGCTGGCTGAACAGTAAACACTCGTCTTTCGGCTCTTCCTCCTCCGTTCTGAAATGGCGCTGTCGTCAACATTTTCACGCCTAAATTTATTACCCAAATCCTCAATAGTATTCCCCTTCCCTTTCAAAACCCGTAATCTACTAAAATCCCATTTCAATTCTCCTCTCCTTTATTCCCCTTCTTCATTCAGTTCTGCAGCGACTCGTTTATCCACTTCGACAACGTCTGTTTCGTCCAAATCCTCTGACGATGATTTGGTTGTTCTTGGCATCGAAACGAGTTGCGACGACACAGCAGCCGCTATCGTAAGTACCCATATCTTTTCACGCTTTCATGGTTCGTTTTCCTTTATGGGTATTCTTCATTCTCAATGGGAAATAATATTTCGTAACAAAAAATGGTGGGTGTTAGGTGAGAAGCAATGGAGAAATTCTTAGCCAAGTTGTGTCTTCTCAGGTAAGTACTTATTTCCATTAGCAGAAAAAAGTTTCCATTTTTCAATACTATTTTATTTTTCCACTATAATCTTGGCAGTGAAGTGAATGTCTTGTTAATTATTGGTCCCATGAAGGCAGATTTGCTAGCTCGATATGGTGGGGTTGCTCCTAAAATGGCTGAAGAAGCACATTCACAAGTCATTGATCAGGTATTATATACGTTTGTTTTGTTTAATAAACAAATTATACTAATCTCTGAAATTTCTATGAAATGTGTAAATGTCAGTGCAAATATAAATCATGATTTGATTATAAGTGCAGGTTGTGCAAGATACACTTGATAAAGCTGGTTTGACTGAAAAGGAACTATCTGCAGTTGCTGTTACTATTGGACCTGGTTTAAGTCTTTGCCTTCGTGGTAATTGCTCGTTTAATTGAATTTTATTGTTGGTCACTGCTTCGAATTGTGGTTTAGAGTTGGCTTTCCCTTTTTGACATTTTTTATGCAATTGCTCTACAGTTGGTGTGCAGAAAGCTAGGAGAGTTGCTGGCAGCTTCAATCTACCGATTGTCGGTGTGCATCACATGGAGGCTCATGCTCTAGTAGCCAGGTACTGAAGCAATGGCCTTATATAGATTCGAATGAGACATGGACAATAGCATTGCTAAATGAGTAGTATTCAATTATGACATGATAAGCCATATGTTGTCGCTCTTCATGAAAATGATGTGCTTTTTAAGTACCATTTGTTTATCCGTACTTGACATTGTTAATTCCTTGTCTAGGCTGATAGAAAAGGAGTTGCAATTTCCATTCCTGGCACTACTTATTTCAGGTACGAGTTTCTGGTTTTGTGGTATTTATGTTGGTTACACTCATTGTGTACACATTTTTGTTTGTTAGCTAGCTACTTAGCGAGACAGAGAGATGTTTGTGGCCTTGTCTTTACATGATTTAATACGTATTTATGACTGAAACAACATCATGGACTACAAAATGTTATTCCGAAATACTCGAGATTATTGAAGTCATCATCTACAATTTTCCGCTTCACATGAGTTGCGTGATTCTGTGACTGCTGTTTTCTATCTGATTATGAAATTTGATGATTATACTGTGACATGGAAAAATCATAAATTTTTAGTTTTGCCACCTACTAAGTCTTGTTTATGGGTTACAGCATTGTTTACTTGTTTCTCCTGCAGGTGGACACAATCTGTTAGTTCTTGCTCATGATCTTGGTCATTACACTCAACTTGGGACCACAATAGACGATGCAATTGGTGAGGCTTTTGATAAGACTGCAAAATGGCTGGGCCTTGATATGAGGAAGAGTGGTGGGCCAGCTGTTGAGCAACTTGCTCAGGAGGGTGATGCAGAATCAGTTAGATTCTCAGTAGGTCTTTCCTTTTAGAGCTGTATTGACCTTTGCTAGAATGTTTACTTGATGTTTTGGTTGTTTTTTATCTATGGTTTTGACCTGTTCGTTGAGTAGTTGTTCTGAGTTTCACAATTGCATTTCTTCCCTTTTCAGATTCCAATGAAACAGCATAAAGATTGCAATTTCTCATATGCTGGTCTAAAGACCCAAGTGAAATTAGCAATTGCATCCAGAAATATGTATGTAGAGCATACTGATATCTATCATACTTGATGATTGACACTTCCCCTTTTTATCTATCATGGTAATTCTGCTTGACCCCATTTGTTGTAGTGATGCCAAGGTTTCCCTTTCATGTGCAAGTAGCCAAGACAGAAGCTCACGAGCTGATATTGCTGCCTCTTTTCAGGTTGCATCCTTTTCCTTTCGTCTTTGTATCAGTCTTAATTCTAGATTTATTCATTAATACAATGATTTTAGAACATATCTATTGCTACGTGACATGCGAACCCTTAAAATCTATACTCCAGCGGGTTGCAGTGTTGCATCTAGAAGAACGGTGTGAACGAGCAGTTGAATGGGCATTGAAGATTGAACCTTCCATAAAGCATCTGGTGATGTAAATTATATCATCTGTGTGTGTTAATTGTATTTACTCCTGTGAGTACTGGATGCTTTTTATAGTTAATCTGCTACATAATGTACTGGTGTATTTTGACCGTGTTCCTATTTTGCTTCATGCAGGTGGTATCCGGTGGTGTAGCATCAAATCAATATGTTAGGGCTCGATTGGATCAGGTTGTTAAGAAGTACAGTCTCCAGCTTGTATGTCCCCCTCCAAACCTTTGCACCGACAACGGTAAGTTACATTTGCACAAGTTTTTGTCAACCTTATACAAGTACTATAAAAAAAATCAGGTAATAGTTAATGCTTCTGCATGTTTTCTTTTATGTATGTATAGAAAGATGAATATATAGAATGTTCAAATGCTCTAGAGTAATGAGATAAACGCCTGAACCTGATATTAAACCTTGGGAAATTGACTAGATGTTTTAGATAAAGTAGGCTATTAATGCTATAACTTTCATAAAAAAAACAGGTGTGATGGTTGCTTGGACTGGCATCGAGAACTTCCGTGTTGGAAGATACGATCCTCCTCCACCTGCCAATGATCCAGACGATTTCATGGTATGTGGGAACATGACTACATATGACTGTTTTTGCTCTAAAAGTTGTTCATTGTTAAAGGAAGAAGCATGAATTTTCACATGTTTGTGTTGCACCAGTATGATTTGCGTCCAAGGTGGCCATTAGGGGAGGAATATGCTGAAGGCAGGAGTGAGGCACGCTCTTTGAGAACGGCTCGGGTGCATCCTTCACTTACATCGCTTGTTCAAGCCTCACTGCAACAACAATGATAAAAGAGTAGGCATATACCGAGTTCTTCCAGCAGTCTAAATTAAGAGTTGCAATGATCCTTCTGTTGCTTGTTACAACGGCATCAATTCGTAATTCGAAGATGTGCTTCAAACATGTCATCAACATCCATTAGTGAGCTGCATCATGCTTCAATACTATGTAAAACCTTTTGTTTCGTCAATGAACGGTGTCGTGTTAAATGTAAGAAGTAATGTAGTAAATAGACAATGAAGATGGAAAAGATGTTCTTCAGGTTGGTGAAGAAACATTGCTCATTCTCCAGGATCAAACGAAAACCAGATAGCTAATGATGTAAGATATAGATGGAACCAGAGAAAGGCCTTCTCTGATTATTGCCAAGAAATGTCTGTTTTGTATTCTGGTAGGACCCATTTTAGGAACATGTTTTTGTTGGTGAAACCTGATTCTGCAACACATTTACAATCCCCAACGTCCATACTATAATATATTCTTCTGCTTTATTTTCTGAACTCTTTCCATTGATACCTGTCCCCTTCCATCAAAGTAGAGTTCACTCCATAATTTCAAAAGCTCCTCAACTAGTTTAGTGATTCACATTCCATCCTGATTTGGACATGTTTCTACCATTAAAAGAAAATAAAATTATATTAAAAATTAGTTTAAATTAAGTGGTTATGATGATGTTTTTTTTAAGGGACTCAAAATTTATTAATACAATTTATACGGTATATGTACGTTATTAAAAAGAGAAAAAATAATATATATTATTATATAAACATACTAAAATATTTTAAAAATATATACGTTAATTTTTTTTTATAATAATAACAAAATTTAAAATAACAAAATATATTTTTCATAATATTTTTAAAAATATTTATCAAAAGCGCTTATTCACCTGACAACAATAAAACTATTTTTTGTTGCTAAAAAAATAACCTAGTTTAATTGTAAAAAAATTATGTACACTAAAATTTATATAATATTATTAATTTTAGGGTTTAAGTTGTACGATTTAGATTTTAAGTTTAATATTTATGATTTAGATATTATATTTTAAGTTTTAGGGTTTTAAGTTTAAAAAAATTGATTTTAATTCTAAAAAAAATTATGTATCAAACTATAACCTTTTATTATTAGTTCCTCTATGATTATTAATCAAGGTCCAAATGTATTCCGATAAATTATAAATAATTATCTATTTATACTTTTATAATAATTATATAAATATTTTGATTGCATTTTATTTAAAATACATTTAAAACAACATTTTTATATTCTATTAATTAATTCTTATTATAGTTATAATGTTATATGGACGTATCACTCGTAATTATAATTTAAACCTAAAAATTGTCCTAAATCATTACTCATTTGTTTTTGAGTTTCCCAAATTTCCCAATGCTTCTAAACTTTTAACGGTGGAGCATAGAAATGTATTATATTTTATTTTAGGATCTAAAATTTAATATTAAAATTTAGAATTATCTTAAATTTTAATATTTTAGTATTGTAGTATAGAAATATAAAAAAAATATTATTAAGGGTAATAATAATATATTTGTTTCATAAAAAAATTATTATTAAGGTTAATAATCTTTTTCGGAATTTTATTCTCATATTTGATTTATTCTCATTTCAGCAATCAGAAAAAGATTATTACCAACAATAATATATTTTGCAACATTCCGGGAATGTGATTCCCACCATCTTTTTAGATATTTGTTATTTTCTGTCACCTTAAACAAAATTGTCCTTGACATAAATTTATTAAATAATTTTATTTTATATTAGTTTAATATTTAAATAGTTGTACATATATTTAAAAAATATTTAAATATTTAAATAAAAAATTATGACTATAAAATTATTTAACAAAATATCTAAATAAAGATATTGACTTAGTATTGTTATGTTTCTTTTATACTCAATAAAGATATTCTTTATTGATAAAAAAAATAATTCAAGTTTAAACTTTATATTTTGATACGAGATTTAGGATTTCAAGTTTATGAAAATGAAATTGACATAATTTGTTCAAGTTTACTTGAATTTGTTTTGATGATAAATATGTTAAAACTCAAAATTACGAAATTAACTTATTTATAGGTTAAAAAAATTGGTTAAGGACACGTGTTAGAAAACTCGACCATTATTAATAAAATAACATTTGTTTAACAAAAGAATATAATCTTAGGATGAGTTTTTAACTCTAAACTATTTTCTAATAATTTATACAATTATTTTAATTATTAAAAAATTAACTTAATTTCTTATTATATACTATAATAAAACTAAATATAATGTATTTATTTATATAATAATTTGTTAAATATTATTTATGATATTAATTATATTTATAATAGGTTAAATATAATTTTTTTTTGTAAAATTAGTTGTTATATTAAAAATAGTTATATGATTTTTAATACAAATATGCTTATTTTAATATTAGAAGTTTAAATAATTAAAAATAAAATATTTACAAGGATAATTTAGTAATTTTATTTTAAATATTCTTATATTCCATCATCCAAACATTGTAACCTTACGTTCCTAATAAATAAATTAAATAAGGTAAAATAATATTCTTAATAATATATCAAGTAATGATATATTCCGAAAATCTTATTCCAAAAATAATATCCCATGAACCGAACACGCTCTAAGTTTTTGTACCTACCTTTGAAATTTAGTCCTTTATTTTTTTTTCCCAAGATTTTAGTCTATATTTTATGAATTTTAAAATTTAATTTTTATTAGTAATACTGTTGATTTTTTTATTAAATTCAAGTCTATTATAATTGGTTACATGGTTTCCAAGTTTTTTTTTTTTTTAATTTCAAACTATTACATCATCAAATTTAGCCTAATAATTTTAACAATGTTATAAATTTAACTTAAATGTTTACATTTGTGAAATAAAAATACTTTATTTTTTAAAAATAAAAGTAAAAGGGACCCAATACCAAATATAACATATTTTAATGAACTAATAATTGTAGTTATGAATATAAATTGTCACCGGTTGGGTCGGGTCGGATTGGATTTTCGGCTTACCCGCATATGATCCGAAAAATCATACCTTTCACCCATCATTCGACCTGGTTTTAGGGTGAAAAAATTGGACCCAACCCAACCCAATTTTTAAGATTTAAAATCTGACCCGAATCGGCCCGACCCGAATCTTTAAAAAAAATAAATTTTAGGGATTTAATTATAAAAAATAAATTTTAGTGATCTAATTGTAAAAAAATTAATTTTAATGACCTAATTATATAAAATATATATAAAAAGAGATCATTATTGTAAATATCCCTAAAATATATATAGAAAAAATTACACTATTAATCCTGGGTCGGATTGGATTTTTTCCATCCTAAATCTAAACCCGACTCGAGATCATCCTTAAAAAAAACTTAACCCAAACTCGAATTTTCTAAAAAAAAATCTGACCCGATCAAATCAGGTCGAGTCGAAATCTGTCGGATTCGGGTTACGTACCCATCCCTAATTATGAAAATCATTTCCCTATTAGACTTAATTTATTCCGAATGGATCAATCAATCAATCAAAGCAAAGATTTAATTTCTCTTCAGTTCCTATATTCTTTGGACTTTTTAAATTTGGTAATCCTATTTTATTAATTTTAAATATATTTTAATTTTCAAAAATCATGATTTAAAAATTGAAATCCAATTGATTCTTCATGATTAAATTTAAATGAAAATTAATAAATAATGTTATTAATTGAGCTATAATTTTAAATCAATTAAATAAAAACACTGTGACTTTGTTTAATAAGTTATTGAAAAAAACAATCAACTAGAAACTATTTATGGGGATTTTATTTTTTATTACATTTGATAATAAAAAACAAAAATCATGTAATGAAATTCTTTATGAATAAGTTTGGAAAATGATAAGTAGATAAGGACATACTTAACATTTAATGGGTAATATTTTAAAAAATATCAATTAATTTATTTCTTTAGGTTTAGTTACATTTATCAAATAATCTTATTATATTTAGACAAGTAAATTTTTAAATATATTATTATTTAAATTTAATATTTATGTCTTTTCAATATATTTTTTTTGATTTAGTTATTCATTCTTCATTTAGTGTAGTTTTTAAATTGTTGAACGAAAAATTTCCATCGAATATTTTAATTTTTGTGTTGTTTCACGTCGTTTTTTTAAATTTTTTAGATTTAACCTTAAGCACAACTGTTGAAAAAACTGAAATTTACTATTATCTAAGAACACAATTTTTCTATTTAACCAAATTTTTCAATAGCTCCGTCGAACGAAACCTTAGTGTATCAATTCAAATAACACCTAAAATTTTAAAATTAAAGTAGAGAGATTAAATTACAAAGTCTTGAAAATAAAGGGACTGATATTTAATTAGACCCCCAAAATCCTTCAGCAAGTTCCCATTTTTAACCAAGTCAATCGAAAAGAATGAAATCAACCCATTTCATCAAATTCAGTAGTTGGACTCTGCTGCTGCTTCATTATCTTCATCTTCCTAAAGTTCACTACTTTTTTCCAATTCGAAATATTAAATCTTGATCTCTCTTCTTTCTTTCTGGAAGCCATTGAAAGAGCTCTAGAGTATAAACCCCGATAGAAGAAACCGCCGACAAGACAAAACCCAATCATTGAAGGAACCAGAAGATTCCCATTTTCCATTTTGCCTAAAGAGAAACTAGAATCGTCTTCAAATAGAAACTACCCATTTCTCCAAAACCCTAGAATTTCAAAAGGAACACAAGTTTTGAATCTCGGAAAGAACATCCTCGTTTGATGTTAAAGAACATGTCTTATCTCGACAACATACCGGGGAAATTCAAGATGGAAAAATCGCCTTACGTTCACAGTAAATTGAGGTGGCACTCTTTTCTTATGAAGCTCACATTTTGGTCCTTCATATTCATGGCCTTGATCTTCATCTTCTTCTATCGGTCCCCTTCCTCTAATTCCCTCCCTCAAGATTCATCTCGCCGCTCCCTCGGTACCTACAACTGGGGTGGACGCGCTTGGGAAAAGCGGGTTCGTTCCTCTGCCCGTATCCGTTCCCACGATGGCATCTCCGTCTTGGTCACCGGAGCCGCCGGTTTCGTCGGCACCCATGTGTCGACTGCTTTGAAAAAGCGTGGGGATGGTGTTCTTGGACTAGATAATTTCAACGACTATTATGACCCTTCATTGAAAAGAGCTCGTCAAGCTCTTCTGGACCGAAGTGGGGTTTTCATTGTGGAAGGAGACATCAATGATTCGGCCCTTTTAAGTAAACTTTTCGACATCTTCGCATTTACCCACGTTATGCATTTGGCTGCTCAAGCTGGGGTCAGGTATGCCATGGAAAATCCTAGCTCTTATGTTCATAGCAATATTGCTGGCCTTGTTAGTTTACTTGAAGCTTGTAAATCTGCTAATCCACAACCTGCAATTGTGTGGGCTTCTTCGAGTTCAGTTTACGGGCTTAATAGCAAAGTCCCATTTTCTGAGAAGGATAGGACTGATCGACCTGCTAGTTTATATGCTGCTACTAAGAAAGCTGGTGAAGAGATTGCACATACTTATAATCATATATATGGACTTTCTTTAACTGCCCTGAGGTTTTTCACAGTTTATGGCCCTTGGGGAAGGCCAGATATGGCGTATTTCTTCTTCACTAGGGATATTTTGAAAGGGAAGACCATATCAATATTTGAAGCAGCTAATCATGGTACAGTAGCTAGAGATTTTACCTACATTGATGATATTGTGAAAGGGTGTTTAGCAGCATTGGATACTGCTGAGAAGAGTACTGGGAGTGGGGGAAAGAAGAAGGGTCCAGCTCAATTCAGGATATATAATTTGGGGAATACTTTGCCCGTCCCAGTTTCGGATCTTGTCAGCATCTTGGAGAGGCTTTTAAAGGTTAAAGCAAAGAGGAATTTTATCAGGTTGCCGCAAAATGGGGATGTTCGTTTCACTCATGCTAATATTAGTTTGTCTCAGAGGGAGCTCGGATATATGCCCTCCACTGATTTACAAACTGGCTTGAAGAAATTTGTCAAATGGTATCTCGGTTACTATTCTGGTGGGAAGAAGGTTGCTGCATAATTCATTCTTTATATTGTGGTAGGATCCTCTGAATTCTTGTTCATTGTCATTCTTATCATTGTTTTTCAACAATTATCTGTTCATTGCCCGGTTATTTGTTGTTTCATATCATCTTCAATAGTGACATAAAAGTAGGGACGCCATGTCCTAGTTTGAAGCAATTTTGTGATCAATGGCCATCGTCCGCTGGTCGGGCTCGGGCACTACGAAAAATCCTCTCTTTTTCATTTTCCATGGACTATAATTATTGTTAGTTTAGACATTGTGGAATTCATGACTGATAATAGCCTGTGCTGCTTGGTGAACATGTCCATTGCTATGCAATTCCAATAAAATAGCTCTTTTTTGAGTTTTCATACACTTAACTTATATTTCTTCTCCTTTTCTCTTTCATGCAATACCTAAACTGCACATAATCCTTTAAATATTTGAACCCACTGCCACCAAGAGGTGCCAACCATGATCCAAGGTGATTCCTATTCCTATTCCTATACGCCTATACCTTGATGAATAGGGTCCTTGTGCAACTAAAAGATAAGTGTTCATATTTTGAAGAATTTTGCTTGGCTCGTCCATTATCATTATGTACTGTTTAGGCACTGCTAAAATCTGCAGCTGCAAAATGAAAAATATTGTTGATCAATAAAAGTTCACTTTGGAAATTTGTTTGAACCACAACTACAACAATCCTACATATTTGTACTACATTTGTTTTCCAAAAGAATCTAGAAAAAAATTGCAAATGGTACAGTTCCATGATCTTGAGTCTATGTAAGCTCTCTTCAAAATGTATTCAAGTATCATATTCGACCGAAACGTGGGATCATAGGCCACAGGTGCAGTTACCATTAATGCCACAGAGTAGTTTCCCAGATCACAAGCATTGATGCAGCATCCATTCCCTTTCATCAATCAATGTATCATAGAAGCAACATCCACGCTAAAACCAAATGAAATTACTCAAAAGTCATACTTTGTTCTCCCACTCTTCAAGATGAGGCATAACATATCTGAAATGTCTTCAGAAGAACTGAAATAGTTCCAAGCCTCGAGCATTAGGCGTTTCCTCGATCCTTTAAAATGAACAACCTACATCCGGTAAAATAGAAATTATAAATTCATAGATGGAATAGCTTCAGCATAGAATAAAGTCAGATTTCAGACTCAACTAGCCACAAAATGATCATGAAAGACTTAAATACCTTGACATCCAGAGGCATGCCATGAAACTGGCCAGCACCCTCGGGCGGGGTCCAATTATATGTAGCACATGGTAAAAACAGCACTGATGCACCACTAATCTCCTTGGTAAAAGCCTGGGGTTTACTAAATCTTTTTGCATCAAAAGAGGCGTCGGACTTCACGACCCAAAAAAGCGACAGTTGATCACCAAGCATCCGGGAAGCCTGCATGTATCTGGAACTATATACTTTTAATACTTTCTCTAGAAAATTTTTTGCCCTGCGAGCAATTTCACACATTCAGCTTCTTTGGAGAATTTTGATGGCGCGTTGCCAAAATATCAAGAAACAAGAAAAGATAATGTTTCTTCCAGATTCACTGCATAAATGCTAAGAGTAAAAAGGGGTCTCCACCTTAAAATACCATCATAGGTACCCCTCACAGCAATAAATCCAGAATTCAGAGGCTGATCTTTGTTGTTCCTGAAAGTAAGAGCCAAATGGAAATCTTGGTACCGTTCAAATATCTGACCCAGGTCATCAATTACAGCGATGTCTGAGTCTGTAAAGATGAAATGTGTTATAGGCCCCTGCTCCTGAGATAGCTTCTCAAGCTTGATTTCAAGAAAGGTCTACATAGAAAAATGGAAGTTTGGCAGCTAAATTAGGGTAATGATTTTCATAATTAAACTATATATTTTGGACTTATACCCATGATATAAATTAGCGGCATAACTATTCTACCTATAAATCTATACGATGTGCTCTTACAATGTAAGACCTGATTCTCTGAAGCATCAACTTGTCTCTGGAATATTCACCTTCAATGGGAAGTACAGTAACTCGGTTTTGGTGCAATGATAGATCTGATTCTGGATCAGTCAGAATAATAACATTGCTATGAGGCATCCTCACCTGGAATATTTAATTCAAACCCCCTGTTAAGTATATGCTTCAAAGCAATTGACTCAAGGTGATATAGAACAAATACTCCAGAATAACAATGCTCGATAATTATCAATCCCGAAGTGGTTCAAAAATCAACACTGAACCTATATAGAAGCTTCATAAAAGGCCATCGGAAAGTAAATCCCATCTAAAGTAGATCCAACAAATTCGCTAATAAATTCAACCCTACCTCCTAAATTAGGTCTAGAATAGACATTATTCAAAAAACTTAGAAGAATGCTCTCTAGCAATGTGTTTCCTTTGATGAATACAAGATACAAAATAAAAAATAGAACGATAATATACTTTACAACAATCCCATAATAAATTGGAAGGTGAGTTTATAACAGTAAATAAGAAGTCATATATAACAGATGCAGAGTTAGTTATGAAACTTCTAGCAACTATATCTCTAGCAGACACACTATGATGTTTAACTGAAGAGTTACCTGAATGAAATTAATGAAGACATTCAAAATGGTCATCGACCGCTCTGGCTTGCTATATGAAGCATTCCCAACAATAACCAAGTCTGATAATCTACTATTCATAGGAGTGTTAGGTGAGTTGTTGTATATGGTAAAAACAGTAACAAAAGCAATACCATCTCCAACACCAGAGGCATTAGATGAATTTGAAAAATGGGTCTTGTTGAGAGCTTTAACTCCTGCAACACATCGAAAACATATATATATATATATATATATATATATATATATATATATATTATCACAGTCACAGCAATGAATTTAGGAAATAGAAGTACTTTATTATTACTTTTCAATGAGAATTACCATATACTAACGACCAAATAGAGACATAAAATAAAAACTGAATATCAAATCACATTTTTGTAGACAGCAGACTCCTAATCTCGTATCCCAGTTATTTCAGTACCATAGTTTTTTGAAGGGATGCAAGTCTAAGGTTCCTTATATCAAATCATTGTATTAGCAACAAGGAAATTAGCAAGAACCTTGGCATTGCAAACGGTTGGGCAGGCCTTGTCCAGCAGCGGGTCCAAGAACCAGATGATCAAATTTCTTGGTTACTTTCTTCGGGGCATCATCTCTTACCGATGAACCCTGAACATCAAAATTCTTTGTGTTTTCCTTGGGGGAATCTATTACTGCTTGGTTCTGGTGCAATTCCAGAACTGAAAACAAGAAGAAAAAAAAAAGAATAAGTTACAAGTCTTCAATAACAAAAAAAAAAAAAAATCCAAAAGTGAATCAAGTAGTAGCCAAGAGGAACCACCACCAGAGAACAAATGAGGAAGAATGAAAACAAGTGGGAAGCAGAAGAGGAAACGACGCCATCCAGCACAAGCTTTCATGCCTATTCAATTTTTCAATGATGGAAACTAATTCTCTGCATCAATCATCTAATTTTATCACGGGGGCAACTGCTGAATTATAGTAAGAGCTTTCTTTTCAATGGCGCTGCAAGAAAGAGCCCAAAACCCGAATCTGCAAAGAAAAAAAATTAAAATAAATGGTAAGCTACCGCTTCCCGGAAATGAGTAATTACTAATTGATTCAAGCTAAATTAACAAAACCCATCCACTCCAACATTCTGTAACCCATCATTACACAAATCATAACGAGATTTCCCAATTAGAGCTGTAATTTAGAAGAAAAATAAAACCCTAACAACGGAAGTTTTTATAAAATCAGACAAGAAAATCTTAACGAGAAGATGCAGTTCGAAGATATAGAGAAGAAATTGCAGACATACAAACCTTCAGGACTTTGTTTGTTGACGGTGCTATTCAGAATAAACTTCTGATGAGTTCAGATCTCAACATTTTGATTATTTTCTAAAATATCTACTTTTACAAAAATTCATAAATATTATTATTTATAATATATATTTTAAATATTATTATTTCCGATGAGTTCTATTATTTATAATTATATCTGAAGCACTGGGTAAGATTATATTTAGGTCACTTATTATTTATAATTATATTTGGAGCACTCATTTATGGGTAAGAATATATTTGAGTCACTCAATTATTAAAGATTATATTGAGTCACTTAATTGTAGGTAAATTTAAGATAGGGATGGTAATGGATCGGATTTGGATTGGACTTTATAAAGTCCAAATCTAATCCAATTAACAATCGGACTTTTAAAAAAATCCAAATTCGAATCCAAGTCCATTTACATAAATTCAAATCCAATCCAATAAAATATCTAAAATCCAAATCCAAAAGTTCAAATCTAATTATTTTTTAAAGTAACAACTCAAATAAATATCTTTAAATAAAAAATATATTTTTTATTAAACAAATATTTCTAAATTTATAGCATAAACAAATCTCAATAAATATTATAATCCAATATAAAATAAATTAAAGTAACAACTCAAACTTTTTAAATATAAAAATTTTAAATATTTTTATTCGGGTTTATATATGGATTGGATTCATATCGGATATGGATTCGGATTGAATCGGATCGGATCATGGCAATATCCATATCCGATCCACCTCCTATTAGAACTTGGACATTATTTTTTGATTCGGATTCGAACTTTTTTAATCGGATTTTGATCGATTTTTTTTTCAGATTCGGATCGAATTCGGATTATATTACCATCCCTAGTCTAAGATTCAGTTACCCTTCATATTTAAAAAAAATACACCATTTAACCATTTTTTATATCAAAATCAATACCCATAATTCGGTGACCTAAATTTTACTTTTCTTATAATTGAGTGACCCTAACTTTTAATAATTAACCTAAATATAATCGTACCCATAATTAATTCACCTCCGTTGTAATTTACCCTAATAATATTAGTCTTGATTCAAGTAAATTTTCTATGTAAAATTATATTTTTTACATGGAGTTCATAATAATAATATGTAAATAAAACAAAATGAAATCATATTTTATGTGATCAAATACAACTCATCATCATAAATAAGTTTAAAAAATGGTACTAAATTGATCTTGCATCATATTCCATTTTTGACATTTGAGAAAGGTATGGGTCGTCTATCAGGCCATGATTCTATCTTCTCAAAGTACTTCACAGGAACAACCCCATTGAAACCCTCACTCAGGATCACTTGGTTGTCTGAAATGTACAGCTTCAGTCCATCTACACTCATCAACAAGAAAACATAACCAACTTTGTTCAGAAAGAAAAGACCCGGCCATGACACGGACAAAAAATGACAAAGCCATGATTTGCAGTTATTGCTTCAGTTTATAGAACCAGCAAGCGCCTAATACTCAGAAAGAAGCACATTTACCTTCCAAAGCTTTTCTAACATTGAGATAGATCAAAATGTTAACATCTCGTCTCATACCTGAGGAAAACAAAAAAGTGCTGAATCATCAGAAGCAAATCTGAAACATTTAGCTTCCCTACAGGCACAGCTCGATTTATGCTGATTAGTACTAGGCACTTTCTATAATCGATTAAAGTTTATGTGATAAATCAAATCTTAGTAATCCTATTTCATATTCTTTAGCATGAATCCTCTGGTGATCATGTATGCCTAACTTAAATATTAAAAACCAAGAGGAAAATGAATGAGTTACGTATGTCGTTGCTAAGTCAATAGTAAAATGAACGAGTTACGTATGTCGTTGCTAAGATCGTATGTTAAAGTTCATAGGACCAAAATATCCTATTGGAACAGTTAAATAAGAATCAAAAGAGATGAATAAAAGATAGCATATAGCTACAATCATCAGGTAAAGAGATTTTCATGATATCTCACCACTAATCACTTCACCATCAGTTGGCAAGCCACTTGAGAAGTGGACATGCAATCTTTTCATGCGCTTCAAACCTGACTCTAAAATTGATTCTAAATTCCTCTTATAGGTTCCATGTACGCAAACTGTCATTTCAGGGAAATTTGAGACGAATAAGCAAAATAAAAGACACAAGACAAAAGCATCAATCTAAGAGAGATTATGTTCTTACGTTGCACTTCATCAGCTGAAAGGATTTGTTTTAATAAGCTTTCGGACTCAACTGTCTGCAATGTGACATATGATATCTTCATTAGATAGTGCATACACATCAACAAAACTCAAAACAACAGCTAAGCATAAAGGAAAGTTCAGATAAAGAACAAAGTAATTGATTTTTGTTTAAAGAAGGATTCGTCACCGTTACAGTGTGACCTTGGTTTGCACGTATCAAAAGCTCCCCATTTTCCTCGAGAAGGCTAAATCGTTGCTTATTATCCCTTCTGACAGCCTACAATCAACAAATATTCAACCATGAATCAATATGATTTTGAAAGAGAACTCATAAAGCAAGACTATAAACATTTCTTCTTCCTGTTTTCCCCTTCGGGTTCCATATAAACATTTTCCTTTCAATGACATCTCTTTACACCAACATTCTAGAGACCAAGAATCTAACTTATGGCTGGAGACAGCTAAAAAGTATCTAAAGAAGCCATTTTCATCTTTCACTACAAAAACAAATCATGTTTTAAGTATAGAAATTGGGAAATTTTCAATCAAAACAAGAATCAATTCCCAAGTTTCAACAGTAAACAGAGACAAGAAATGCTTTCACAAGTCCTACCTCCTTGATGTCATCAACAGTGTGTGACCTTAAAGGAATATTTGCAAATGATTTCAAGTTCAGCTTCAGTAAATCTTCAACTTTGACATAACCATCATTTCTCATATTCAAATTCAGTTCAATGGCCATATGTCGCAGAATTCGTGTCCTAAAGACATTAAAACCAAAACAAAATACCAATAACAAAAGCACCCATGGTTGTAAACAAAAAAAACAATGGAGAATTTGTTTTTGTTCAGAATGTTCAAAATTGCAACGCCGCTTACAATAGTCGACCAAAAGCATCGATTTTGTCCTTTCCCCCACCACGGCCTCTCGATCTTTCTCGGTCATTTTTCATCTCTTGGCCTCTTCCTCTTCCTCCACTGCCAAACCCCCAAAAATTAAAGATCATTTTTTTAAAACCAAATCATCAAATCGATTACTGATAATTCGTGCCCAAAATTGAAAATACCTTCTATTTGAATGCGCGAAAGAAGAAAACGAAGACGACGCCATATTGTTGTTAAGAATTGTCTTGTCCACAAGAGTTAGGGCACGAAACCTGGAAATTAGAGAGGGTAGAGGTGGACGTCGAGTAAAGCAACAACATAAACATCGAAGACTACTGTTAGTTATATTAGCCCACATACGTGTGGATTGATTGAATGCGAGCTTTTGAAGAAGACGGTGACAATGGCAGCCGGCGCAATGGTTGGTTCGCTACTCGTGGCTCTTGCTTCCCTAATTCGACGGAATATTTTAATATATTTATTTTTAATTTTAAATAATATATTTATTTTAAATTGTTTATGTTTTTACATAAAATTAAATTTAAATATTTAAATTATTTTTATGTTTATATTAAGTATATTTAGGTTTTAAATTTTTTAAGTATATTTTTATTAATATGTTAATACAAAATTCAATAAAAAAACAAGATTAATATTTTTAATGTATTTTTAGTGATAAATTTTAATATATATGTATTTAAATATTTTATCTTAAAATTAATTTTAAATTATTATTTTTTATATTTGAATTATGTATTATGATCTCTTTAACTTTTATGTGTTTACTGTTTTTCTTAACTTTTAAATTTAAAAATAAAAATATAAAATGAATACCTAAATAATAGATATTCAAGTAAAACAAATTAAAATATAAACCGATATATATATATATATATATAATACTTTAAAGAAAATAAACGCTCTTAATATATGTAGGGGTGTAAACGAGAGTTTGAACGGATAAGAGTACGTTCGTGTTCGTTTATTTATTTTTGAAAGTGTTTAAATTTTGTTCGTGTTCGTTTAAATTTTTAATGGTATGTTCGAGCTTGGTTCGTTTATTTTTTGTCGTGTTTAGGCTCGGTTCATTTAACGTTCACGAACGTGTTCATTTATATGTTCGATAATTTGTTCGTTTAACGTTCATGAACATGTTCTTTAAGCATTCGTGAACAAGTTCGTTTGTATATATTCATCAACTTGTTCATTTAGCGTTCACGAACATGTTTGTTTAGCGTTCGCGAACATGTTCGTTTAACATTCGTGAACATGCTCGTTTATGATTTCTACAATTTTAATTAAACAAACATACATGAATTAAATAAAATAAAATTAATCAGCATAAATATTCGTTTAAAAACATAAATATATAACGTACCAAAACAACAAAATAAAAACATAAAAAATGTTTATTTTTAGAGAGATTTGAAAAAAGAGTGTGGCTGCAGGAAATTAGGGGAAAAGGGTGATTGAGGTTTCAATATGATTTATATACTTTGAATTTAGGGTTATTAAAGAACATAAACGAGCTAATAAACGAACATAAAAAAAACCTATAAATGAGCTTATAAACGAATATAAACGAGTTTGTTCGTGAACATAAACGAGCCGAACGCATTTATGTTCGTGTTCATTCGTTTATTAATCAAACATAAAATATTTATTCATACTCATTTATTTAACTTAATAAACGAATATAAACGAACATTATACGAACATTAAAGTTTAAGGTTGGGATCTAAAATTAAAGTTTATGCAAATATATAAAATGTATTTTTTAAGATTAATTATTTATAGATTAATATTTAAAATTTTATTATAATAATAGGGTATGAAAATGAACAACTAAAAAGAATAGTGTTTTTCGTTAATTTTTTAAGGATCTGAAAACAAAACTCAAGTAAGTCTTATATTTATGCGATATAAATTTTTTAAGTTTTATATGTTTTTGAATTATTAGATGAATAAAATAAATGACTCAAATTAATTGTCGGTTATGTGAAGATTATCCATTAAAAAATAAAAAATTAATTTGAGTCATCCGTTTCAGTCATCAAACAATAATAAAAAATACATAAAACTTAAAAAAAAGCATATCATATAACTTAATCTTTTATATCTATTTATCTATCTATATAATGCTGCAGATTGTGTGCCTATATGCATTTGACTTTCTTCTGTATTGCAGGGTTTCAGAATTCAGAGGCAAAATGGGCACATCTTTCCTTAACAAAACAAGCATTTAAAGATACAAAGAGAGTCAAACCTATAGATACACAATATATATATATATCGATTCTTAAAATAACTAATAATAAACAGATTAAAATAATTTGATAGAATGATTAGTTAATAGAAGAAATATTTTATATTTTATATAATTTTATAAAATTATTTTTTGATTAGTGTAATATTTTTTCAAGTCAATATATTTGTCTATATAATAATATCACGTCAACATGTACTGTCATATAGGTTTATCACATCATTGAAGTCATTTATTATTAATTGATTAACAATTTTTATCTGTAGAGATGCTATTAGACCCAAAATAAAATATTGAAGATTAAATTACTCCAAAATAAAAAATTCGAATCAAACCGATTATTTTATTAAATAAAAAGACAATAGTTATAATGACTCTATCTTTGTCTTAACACACGAGTCTTGTCTTATATTCGAACGGTGGTTAAATGTCTAAGCTAACGAAATGGTATCTACTTGATAAGATAGTCACACTTTTGGTATTCAGGTTAAACTTCTAACCATAGTTTTAAGGATGGTAGATACAATTTAACCCTAAAGTTATATGTTCGTTGAATCTAACAGGTAGGGGACGAATGCAGAAAAACAAAAGAAAGAAAGAAAGTATGGGAGCGTTGGTAGCTAGTAAATTGGTGGGGGTGGATTTGCTGACCTAACCAAGTCCAAAATGACTTGAACCAGTTTCATTTAAGACTCCCAATCTCCTTCTTCTTCAACTTCACCACTATAAAAACGCATTAACCCTAAAACGAATCTAGGTTTACGCGTTTCAGCATTTTCCTCTTACAGCTTCATTGCTATGGCTTCTGTCTTGTAGTATTTCATTTTATTTTCTGTTCTTTCTTTACAGTCTGTCTTAGTTCCACAACTAAACTCATTAATGTCTCTTTATTCAATGTTGCATGGATTTAAGACCTTTTTATTTTGAATCTTTAAGGAGTTTCAACAACCTTTCTGCGTATTCAAGGAGTTGTCTGTCTCTAATAATTGTTGTTCTTTATATTTTCACCTATAAATCGTCTCTCTATACCACGTTCTGTTTTCCAGAGGCTTAACTGAACCCACGTTTAGGGTTCAATTTTACATTTTCTGAGGAAAAAAAAGATTGTTTGTTTCTCGAGAAAATTGTTTTAGGAGGGGGTTGTTTTGTGGTGTTTGACTGGTTGTGATTATGGATGTGTGGATGGCTCTGCTCATTTTGGCGGGTATCATAGTTTACCTGCTGTGGTTCACGTTCATATCACGGTCTCTGCGTGGTCCACGTGTCTGGCCTCTATTGGGAAGTCTGCCGGGATTGATCGGGAACTGTGACCGTCTTCATGACTGGATCTCCGACAACCTCCGGGCTTGCGGTGGGACGTACCAGACCTGCATTTGTGCCGTCCCCTTCTTGGCAAAGAAACAGGGTCTCGTGACGGTCACGTGCGATCCGAGGAATTTGGAGCACATCCTCAGGACCCGGTTCGATAATTACCCCAAGGGTCCTACGTGGCAAGCCGTGTTTCATGATCTGCTAGGTCAAGGCATCTTTAACTCCGACGGTGACACTTGGCTCTTCCAGAGGAGGACCGCCGCGCTGGAATTCACCACCAGGACTCTTCGTCAAGCCATGGCTCGATGGGTTACTAGAGCCATCAAATTCCGGTTCTGCCCCATCCTTGAGGAAGCTCAAATCAAAAGCCAGCCGGTTGATCTACAAGACGTGTTGCTTCGGCTCACCTTTGATAACATTTGCGGATTAGCTTTCGGAAAAGACCCGCAAACGTGTGCTCAACAGCTCCCGGAGAACAGCTTCGCTTCGGCTTTTGACCGAGCCACCGAAGCCTCTCTTCAGAGGTTTATTTTGCCGGAGTTTTTATGGAAGATTAAGAAATGGTTTCGGCTTGGTTTAGAAGCCAGCCTGAGCCGAAGCGTTCTCCTCATAAATGAGTATTTATCCGACGTCATCGTTACACGTAAGCAAGAATTACTGAGTCAGCAAAAAGATGGGAATCCACACGACGATTTACTGTCAAGATTCATGAGGAAAAAAGAATCCTACTCGGATGAGTTTCTACAACAGGTGGCACTCAATTTCATCCTAGCTGGACGTGACACATCATCAGTTGCTCTCTGCTGGTTTTTCTGGCTCATCACCCAACATCCAACCGTTGAAGACAAAATCCTACGTGAAATCAGCACTGTCCTAATCGAAAAACGTGGTATCGACACGTCAACTTGGCTCGATGAGCCCTTGGGGTTCGAAGAACTTGACCGATTGATATATTTGAAGGCTGCATTATCAGAAACCCTAAGACTTTACCCGTCGGTGCCGCAGGATTCAAAGCATGTGGTGGCCGACGATGTATTCCCGGATGGAACTTTTGTTCCGGCAGGGTCGTCGGTGACGTATTCGATATATTCTGTAGGAAGAATGAGGTCGATATGGGGTGACGATTGCCTCCAGTTCCGTCCGGAGAGGTGGTTAACAGCAGACGGGAAGGAGTTTATAACACATGACTCGTACAAGTTCGTGGCATTCAATGCGGGGCCAAGAATATGTTTGGGAAGAGGATTGGCTTATCTTCAAATGAAATCGGTGGCGGCCGCCGCACTGTTGAGGCATAAGCTGACGGTGGCGCCTGGACATAAGGTGGAGCAGAAGATTTCGCTGACTTTGTTTATGAAATATGGGCTCAAAGTAAACGTGCATGGGAGAGATTTGGGAGCCATTGTTGAAAAGATTATGAGTGAAGAGAAATTGCATAGTAAATGCAACGGTGGATGATGGTGAAGATTTTCAAGATAGTGGTGGCAAAAGCGGCGGCGCGTGAGTGAGGGTGGGAAAACAGAGGTCAATTCTATTTGGTTAAATCTTCAATTTCGTGTAGGGGAAGTGGGGGGCAAGCTAACATTGAGGTTAAATATCATTCTTAACCTTGGCATATTCTTTATTTATAAGCCTTTTATTTTTATTTTTTTTAAATGTTTTATAAGCATTTTAACAATTTAGTAATTATATTTTTTCATTTCTTTCTTCTTTTGTTTGTGTATATTCACATGTATTGTTGCGTAAAAGAAACCCTACATCACAAGTGCACATTCGTCAAGTAATAGTATATAAAATATTGATCCCATGAGGATTGACGTTACACAATTTATTATTCCTACACATTCGTCAATTAAAAAGTAAAAACACAAATAATTTGGTTTGTATGATAATTAAACTAAGAAAAATAATTAAAGCAATAAAGATAACGATCAAGAAATAAAGGATAGAGAAGTGGGATATGTTAGATTGCTTCGTAGTGTGGAATCAAAATGTAATTATCTCGTTCTTATTAATGCAACAGGTTGAAGTACCGCCTTAACGGGTCGCTGAAGGGTTGCCTTAACCGCTTCAATGGGTTATGCTTTGTCGGCAAATCAATAACTCATAGTTCGATAGAATATCCTTATTTGACTATTCCTTATCCCTAATTCGGAGTGCTATTCAAGGTCACATCTTGATAATGCCTCCCGACGTGAATCAAGGGTGAACGACAACCGATGGTATGCTTGCTTTTAGTCGCTGAAATCCTAGTTGGCTTATCTCTAAGCCGGATTAGACAATACCCAAGAGCAAAGACCCTATTCACTCATTTCGTGAGCCTAACTATTCCTAGTCTAGACAAATATATTTTTCCTTGAAAACTTATCTTCCGAGTTCGTATGCAAAATAAAATATGAACCAAGAACAAATGAACTATGAATTATAAAACTTGCATTAATAAGAACTAAACAAATTACAAACTTTCTTTCACAACTACTCCACAAACTAACCTAAGCCTTAAGGGGACGATGGATGAAGTTAGGGTTTTCTATGAACACTTGATTCTGAGATGCCTTTGTCTTAACATAGGCTATGGTATTTATAGGCTTAGCCTAGGTCAAACCTTTCCAAAGTAGGAATTCGACTTGGAATTAAATTCTACTTTATTACATAAATAAATCTCTTTAATTTAATTTTTAATTTAATCCCGTTTGACTTTTTCTACGTGGCTTTGACCTTGACTTTTCATGTGTTTTTCAGCTCCAATTTTTATGTTGCTTGTCTTAAAACGTCCACCTTATTTTTCTCTTCAGATCGCCTACCATATCAACATTTATTTTCCAGACGCTGTCTCGGCATGGGTTGCCTCGGCAGGTTGTTGTCACGGTGGTGCATTATTACTTTGTCTCAACTTGGAACTGCTTCAGTACAATTCTCTTAGCCTGGTTCAATTTGCTCATTCCTCAACTTTGCATATCTCTGTAATGTTTGGTGACACATCTCGACTGTAGTTGTCCTCTTTGCCGCCAAGGCAACCTTTCGTTGAGACATTGTCGCCGAGGCAATCTTCCGTTGTAGCATTTTGCCGCCGAAGCAACCTTTTACCTTGACATTTTGCTACTAAGATAATCTTCCGCCGTAACATATTACCTATCAAGGAATAAAAACAACAACAATATCTTTTTCTACAAAATATTGTATAAATTCTTTATTTCAGTGCATTAGTGTTGACTGTAGGAAATATGCAAGAATGACTCAAATTGCCATTCAATTGACTCGAAAACTAACAATAGTTATAGTAAAAAGGACCTATAAAATGGGACTTTTGAGCACTTATCACATAATTCATAATTATCTTACAATAGGATACAAGATAAATATAATTTAGAGAGCATAAATAAGCTTCATTATCCATGAGTTGTCTAGCTTAAACTAGCTAGAGTTCTTAGATCACCATCAAAACATCATTAAGTATACAAAAAGTTTTACGTATCCCACGACATTTTACTGTACACGAGATCACTCAGCATATCGAGTAAGTTCCATATCGTGGGCGATCATGATATATAAGCTATCATCTATAACATCCACACAACATATATAAAAACATTCACACATTATATACATAAACGAACGTGTTTTGCTTTGCCTGTGCTCACACAATCATCGAATTAAAAGAACCATATTTGAATCACCACATGGATACGTCTTAGACATACTTGAATTATATTAACTACAAATAGTCCTCACCTGAAGTCACTCAACCTATCAGATTACTTGAACTCACTTAACTTATCGAGTTAATATTTTATCTGGACCACCATAATCACGGATGAATTTCTAACCACACTCAGATCACTCAACCCGTAGATATATAGGATGTATTTGTTCACTCAACCTTAAGTACATAACCCTTTATATAAGTATCGTAGTTTTGACTCTAGGACATCTTAATTTCTTTACACAACCATAAGATGGTACATATTCCCTCGAGCATTCATGCACCTCACCAAGAGGTAAATAACACCAAGCCAAGCTATCAAGAAAGTGCTATGACACCAGCTAACAAGGTTGGTTATCTCTGTACTTTTCATCAACATCCCTTTAAGTGCTCACTAGATACACAAGGACAACATTAACCTGCTTACCAAGTTCTATGATTATTATCGTAAATAAGTCACATAAAACTTATTAAATTATTAACTATTACGTTCATTTATGAAGGTTGTATCTTGATTTCTTAATTTTATAATTTATATTAACCACTCAAACTTATTTTTAATATTTATGAGTAAATAATACAATAAGTACCGATACGAAGAATCGTAGGTACAGGGTTGCCGTGTCTATTACAGTAACTATCAAGATTCAAGAGTTTCCCGTGTCTTTGGGACAGTGTTGTCTCTGTTCTACCGTTCTGATATCAAATGTGATGATTCCATTAATAAAAAATACCCGAATTTGTTGAATCATCTCAATCAAAAATCGCTATTCTTTTCAATTCGTGTAGGTAAGACGGTTGGTCGCTTTGGTCGAGTGGTTAAGGCGTGTGCCTGCTAAGTACATGGGATATTCCCGCGAGAGTTCGAATCTCTCAGGCGACGGTCGTATTTTTTTGTATTGAACAGGAAAAGAATAGTTAGACTCTGTCGGGCAAAGAAAACTTGTTCTCTCGGCTGCGATGCTCCTAAAGAAAAGGAGAATTTTGGTGTTGGATGAGGCTACACTGCTACAGCTTCCATTGGTACGGCCACAGACAATGTGATCCAGGGGACAATAAGGAATGAATGATAGTAGCACAGATGTTCGGTCATCACCGTGGCACATCGGACACCGTCTGTTATAGACCATAATTTGTTTCAAGAGCAAACCACCATAACAATTCTTTGTTGTCGAAGTAGGTGTCTGAATTCTTGATATATATTGTCCAAGACCAAACCACCATAAGAAATTAAGAATCTGGTTTAATGGATAGACAGAAATTATTTATGAACTGCATGACATGAAAGCTTTTGGAACTTCAATGAAGATTCCTTTGAACGAATCCTGCAGATCAACTGATCCTGTGAGCCAAGGTAAATTATTACCATTAACAGTTGCTTGAAATGTTCTTGCTTAGTTGGAGCATATGTCCGAGCCAAAACTCGGAGGGACGACACATCAAATGATCAATGATCGAGCTGACCAATTCCATTCAAGACATAAGGGATTATAGATAGGATTTAAACTCGATCGTAACGAATGTCATCTGTTAAAGATTATCGTATGAATCAACTGAATAAATTGTATTTGGTAGGAGGTGCATATAAAAACGTAAAAGCTTCAATATAATAGACAAGGGATGAAGGTGTTGAGCTCCAAAACTTTTGATTTTATTGCTTCTTATCTGAATTAAGCCAGTATTGGTCTTCCCAGATCTCCACTTTCCGGGTTGAATTAGCCTTTGTCTCCAGAAATTCTCGCAGCTCTGCAGGTTCATAAGGCGGAGGCATTGCGCATGGGGTTGCATTGCTAGGAGACATCACCAGGGATTCTACCATGAACTTCCTCCACGTACCGGTTTCTTGACACGCCATTGTCTCCAAACATAGCTCGACAGCTGCCGGAGGGATCGTCGGTTTGAATTTCAAGAGCTTGGCGTACTCGTTTAGCAAATGGAACATGTAATTATATACATTATCCATCTTTAAATCCTCTTGTATGAAGTTGCTAGCGGCCTCACCAATTGCCTGGGCCTAGAGAAATGTAAAACCAAAAAAATATATCAAAAACTCACATTTCCTTATACTAATTTAAGGTTTTATATTAAAATAAAGTGTCTTAACTATCGTATTTTTTCTTGTTTAAACATTTTTGTCTCTCTTAGGAGCTCAAACTATCATTTTTTTTCTTTTAAGATTGACCGAGACACATATTTTGACAAAAATAGACTTGATAAATTTGACCTGAGATCTGAAAATCGAATCGATTTTTTCGAACCGAGACCTAAATTTGACTCAAATGTGATGACCTGATTTTGACATGAAATCTGACCGAACCGAAACCAATCCGAATTTTAGTTGAACCAAAAATGGACTAAAATCGATTTTCAACTGAATCGAATAGACCTAAATCCATTTTCATCCGAACCGAAGGCAACTCGAAATAAAGAAAATATATTAAAATAAATAAAGATAGATAGGATGTGAATTGTCGCACAATTCACCAAAAACCAAATATACATACTATATAGAGTATAAAAACCTAACTCGACCTAAAAAATCCGATAAAAAACGATCGATCTTTTACTAACCCGATATTGATAAATCAATCGACTCGAAGTAACCAAACTGATATTAACTGAATCGAAACTCAATCGAATCAAAAATAAATTGACTCGATCCGATACCCGAATCAAAATGTAGACCCGAATTAAAACTGAAAATTTGAACCAGACCCGAATCGATCCGAACCGAATTTAAATCAATTATAGTCAGAACCAAAATGACCCAAACCAAATCCGAACTGAATGACCTATTTACCACCACTAGACAAAAATGATAGTTTTGACATCTAAGAAGAGAAAAAAAGTTAGGTGTTTCTTAAACAATTAACAAGTTAAGAATGAACTAAAACAATACCTTATCAGTATGTTGGTTGCCCCATTCCACTGCAAATTTTAGTGATTTACATTTGGTGTTTTCTCTAATGGGCCAATAGTGCTGCAATGGCACCATGCCCCTGATGAAGAAATCATAGAATTGAGACCTGATGTATAAGGTCATTGAATCACAGGCTAGAATGTACTTCTCACTCACGGACCACGCCCATCCTTCGGTATAGATTTTGTATCTGGAACATATAACAACCAGTTTTCTTAGTGACTATTTTATAAAGTATGACGAGTTAGAAAGAATAATCGGAATTTTCATCTAACTGGTTCGAGTTTGAATAATTTTATTTGTAGATTAATGTAAGTATGTTCGGATTTAAATATATAAAAAAAAAATTATTTTTGAAATAAGTGAATTACTTGATGATACCTGTGGGTGCATTGGTCCTCTAAATTTGATTGTTTGAACCCTTGTTTAGATTCCAGCTCCCAATCCTGCAATTTGAACATAATATTTTACGTATAAAATTAAATTAATTTTTAAAGTCAAGCATAAAAGTTAAAAAAAAATACTAATATTTTTGAAAAAATAATATGTGAAATTAACAAATACCCTTAACCTTAATGTGCTGAGCCTATACCCTAATTAAAATTAGGGTAGTAAATGAACGGAACATTCAATAAGTCGTTTAGCGAGAAGTTCATTTATTTATTAAACAAACGAATATGAATACGATATTTTTGTTCGTTTAATTAAATAAATATGCACGGATAAAGGGTTTGTTCGTTCAATTATCTTCGTGAATGTTCGATAATTCGTTCATTTATGTTTGTTTATTCACAGATGTCTAGGAGTGTTCATAATTCGATTAATTAATCGAACTAAACTAAAATATTAAATATTTAACATATTATATATGTTTGTTTGTGTTCATTATATTCACTTGTGTTCATTTATCATGTTAATGAATGAAAACGAATAAGTTATATTTTTTAATAAACGAACACGAACAAGAAATTTTGTATTCGTTTATGTTCGTGTTTGTTCATTTGTTCGGTTATAGTTAAACGAACGAACATAAACAATGAATAGGTAATAAAAAATGGGGCTTATTGAAATAAAGTGCAAATATTGAGGGGATTTTGTAGAATTTAACCAAAAACTGTTTACCTGAACATATAGTAGGGTATTCCAGTTATTTTGGTCGGTAACATTGCACCTCATAAGGTCACCCCGGGTAGGGGCGACGGTGGGGTTTCCTCTCCAATATGCGTACGGCACCCTGTCCTTCCACTTGGTCCTCTGCTTTCCTTTCTTCATCTCCTCCAGCAGATTACCCCATGGCCTTATATTGGTCTCAGCCCTAGTCCAAAAATACCCATCAATTTCATTATTACGAGAAAACAACAACAACAACATAATACATGTTTAGTTTGTAACTAATCCATTACCAGCCCCAAAAAGACCAATCTGGGAACACAATGTCCATGCTCCATTCGTCAGCACAATATCGGAACAACGGAGGTGGTCGAGCATCTGGACCCTGATGATCCCGGGAACCAACAACCGGTCGGTCATCACAGTCGAACATCAGCTCCAAGTCTGGCAATCTTCCGGGGTACAACCTTAGAAGCTGCAATATTCCCCACAGAGTGAACTTATCTCTCGTCTGTATTGAATTCCTGTATTTCTCTACGTACGCTTTGCCGTTCACGATCACCAGCCTGAAATGCGCCGTCCTCCGTGCCTGCTCGATCATGTCCTGCGTGATCCCTGTTTGTTTCCAGTAACGTAAATCTTCATGGATCCATCGGAAGAACGAAGGGCATGTAAGGTTCGGTGTCTTAATGTCTGGACCAGTAGTAGGATAGTCCCTTGGACATGTCTGTGTCTGGTTATTAGGTGAACATTCAAGTGGGAACTTTGGCTTGTGTGTCGGTGTCGTTGAATTGGAACCGATGACTATGTTTGTAAAAGAAGAAACACCTGAAAACATCGACTACATAGAAACAAAAGCATAAACAAACACACAGACACACACTCACATATAGAACATTGGAAGGGTTCTGCAACACTGACCATATCAATCCCACCAACGTAAACAAGGACACCGGCAATGAGAAGGAAGGCGGTGATAGAGGAAGCAGCCGCCTTCTTCAATGGCCGCCAAGGTGTATCCGTAAAGGTTTTCTGTAACTCCGACATTGACATAAGGCAGAAACTGGCCTTCATTCTTCCCTGGATGGAAGTCTTGTCATCGGTGGGTTCTTGTCTAATGTGGTATTTCTTCTGTATGCCCAACATAGCTGAGCTCAACGTTCCTTCAAACTATAAACTGACATAAGAAATCTAATTGCATTTCGCTGGATTACCTTATTAGGGTCGAAATGAAAAAAAAAAAACTTGAATTATGTTGTATATGTCTATTAACGGAAAATTATTACATGAATCAGATAAAACGTTAGTTATGGTCTCATTGATATTTATTTATTTATTTTTGTGGCCGATAGTAAACTATAAATCTTTTGATTACTTTCTGCCTAAATTTAATAAATAACATTAAAATGGCATGGCTTGGTGCATGTCAAAATGTGGCACGCCCTTTGTTTCTCACATTTAATGAGTGTATTGGCATAGAAAATTCATTTACTGAAGCTTAAGGGGAGCTAGGAAGCAAACAAGGGAGGATATAGACAATTTTTCTTCCTCCTTTTAGTGCTACTTTATATTAAAATATGTCTAAAGATCAATTATAAAATAATATAAATGATATTTGATTTTTTAGAACAATTATTAATCCTAAAAGGAAAATACAAATAATAGTAAAATAAAATAAATTATAGATTTATTATAAAGAAATAAATTTTGAATTAAATCAAATCGAAAGAGAACAAGATGAGGCCTGTACGAATATTGCTTTTTTAAAGATATATTTCGACCACTACTTCATGTTTGAATTGTTTTGGTTGTCAAACTCTCAGTATACAACAACGAATCTTTAACAGTATCACAACCGTAGAAATCACGAATGTAACACATTCTATTCAGAGGGGAGTGAGTTAGGTTAAATGTGGGAAATAAAATATTTTAAAATCATAACCATTAATTCGTCATCTGATTTAATTTAGAAACCTTTAATTAGTATCATATTTAATCAAATATTTTTTCCTAAATTGCATGCATTACCTATTTAATATTTGATTTTAAGGAAACCATAAGGTATTTTTTTTAAAATTCGAAATATTCAAAAAATATATCAATAATAGAAAAAATAATAATTTGAATCAGATAAAATATCTATAAGTTCCACAAAGGGCCCAACAAGTCCGAACATTCACGTCTCTCACAACGTGTAGGTGTGCCCCAACCTGAATGAGTTTGATTCACTTCGATTTGCACCCCCTATACTTGTACCCAAGACACAGTTTTCGTTTAAGTCATTCAATGACCACAAAGTGGGTAAGTGTATTATGTATATAAACAATAGACGTGATATCCTTAAAATGTTCAACCGTTTATGTAAACAATGATGTACTTCACACAATCACCTCTCTGACAAGAGCATTTGTTCTCATGGTTATATTCATATATTTGTGGATATCGTCTAGTTTTACAAAAGTTTTAAAAAATTATATTTAAGTCTCCTTGAAGTAGCCTCACTTCACTCTTATATAGATGACTTATGTTGCTCGACGCACTGAAACATACAATGATCATTAAAAGATTTTGCTTAGCCTATCTCATTTCGATCATTGTTTACATTATATGAATATACTTAGGGATAAGTATCCTACAGTGACTGAATATGGTTGTTCATTTGAACCTAGATCTTGAGATCTCCATTCAATTAGGTAGGATTTTCCTCCATATAATATCTTTATTTTTTATGGTTTAATATTTTTTTTTTCATTTGATCTCGATTTAACCCTTTGGTTAGTAGATCCATAATGTTATCATTTGATTTATCTCAAATCGACTCGAACCTATTAACCTGGTTCATTCGACCGTTTAAACAATCTATCTAACTCCTAGACTCAAAATCTTGGGTGTTACACAATGGTTCATTCACAATTTTTTTGATGACGAGATGATGAAATTCACAAGTGTAGGGTCTAATAAAGAAAATTATGTCCAATGGTGGTTGAATTGACAGTCGGAGGTGTAATCACCGGAATTCGTCCAGGGAGTCGCCACCAATCGTTTTTTAACGGTGTAATTGGAACACCAAATAATTGCGTCTACGAACCAGAACCGAATCCGGGAGTCTGTTACGCGTGAGGAAGGGTGAGCACCCCCACAACGCCCAAAATTGTCACCTGTCGGTTACATAATATTTTATACGATCGAAATTATAAATCGGTATCAAATCTATAAAAAAACAGTTAGCAAATAATTAATAATAATAATAAAATATGAAAATAATAATTTTGTGAAGAAGCAGGGGCTAATCTGCAAAAACAGAAAACATTTGGGGTTAAATAAAATATAATAAGGGTAAAATTGAAAGAAATGTAAAATAATGAGCTTAATTGAGCAAAACCAGTGACCAAATCGAAGCTCAAAACAAACCGGGAAGCCTCGGCGTGAAGTCTTTGGGAATGCAGGGACCTAGACTGGAATAAACCCATTTTACCAGGTTAGTGCGCGGGTCCGGGTGGCTGGACCGGGTCGGTCTCGGGGCTCCAGGATTAAACGGCACCGTTTCGGGCCCTAAGAATCGCCACCAAAACGGTGCCGTTTTGGATGCTGAATAAAGGCCATCTTTCTTTTTTTTTTTTTGCTCAACTTTATTTGTTTCTTCTTCATTTTAAATGGAAGAACAGAGCTTTTGAAGATCTTTGAAGACCCGGCTGTTGGAGCCATCTCTGACCGCCCCTCACGGCCGTCGGCCACCGTACCGGAGCTCCGGCGAGGGAAAGGAAGACACTTTCCAACTCGTATCGTCGTGAGGATCACAAATCTAGCCTCAAAACTTTGAAAAGAACCCCGGACAACCCTAGATCTACGAAGATAAGTCTCGAATATAACCTTTTTTTTTACATTTTTCACCTTTTCTCTTTCGATTGGGGTTACCATTCTCTATTTTTTTTTGTTCGAATATTGGGAGTAATATTTGTGGTCTATGGATTTTTTGCTTCAAATCTTTTTTTTTGCTATTCGATTTCCCTTTTTTTTGAACTCCGGTCTCCCTCTCTAACCGGTTACATGCATTCGAATGGGTCTTTATACCCATCTTTTTCAACATATTATAATGATAAAATAGGAGTTCTATCCTATTTCAGATCTGCAAAAATAGGACTAATAATGTCTCCCTATTTTTTGCAGGTTCGACTGGACGCGGGTGGTGGCTGCTCCTTCACGTGGTGGCCGGCCTTCTGGGCGAATAGGAGAGCGCGTGGCAGCCACGCGCGATTCGAATCGCCGCGCGTGGCCGCCACGTGCGGACAGTTGACAGGCATGGAGATGAAGGGGTGGTCGGCTTGGTTGAGGGTGATTTAGTTAGGGTTTGGTTAGGGGAAATTAGGGTTTAATTTGTTTGGGTTTAATGTTTGGGTTATGGGTGTAATGGGCTAGCCGGTTATAGGCTGGTATTTGGGCTAATGTAGTGGACTTTTAATGGGTTTTAATTTTGTAATTGGTTTCTGGGTTTAAAAATAAAATGTATGGGTTATATATTTTTTGGGGGTTAGTTAATGGGTTATTACAGCTGCCCCTCTTTGCTCATTGTTGTGTAATGACAATAGAACAAAGATAAAAAATAACCCATTTTCTCTGGTATGGCCTCAAGGTTCTTCTTTGGTAAGGTAAGGGCTCTTTTGGTATGGTTGGGGTTCTTTTTTGCCACCGTTTCTTCTTTCAGAGCTTTAACTTGATATACTTCACTGCTCCTGGTCGACAAAATCTTCAAAATGTACGATTCGTTGGAGAAGATGGCACAAAATTGAGTCATGATGATGCTATCATTTCTGTCGAAGACTTGACCTGGCTGCAACACTGTCGGAGAAGCACGGTCTGGTACAAACACTGATGTCTGATCTAGCTACACTAATGGGGAAGCGAGGTCTGGCGAGGAGTTCTGATGCTCGATTAAGCTGCAACACTGACGAAGAAGCATGGTTTGTTGGATCCATCTACAACACTGCCGTAAGATGGGAAGCGTCATTTGATCCACTTACAACACTGCCGAAGAAGCGAGATCTGACAACGAGTTCTGTCACTCTATTTAGCTGCAACACTGACGAAGAAGCATGATCTATCTGATCCATCTATAACACTGCCGCCTAGATGGGAAACACCTTTTGATCCATTTACAACACTGTCGGAGAAGCGAAATCTGAGGACGTCGAGTTCTGACACTCAATTTAGCCGCAACACTAACGAAGAAGCATGATCTAACGGAATTTTAATATTGCTACACTGACGAGGAAGCATCATTTGAGAATGAGTTTGCATGCTGCTACACTGACGAAGTAGCGTGATCCTTATTGGTAGCCGTTTACTTTGGGCTAATTGTACTATTTCTTTGAGTACAATTGATGAATATTGAACGTGGGATTAAAATTTTTCAAAGGATTTATTTCCTTTGACCATTTTTGAAAATACATTTTAAAGGATATTTGAATTGTCCTCTTTTATGCATTTTTCCCAAATGCACAGGGATCAACGGATTTGACCTACCTTTACCGGTGGCCGTTTGCCTCGGGCTAGTTGTACCATTCTCTTGGGTACAATCAGTTGGTGTCAATCCTGAGATTGGATTTATTCAAAGGGATTGATTTCCTTTGACCATTCGTGAAAATGGATTTTGATGGACATTCGAATAGTCCTTCTTAATGCATTTTTCTCAAATACACAGGGGTCAACGGATTTGACTCGCCTTTACCGGTGGCCGTTTGCCCCGGGCTAGTTGTACCATTCTCCTAGGTACAATCAGTTGGTACCAATCTTAAGATTGGATTTATTCAAAGGGATCGATTTCCTTTGACCATTTGTGAAAATGGGTTTTAATGGAAATTTGAATAGTCCTCATTGATTGGTCTTATTTTTTACCAAATAATTTATCTACTGAGTAGAAAAAGCAACCGTAACGGTTAAGGATCCTTACTTGTACTCCTTGATAAAGGGTAGTGATCTGAGGTAAGGTCGCACTTTCCTGTTGAAATGCTTTAATAGTAGGAGTATGTTTTTCTGCTCCACTACTTGTTGCAGTGGTAAGATCTGCAATTCTTTTGCAAGCGATTTCAAAATGTGGAGGTTAGTATGCATTTTATGATTCTAACCTAACATGCTTGATGCATGCATGCATGCCCCTAGCATGAGATGCAAGATGCATATGACAATGATTTTTCGCAGAAATTGCTTGATCAACTGTCTTGATTGGTTGTTGACATTTTGATAACTGTGCCTCTATCACCAGATGAGATTATCTTATTCCAATCTGTTTGGATGATGTACGTTCTGTTTTCATAGCATCTCTTAACAAGGTACACTTTCCTGTGTAAGGTTGCTTCTAGTTCCTGTGCTTTTAGGAGATTTCAGAAGCAATATATGAAAACAAAAAATTTGATACTTTTTATTAACAAAAATTTCATTGACAACAAAAGGTAGTTACTGATAACAGCAAAATAAAAAAAGACAAAATTTTGATGCCCCAGATATTTGACTATCCAGCATTTCAAAGCTATCTTAACGGGGTATATTCGTGTGTCTAGGGGCTTTCAGGTAAAGTACTTCTTGACTGATTCTAAGTTCACTGGGTTGGGTATATCTTCGCCATCCATTTCAGTCAGGATTAACGCTCCTCCTGAGAAGGCTTTCTTCACTACGTACGACCCTTCCCAATTCGGCATCCATTTGCCTCGGAAGTCTTTCTGTATAGGAAGAATCTTCTTCAGAACTAGATCCCCTTCTCGAAAATTTTGTGGACGAATCCTTTTATCAAAGGCTCTCATCATCCGTTTCTGGTACATTTGCCCATGTCGGATGGCCCTTAATATTTTTTCCTCGATTAAAGCGAGCTGGTCATGTCTGGTTTGAACCCATTCTGCCTCATCTAACTTTAGCTCAGACAAAACTTTTAAGGAAGGGATTTCGACTTCTATAGGTAAAACTGCTCCATCCCATAGACTAGGGAAAAAGGAGTTGCCCCAGTAGAAGTTCTAGCTGATGTTCTGTATGCAAACAGGGCAAACGGTAGCTTCTCATGCCAGTCTCGATAAGTTTCTACCATTTTTTCCACAATTCTCTTGATATTTTTGTTGGCAACTTCCACTGCTCCATTCATTTGCGGACGGTACGGCGAGGAATTGTGATACCGTATATTGTATTGCTTGCAGACTTCAGCTATAGTCTTATTGTTCAGATTCAATGCATTGTCAGATATGATGCTTTTTGGCATTCCATATCGACATATGATTTCCTTCTTGAGGAATCTGCTTACTGCTACCTCGGTGACATTCGCATAAGTGGCTGCCTCCACCCACTTAGTGAAATAGTCGATGACGACAAATATGAATCGATGACCATTGGAAGCCTTTGGCGAAATAGGCCCAATAACGTCCATGCCCCACATGGAAAACGACCAAGGGGATGTCATCACATGCAATGACGATGGAGGAACGTGAATCTTGTCTGCATATATTTGACATTTGTGACATTTTTTAGCGTACTCAACGCTGTCACTCTCCATTGTGGTCCATTAGTATCCGAACCTCATGATTTGTCTTGCCATGGTGAACCCGTTAGCATGGGTTCCACAGACACCCTCATGTACTTCTTCGAGGATCATCTTGGCTTCGGTGGCATTTACACATCGTAGCAATACCTGGTCTTTTCTCTTTTTGTATAATATCTCGCCATCTAGAACGTAGTCGATTGCTATTCTTCGTAACGTCCTTTTCTCATTTTCTGAAGCTTCTTTTGGATACTCGCGATTCTTTATGTATTGTAAGATATCGTGGTACCAAGGACATTCATTGTTTCCGTCCTCTTCAACATTGTAGCAGTAGGCTGGAGAGTCGTATATACTCATTTGTATCGGCCTCAAATCTGATGGTTGATTTACTTGAATCAATGATGGCAATGTTGCCAAAGCGTCTGCCATTTGGTTGTCCTCTCGTGGCAAATAGTGGAAGGTTATTTCATAAAATGGCTTGATCAGGTCAAGGACCAAATTTCGATACTCCATCAACTTGGGGTCTCGGGTGCCCCATTCTCCTCGAAGCTGATAAATCACGAGCATTGAGTCTCCGTATACCTTCAACTGTTTAATCCTTCGATCGATGGCCGCTCAGATTCCCATGATGCATGCTTCATACTCTGCTACATTGTTGGTGCAATCGAAGTCAAGCTTATTGGCGAAGGGGTAACAGTCACCTTCTGGGGATACCAATACTGCCCCGATTCCTTCACCAATGGCATTAGAGGCACCATCAAAGTTCAATTTCTAGTATTCGTTGTTTGTGGCATTTTCCTCGACACACATCAAGTCTTCATTAGGAAAGTCAAAGTTTAGAGGTTCATAGTCCTCTAAAGCTCGACTAGCAAGGAAGTCTGCTATGGCGCTCCCTTTTATGGCCTTTTGATTGACATATACGATACAAATTCAGACAGTAGGATCTGCCATCTAGACATTCTGCCTGTCAGCGCAGTTGATTCCATCAAATACTTGAGAGGGTCGAGTTTTGAGATCAGCCATGTTGTATGATACAACATGTATTGTCTCAATCTTTTTGTTGTCCGGACTAAAGCGCAACAGGCTTTTTCAACGGGTGAATACCTCACTTCGCAATCTATAAACTTCTTGCTGAGGTAGTAGATCGCATTTTCTTTTCTGCCCGAGTCATCGTGTTGGCCTAACACACATCCCATGGATTTCTCGAAGACCGTTAAATACAGAATTAGCGGTCTATTCGGCACTGGTGGCACCAAAACTGACGGGTTGTTCAAATAATATTTGATCTTGTCGAAAGCTTCCTGACACTCGTTGTCCCATTCGCCAGGATCATGCTTTTTTAAGAGTCGGAAGATAGGATCACATCTTTCAGTCAGTTGTGAAATGAACCGAGCAATGTAATTCAACCTTCCTAGGAAACCTCTCACTTGTTTTTGAGTGTGTGGAGGTGATAGCTCCTGAATGGCTTTGACTTTGTCAGGGTCAACCTCGATGTCCTTTTCGCTGACTATAAAGCCCAGCAGTTTTCCTGATGCAACTCCGAATGTGCATTTGGCAAGATTCAGCTTCAATTGGAATTTTCTTAATCTTAAGAAAAGTTTTCTCAAGACTCTTATATGTTCATCTTCGTTCCGCAACTTAACGATCATGTCATCAACATAGACTTCGATTTCTTTGTACATCATGTCATGAAATAGGGCCATCATAGCTCGTTGGTACGTTGCCCCAACATTCTTAAATCCAAAGGGCATTACCTTATAACAGAAGGTTCCCCATTGTGTCACAAATGTCATTTTGTGCATATCATCATATTACATTTTTATTTGATTGTACCCTGAAAATCCATCTATAAAGGAAAACAGAGAATGTTTTGTTGTTCAAGTCCCTATAGTCGACACACATGCGGACTTTTCCATCCTTCTTGGGTACCGGTACTATATTAGCTACCCATTCTGAGTATTTTATTTCTTGGAGGAATCCGGCATTATATTGCTTCTTCACCTCTTTTTTTATTTTCAGCAATACATCAGGTCTCATCCTTCGCAGTTTTTGCTGAACCGGTTTGCAGTCTTCTCTTATGGGAATCTTATGTACCACGATGTTTGTGCTTAAACCAGGCATGTCCTGGTAAGACCAAGCGAAGACATCCTTGAATTCTTGGAGCAAATTAATCAAATCTAGTCTAGTTTTATTTGTAATACACGTGCCGATTTTAACTTCCTTGCTTTCTTCATTATTTCCCAAACTCACAATTTCTACAGACTCCTTATGAGGTTGGATTTGTTTTTCTTCTTGTTCTATCAGTCTCAACAAGTCAGGAGGCAGCTCGTAGTCCTAGTCATCGTCAGGTTCTGTAAACTCCCCTAGACACACCTCCTTTTCGAAGATAAGCTCTGAATTACCTTCAGTATCGTTTGACAGTTCGATATCTGGGGACCTGAAATAAAATCTTATTTGAACACATTAATTAAGAATTTGAAATTTAGTTGAAATTCAATTGTTAAAAACGAAAAATAATGGCCAAAAGCTTTACAGCAAAAAGTTTTATTTTATTATAAACATAGTAGATTTGAGCCCTTTTACAAAAAGTTTCTTGCTACTCTCGGGCTAGAGTAACAATAATGTTTTGAACATTACTCTGAAAACTTCCTAAAAACCATATGTAACTTTTCTGCAGTCCAATTGTTCAGAGTAGTTCCTGGTGTAGATAGTGTGATTCTACCAGGGTACGTTCCAGTGTTTCCTTTCTCGGTGATGGCATTAATGTCTAATTTTCCCATCAATTTCCTTAGCTCGACTTCTTTTACTTCTGGATACATAATTCCTCCAAAGACGAAACTCTGGGACAATGGAGGAAATGTCATAGGTTCCCAGCTAACCTCTTTTCCTTGCAGACGAGCTTTTCTCCTTTCTTGTTTTTTCAAAATTTCTTTTCTCATTTGATCCGCAGTTGGCTTGTATCCCAAGCCAAAGCGGTCCTGTTTGTTGATGACGGCTGGTGCCTTAGCACGACCTTATAGGCATCTTCCGAGCCGTCTACCCACTCGAGCTCTTCGCCCCAGGATCAGTTTAACTCCCATTCTCGTGGTTCTGGATAATTTCGGTGTGGGGATTTTATTTCCCTCGGCAACAAAAGTGGCGCTAACAAACTCAAATGATCGGAAAGAACATTTGAGTGCCTTCTCATCAGCTTCCAAATAAGGTGCATCATTTGTGATAGAGGCTATAATGTCCTCTTCAGCATTGATTGTAACCAACCTTCCATCAAAGATGAATTTTACTTTTTGATGCAACGATGATGGTACGACCCCTGCAGAGTGGATCCATGGCCTTCCCAGTAGACAATTATAACTGGGCTTGATGTCCATTATTAGAAAATCGACATTATAAGTATTAGGTCCCACTTGTAGTGGTATATCCATTCTTCCCACTACATTTCGCTTTGTCCCGTCGAAGGCGCGTACAATGGTGCTACAGGCCTTCATATGGGTATTGTCTATCGGGAGCTTATTCAGTGTGTTCAATGGCATTACGTTTAAGGCAGATCCATTGTCTATCAACACTCCTAGCAAGGTAAGTATGGATATACGAGAAGGTAACCTTCGGATATGCTCGACAACGTTATATTCACTGTGCTTTAAAATTTTCAAAAATTCTTTCATCTCATCCTCCTTTACCGGCTCATTAACTGGCGACTCGGGTTCCTGAAAAATATTTCTTTGTGGCTCCACAATCGGAGCCTTCCCTTTCAGGTCTTTGTTTCCTTTATAGCCATATTGTGTTCCACTTCTCGTATGGAACGTCATATCATTTACCGCCTCTGATGTAGCTTTCAGCGGGTCCTCGTGGTGAGTGATTTGACAATCGTACTTCCATGGGACTCTCTTTGGATCATGAAAAGGGAAAGGTTGCGGTGCCTGAACAGACAGTCTGGCTTTCGCAGCTTTGCTTACTTCAGACTTTTTGGGTTCTGAAATTACTAAGAACGGGACCTTCTTGGAATTGTTTGGCTCCGAAGCACAAACCTCTGTCGCTCTAGATACTTGCTCTTCAAAGAATTCAATTTCTTTATTGTTGATCAATTCTTGCACTAAAGCTTTGAACTCTGTGCAATCTCCTATCATATGGTCCATCGTATTATGATAAGGACAAGATTGACTGAGGGCTTCTATTCCTCCAGATGCTGGTGGTATCATGCCTCTGGCAACTATCATCTTCCATACCCATTTTAGTGGAGAGCTCACTTCCTCCACTCTGTATTTGGTCTTCCTGTTGCTTTGATCTACAATCGCGTTCATCCCGGGATCCGTATGATTAGGTAACGGATTGCCTGTCTCAGGGGTTATATTAATCACATGGCTATATTGACGTACAAAGGCCTAGGCCAAGTCTTTCCAGGAGTTAATTCTTGAGCGGCTTAGCTAATTATACCACCTTGTCGCTGAGCCTGTTAGGCTGTCTTGAAAGCAATGTATTAATAAAGGATCATTGTCAATGTACCCGGTCATGCGCCTGACGAACATAGTCAGATGAGCCTCAAGGCAAGTTGTCTCGTTATATTTCTCGAAATCTGGCATTTTAAATTTCGAGGGCAACACGAGATCAGGTACTAAGCTTAGTTCCCTACCTCCATTTTGGGGAACTGGTCGATATTTTCCATTGCTTTAAACTTTTCTTCTAGTTGTTTGCATCTATCCTCGAGTTCTTTCGGTAACTCGACTCTAACTTTCTCTATTTCATTGAAATCAGGCACTGTGTAATCGTTGGGATTATGGATTACCAACCCTCCTTGAAGATGAGTTTCAGTTTGACTGGTCTACCCTTTGGGAATTTCAACTGATCCATGGGCGGGGAGAGAATTTTCCAAGTTATCGGCTACTGTGCCTTGTTCCCTAGCGATTCCTTTCATTTTCTCCGGCTCTTTTCTTCTTAACAACTGTGCGATCTTGTCGAGCATTTCATCATGGGTTTGAGAAATATGAGCACGCGTATTCTGTTGTGCTTTATCCAGCTGGTTTTCCATGTCTCGCTTCATTTCTTCATAAGCTTGTTCGATTTTGGCTAGTCTTTCTTCCATTCTCTTGGATCTAAATCTTGTAAAGTGTGAGTGTTGGATTTGATCAGGTTCCAGTATTACTGCATTGATAGTATCCTGGAACATTAGGATCATGATAAAAATAAAAATAAATGTGATAATGCATGGATGCAACTAAAATGATGGAATGTTTATGCAAACTGATACATTATATTAACATTGCAAAACATTTTACAAAAAGTTGTTGATCTCGCTACAACTTTGAAAAGGAAGCTCGTTCTAGAACAAGGCTTTCTATATAAAAGGTGGGCCGCGCTTTACATGTATTGCTTGGCCTTTACCCCTAAAACATTGATTTTTTTTAGGAGTGATGCGAGCTTCCTGCCCTTGTCTGATTCTTCTTCAAATTGTAGGCTAAGAACTTCAGCCTGGACTGCTAACATTTGCAAATGTTCAGCTACTTCCCGAATTTGTACTAAGGCCTCGGACATTGTACGGTCTCTGTTCTGGACTTGTTCTCGCGTTTCGTTAACCCGAGCCTTCCACTGTTGTTCATCCCATTGACGTAACTCTTCCACGTAATTCAATTGTGCTCTACAAGCCTGCATAGCTGCATCTATTTCTCTGATTTGTCTTTTTAAATTCTCATTTTCCTCTCGGCTTACTTCCAGTTGAGCTGCCGAGCTCTGGTGATAATTTTGTAGATTCTCCTCCAGATTGATGATCCGACCTCTCAAGCCAGCATTTTCAGATCTAATACGAGCCAACTCTTCTTGATCAAGAGCTTGTTGACTCTGTGCTTCATTAAATTTGCTTTCCCAATAACGCGCCTTTCTTTTTTCCTCACGGATTTCAAGCTTCCAGTCTGCAAAAGAACTCCTGAGGTCTGCATACTTTGTCGACTCTCGAAGCTTTTTATATCCTCCCTGTAGGTCACTCAGGTCTTCCTCCGCTCTACTTTTGCCTTTTTTCAGTCTCTGCATTTCTTGCTCCTGAGATTGAATACCAAACTCTAGTTGGTTTTCTCATTTTCCAATCTCGATAACCTCATTTCCATGTTAATATATTTTCCCTCAAAGTCCTGCCTGACGATCTCCATGTCGGATGGATTTACTCGGAGCTGCTCCTCTAACGGTATGCCGACTTCCGAGTCTCGAATCGGTACCTCATCATCGATTCTCCGGTTTCTCCATCGGCGATATTCCGGAGTTACTCTAGGTTTCTCGTCAAACGGCTCCATTCTTAAGGGATACTTCCATGATTTCGCGATGGCAGCAACGACCCTTTTATAATCCCTTCCCTTATATGGGAAGTTACATGTAGCCAGCCCTCTCGTTGCTGGGATAAATTGTCTAGACCTGTACTGGCGGGAGACCATTAATGGCGTGTATCCTGTTGCTCCCCATATTCCAAGTAAAGGGACCCAGTCATAACCTTCGCAGCTATACGTGATTTCATGAGGAAAGAACCAACTAGCCTTCCACACGATATCCCCCTCTCGTAAATTATATAGAATGGCTTTCCACTGATCATATGGGATGCTCTCGGGTCTTTGGGTATGTGCCAAATCCCTTATCGGTGAATAATGGTCGAAGCATGCCCGATACGAGGACCTTTCCGGCTTCCAAAAATGACTATGGAACCATACAAGCAAAAGTTGAGCACAACCAATGAACCTTCCTTCACCACTTCTTCTATAAGCGGTAAGCGATCGGAAAGTCTCGGCGAGAATGGCGGGAACCGGAGTGATACCTTTATCGAGGTAATCAAACAATTTCATAACAGCGTCATCTATGTACCCGAGCGACTTGGGAAAAACGACTAACCCGTAGATAGCCAGTGCAAACATTTTAACTTGGCTTTCACATTTAGTCTCTGTTTGGATCAAATCCCGAACATCTCTCCAGGCGATGCACTTGGTTTCACCCTTCTCCTTGATTCGGGACTTCGCCCATTGCTCATTTTTTCCGGTCAATTTTAGCAACCTTTTCTAGAAAGCAGGCGAATCAGGCGGTTTAAAATACACCTTATCTGACTGGAATCTCAGACATTGGATTAAGGTAGTATATTCCTCCACAGTTGGTGTGATATCAATATCTCCCATCGTAAAACAACTATACGAGGGATTCCAGAATTGGGCCATGGCTCGAAATAATGCCTTATCAATGCTGACATCAAGCAGGTATGGTAGGTCTCCGTAATTGGTAAAGAACAAACCTTTGGTGTCGTCGTCCCACTGATCCCATATATATTTCAACTCCTGTAACTGTTTGCGTCGAGGCAATGCGTGTAAAACCACTAAGGTCGATCTTTTCACCTTCTATTACGATGTCTCCTTTCTGATATTGGGTTTCCTCTGACCATTGTCGGATTCGGAGGTTGGCTTCCACCTTGTCTAGAAAACGGTTCTCCATGGCTGAGCCTTTCTAACAGTTGTCTTGTTATCAACACCTTTTTATTTTATAAAAAAATGTCCATGAAAACAAGAAAACGGAACGAGATAAACAAATATCATTAGTTTCAGATCAAATAAACAATAAACGAGATAAATATGATGCATGTTGCATGAATGATAGCTAAATAAATAAATAACAAAAGTAATAAACGAGGAATAAATAGCGGAAATTAAAGGTATAAATAACCCCCTGCTCTCTCTCTTTCTAAAAAGAAAAACCTATTGGGTGACCCTCTAAATGGGCAGAGGTCCAGTATGACGGCTCTAAAGGTGGGCTTCTAGGGTTCACTACATGCGGTGTGGCTCTAGAGAGTACCCGAACGAGACTTATTACCCTACTAAGAATAATAAGTACGATTCGGAGGGATACGTTTCTCTAAGTCTATGCGGAGACGTAGGTCTCACGAAGAAAAAGGGAAAATATCCCGAAAGCAATTCACCATCCTTCACGGAGGCGGAACCTCACGAAGGAATAGTTTCATGCTCCCACTTAATCGGACGGAACCCGGGCTAAGGGTTCATGAAATGGAAGGTCCTGAAAAAAAACATTTGAAAAATATTAGTAAAATATTTTAAATAAATAAATAAATAAATAAAATATTATAAAATTAAACTGAATTTATATTTTCGATCGTTAAATAAAATGTAACCAATTTTGCGGCTCGACTCGCAAAAATAAGTCCCCAGCGGAGTCGCCAGCTGTAATCACCGGAATTCGTCCGGAGAGTCGCCACCAATCGTTTTTTAACGGTGCAATTGGAACACCAAATAATTGCGTCTACGAACCAGAACCGGATCCGGGAGTCTGTTACGCGTGAGGAAGGGTGAGCACCCCCACAACGCCCAAAATTGGCACCTGTCGGTTACATAATATTTTATACGATCGAAATTATAAATCGGTATCGAATCTGTAAAAAAACGGTTAGCAAATAATTAATAATAATAATAAAATATGAAAATAATAATTTTTGTGAAGAAGCAGGGGCTAATCTGCAAAAACAGAAAACATTTGGGGTTAAATAAAATATAATAAGGGTAAAATTGAAAGAAATGTAAAATAATGAGCTTAATTGAGCAAAACCAGTGACCAAATCGAAGTTCAAAACAAACTGGGAAGCCTCAGCGTGAAGTCTTTGGGAATGCAAGGACCTAGACTGGAATTAACCCATTTTACCGGGTTAGCGCGCGGGTCCGGGTGGTTGGACCGGGTCGGTCTCGGGGCTCCAAGATTAAACGGCACCGTTTCGGGCCCTAAGAACTAGCACCAAAACGGTGCCGTTTTGGATGCTGAATAAAGGCCATCTTTCTCATTTTTCTTTCTCAACTTCATTTGTTTCTTCTTCATTTTAAATGGAAGGACATAGCTTTTGAAGCTCTTTGAAGACTTGGCTGTTGGAGCCATCTCCGACCGCCCCTCACGGCCGCCGGCCACCATACCGGAGCTCCGGCGAGGGAAAGGAAGACACTTTCCAACTTGTATCGTCGTGAGGATCACAAATCTAGCCTCAAAACTTTGAAAAGAACCCCGGACAACCCTAGATCTACGAAGATAAGTCTCGAATATAACCTTTTTTTTTACCTTTTTCGCCTTTTCTCTCCGATTGGGTTTACTATTCTCTGTTTTTTTTTGTTCGAATATTGGGAGTAATATTTGTGGTCTATGGATTTTTTGCTTCAAATCTCTTTTTTTTGCTATTCGATTTTCCTTTTTTTTAACTCCGGTCTCCTTCTCTAACCGGTTACATGCATTCAAATGGGTCTTTATACCCATCTTTTTCAACATATTATAATGATAAAATAGGAGTTCTATCCTATTTCAGATCTGCAAAAATAGGACTAATAATGCCTCCCTATTTTTTGCAGGTTTGACTGGACGCGGGCGGTGGCTGCTCCTTCACGTGGTGGCCGGCCTTCTGGGCGAATAGGAGAGCGCGTGGCGGCCACGCGCGATTCGAATCGCCGCACGTGGCCGGCAGACATGGAGATGAAGGGGCGGCCGGCTTGGTTGAAGGTGATTTAGTTAGGATTTGGTTAGGAGAAACTAGGGTTTAATTTGTTTGGGTTTAATGTTTGGGTTATGGGTGTAATGGGCTAACCGGTTATGGGCTGGTATTTGGGCTAATGTAGTGGACTTGTAATGGGTTTTAATTTTGTAATTGGTTTCTGGGTTTAAAAATAAAATGTATGGGTTATATATTTTTTTGGGTTAGTTAATGGGTTATTACAGGAGGGAACAAATTTAGAGATTTAGTTTTTTTTATAAGAAATTAAGGATTTTGTTTTTTTTTAATAAAATTATAGATTTTTTATTTAAAAAATAAAAATTAAAGAAATTAATAAAAATAGGCCATGTATCATATTTTGATTGGATAACAAAAAAATTTAAAGACCGTGATGGAAACACTTAATTCGAGTAACGAAAAAAATTTTAGGACTCAATTTGATCGGGAAAAAGTTAGACATTAACCTAAAGAAAAAGATATAAGTCGAGCAATAGACACCTTTACGATAATTAAGCCTAATTAATTGATAATTGATTAGGTTAGCGTGGAAATATACAAATTACGTTTAATAGAAAAATTCTTTGAAATCTAAATGAAAAAAATATAAACATAATCTACGGCATATCCCACTGAATTTGAGTGTTAAATATCCCTAGCTTGGTCCATAATCTACGGCACGAACTAATAACTCACTTACATGTTAGAAAATTAGGTCTGTCAAGCCCAGCCAGACACGGCAACAACAGTAAGCTATTTATTGCAACCACAAGGGGCTAAAACCACGTAGAGTTGTGTCTGAATTGCAGAAACTTTCTTGCTCGAAACACAGTTTCCGAAGAGGTGTCTATACGACTAATTACTAAAAATCATCTATCTTATTAATTTTTTTTATGTCATATTCTTTTAGGTGAATCTTCACTTGAAAAAGTGTTTTTAAAATAAATTAACGGTACATAAGAGTGAAGATTCACTTAAGAAAATATAACATGGAAAAAAACGATAAAATGAATGAATTTTAGTGGTTGGACTTATGGATGAAGTGGTGAGACTTACCCATGATATAATTTCTCCAGTTTCCAGTGGTTATTATTATTATTATTGTTGTTGTTATTTCTTCACAGGTTTAGGATAGAGTTAGCAAAGAGTTAAATAAATTAATATCCATTAGTTGATCGAGTGATTAAAGATGTTTATATTATGTTATTTTATACGAGTTCAAATTATAGTGGTTGCAAAAATATATATATTTATCCCGGGATAGAGGCATGTTCACTATGAGAAGGGCAGAAACTCCTCCCATTTTTTTAATATAATTATATTTAAGGTTATTCTTAGTTTAAATAATAATAAAATAAAATTTTTACTCATCCCAAATTTTATATTTAAAGGCTTAATAGACTTTTGTTTCTCCAGACGTTCGATCTTGACTCCGTCTTGTATGTGAAATGCATATCAATTGCATGCACCGAAATTGTAAAATTCAGGTGAATGTCATGTAGTTTCGGTTTTTAAAGATTCGTCATGATTAATTCGAATTGATCCACATCATATATTTATTTTTAGTGGATGAATCTATCAATAATATTTTTTTCATACTAAACGTAAAGAAAGCTAATATAAAACATAAACTAGATATAAAAATATAAAAAAAAATATCAATTAACCCAAAGTTATTATCAAAGTTGGTAAATGAAATGTTGAGTGTATCAATCAATCAATGTGATTTGGTTAAGAGGAGAGTGAATTGATAATTTAAAAAATAGTGGGATAATTTGGAAAATTTGACAAAATCTCTACATCCACTACCTTAGCTCCCACTAAAGATTTTCAACCCAACTCACTAATGAATTCAATCTTTTTCTCGGTTTAAGGGATAACCATTATAAACCAAATCAATCTTTTTAACCAAAGATTGATTTAACCTTACAATGTTACAGTAATAAAAAATGACAAATAATTTCTCTCACAGAATAAATTTTACCCAATTACAAGTGCAACACTCCTCAAACTCAGAAAATAAAATCACAATGAAGATTGAATGAGTTGGGTGACAAGAATTTGACAATTAAGTACTTTGAGTTGGATTGGATGCTTGGATGTTTGCTTTTTGATCGATAGTTGTTGCTGTTGCTTGAATTGATTGTTTTTATACATTCTCATTGAATTTTAACTGTTGAAGTTGTTGGGATCATAAATATAGACGTTTTCGAAACGTAAATGCACTTTTACAACTTTCCACCATAAATGCACTTTTACAACTTTCAATATCGAAACATGGGCTACTTGTATCGAAACGGTACCAAAATAGAAAGAGACATTATGTGCATTTAATAGGGTATTAGAACACTAGGTCAACGTATCGAAATGAGTTATCTTTAAAAACAAGGGGTATCGAAACGGTACCAAAATAGAAAGAGACATTATGTGCATTTAATAGGGTATTAGAACACTAGGTCAACGTATTGAAACGAGTTATCTTTAAAAACAAGGGGTATCGAAACGGTTTGAATGTCGTATCAAAACGTTTTGTCTCTATTAAATATGGTATCGAAACGCCCATAAGTCCGTTTCGAAACGGGTTAAAAAACTTTTAAAGTTTACCTGTCAAACAACGGTAAAAATTATTTAAAGCTCAAAGAGACGTTGAGAAAATTGACCTGGTATCGAAACGCTGATGTGGCGTATCGAAACGCATTGAATTTTAAATTAATTTCATAAAAATATAGTCAATGGTTGTATCGAAACGTCTGTTTCGATACCAACTTTAAGTGTTTCGAAATAAAATCTTATAATTTCAAAACGTACCGTAACGGTCCAAGACCGTATCGAAACGTCTGTTTCGATACCAACTTTATGTGTTTCGAAATAAAATCTTATAATTTCAAAACGTACCGTAACGGTCCAAGACCGTATCGAAACGTCTGTCAAAACATGAAGAACTTAGTTTAAATTTTGCAGGCCGTATCAAAACAATTTTCAAGCGTATCGAAACGCCTATAGCAAAAACACAAGTTTGACTTTGACAAACACTTAGAAAATTGTTTTTGTGTTTTTTTTTACATAAGAACTTAAAAATTTATTTTAAATTGATATTTTAACTTCTTTATTATATCAAAATCAATTTTAGTTTTACATAAAATCCCTGTTCAGAGACTCTCCCACCAAAATTAGGTGTGCGACGCAGGTCGATCAAGATTAATCAGAGCGAAATCCTCAAAACTAAAAGAACAATAAAAATATTGATCATGAAATCACTACAAACAAAATATATAAAAATTATCGTAAAAAATCGTATCAAATTAAAAATATAAGAAAAACAGGTAATAAAACAAAATGTTAACAAATCGAACAAGATGTTCAACTTGATGATTAGATAAGATCCATCAACCAAACAAAAAATCAAAAAAAAAAATCTAAAATAATAATAGAAAAAAGTAACATTTGGGTAGGGGGATTATAAATAAACCATGTTGGTGCATTAAATTTAATCAATCAAGATTTATCTTCGGACTCATCTTGATCCGCTTGGCTTTCAGCATTCCCCTGAGATAAAGAGCTACTAGTTCTCTTGTGGGAAGCCGCCTGGAGAACATGGGCGTAATTCCCTTTCACCATGAACAGCTGAGCAAAATGGTGCTTGCAATATAAGACACCGTCGAGAGCGGCATACGACGAGTGTGTCAAAGCGCACCCTCCGTGGGCGCATCGAAAGCACGACTTGTGGTAACATTCACCTTCCATCGACATCTATATCGACGACGACACGCCATTATTAGTGAATTACAAAGCGAATTCGAGAAAGCCTTAAAATTTACAGACTTGTTTACGAACCTTCTCCAATGGATACACTGTCTTGTGGCACGCCGCACACTTGTCTTGGGTTCCACAGAACAAGGATGAAAGTCTGTTCGGAGTCTTGGTCTAATAAAAGACAATGTAGAACGTATGTCATTTGTATGTAGGGTTAGGGAAACTTCATATGCATTCTTTAATGAAAGGGAAAGAAAACATACATATTCACTGTTCTTCTCCTTTGCTGCAGAAGTGATCATCAAGCAAATTAAGTCAGGTTATCGTTCGAATCGATCGATATAAATATTTAAACTAGAGGAAATGGAACAAGACCGGACCAAAAACGAGTCTGTGCAATGTTTTGGACATAGGGTTCTAAGAAAGAAGACATATTTTTTATTTTTCTTACATGATTGAAAATTCTTGCTGAAATTTCCAGATTCCTTAAATAGTTGTTCGAAATGTGTCCTGCAGTAAAGAACTCCATCCATGGAGGAATAGGTATTCATCTGCCAAAGGACAGGACACATATTTTGGTCGATTCCATGCCAAACAAGGGAAAGAGAACTCGGAAAAAAAAATAAGACAGATACCACAAGGTTTCCCTTGCAATGGGTGCATTTGAAGCAAGTTTTATGGTAAGGAACTCCTTCAAGGGTCATCATGTCCACAACATGAACAGTCTTGTCGCAAGCCTTGCATTTGTCTAATGTTCCCGTGAATGCCATTTTGCTTTTTACAGAAACTCTTTTGAATGTTTTTTTAAAACACCAATGCACTGCACTGCAATATGTCCGAGGAACAAGGAGACTGTTGGACAAGAAAGCAAGCTTGCCCTGATATTAATAAACAAAACATTTTTGGTTTGTTTATAAAAACAGTGATTGGATGTGGGGAATTTTGGACGTGAATGTCCTGTAGAAGTGGAGAGAAACTAGGCTCCTGTTTCTTGACCCTCCTAATTTGGATGAGGCAAGGCAAGCATTCTATTTCTCTATCACTAGTTACATATTTTTTATCAAACAAAATCGATTAATATTTGATGAACCGATATTAGATTTTTTTTCTTCGTAATCGAATTTTTAAGACTGTAATATATAATTTTTAGGTAAGGGTATTCATTATTAGATATTCAAAGTAATATGTACTTGAAGTCTCAGGTACTAGATTCTTTGACCGGTGTTTTTTACTCGTTTTAACAGGACATTGTATCCAGAATTTTTAGGGTAAGTGAAATTTGGTGAAGAATGCGATGTGTTCTTTCTTTTATATCTCGTGTACTGTCTTTACAAACCATATTGTATAATTTATCTTTGAAATTTTATATCAAATGAATTATTTTCATTACCAGGTCTTTGGTTTAAGGGATGCTTTTCATTACCAAAGACCTGGTTTAAGTTCCCATAATAACATTATTTTCATTTTTCAAAATCAAGACAGTGGGAAAATGCCATGTGTTATCTTCTTAGTGTCTGTCCTTTCTAAAATTTAAAAGAATAATATTTTTATGACATCAATGTCTCGTCATATAAAGAGAATATATCATAAATTCTTTCTATCACGTTATCTATAATCTCAATCAATCAAATTCATTCATTTCATATTTTTTAAAATAAATCATCACTTATTTTCTACATGTAATTTGTATCACCTAATAATTTATATAGATACAGTTACTTAAAGAATAATATTTTTATATGACATCAATATCTCTGTCTTACTCTCGTTCTTGTAGCATATATATCGTGTTTTATGTACAATTTGAGTTTGTAATATATTTTATAAATTTTATTTATGTATAAATATTTTTTATGATATTCAAAACAAAATTTATTTTATGATTTTTAAAAAAATTAAAAATAATTTTATTTAAATTTTTACGGTAGGTTTCTCTAATTACCCAAACGTGACATCTTAATTTGGATCAAACTTTTTTATCGACTTTTAGGTGTTACACTTATATAAAATGAATTGTTGGTTTAGATGTGAATTAAATATTAAGTATTTATTTAATTCCAATGAAAGCATAACAGATTTAACTATTATTATAATTATTTTTCTTTAAATTTATTTAAATAAAATATTTGAGAAAATCCTAAAATAATATTTAAATAGTCAATTAAACATCGATAATGTTTGAAAAATATGTAAAGTAAAAGTGTCGATTTTATTTTCTGTTAGAATTATTTAAAAACATTATATATTACTTATTTTATCAATAAAAAAGTTAAATGATATGATTCAATTAAATTAAATATTTTTTATCCAAATGAAAGTTAAAGTTTTTTATTTGAAAGTAGAAATTTATTACATATTCAAAGTAAGAGTGGCTATAATTGGGTTTAAAAAAAAAATTCTAAAACTTAGAGATGATTGGTACTGTGTTAGAGACATCTTGCAAAATGATTATAAGGCTAGGAAAGATTGAGAGATTTTAAGACATAAAAGAGAGAAAGTGTGGTGGTTTGTGTCATATGGGGTGACTTAACTCTCCTTAAACACTTCTTTATTGCTTGGTTGACTCTGAAAAATAGGTTACCTGCTAAGGATCGTATGTTACTTCGGGGTTGCATGGTTAATCCCAAGTGTGTGCTTTGTGAGGGTTCTATAGAAACAAGAGACCATCTTTTTTGTGATTGTCGGTTTGCACATGATGTTTGGCAATTAATCTTGTAGGCTTGTGATATTAGGCCTATAGTGGGTGAATGGGAAGTGCTACTCGACTGGATCGAAAAACATAGTAAAGGTAAATCTTTGAGGGTTGCTATTATTCGTATAGCTTGGGGAGCCTTTTTGTATTATGTTTGGCAAGAAAGAAACAATAGGTTACATAGCAAAGATGCAAGAAGTACTTGAGTTATTATGGTGCAAATCAAATCTAATGTTGAGATGCGATTGCGATGCTGTAGGAAGCTTGTTTACTCTTCTACTTCTCTCATTGATTTATGAAATTTGTCCTAATGTTCTTATTATTCTTGTTGAACTTTGATGTATAGACGTTTATAAACTCTTTTTGATATTTTGGTGATTCTTTGGATAAAATAAAAACAAATTATTTATCTAAAAAAAAGAAAATTAAAAGTTTTTTTTTTTTAAAACGAGTGATCCAAAACATAAACAGCCCTAAAATCCTTTTAAGGAATTAGGAACAACTGAAGTAGGTGGGGAAATTGTTCTAAAAATTCCTTTAATACAAACATGTTGCTCATTTGGGAGGGAAACTAGACCGTTTTTTAGGTTAAAAGGTTGATTACTCTTTAGTCTTGTTGTGTTCTGATTTTAATTCAATTTAGTCATAATTCAATTAAAATTTGGCCTTCAGACTTTGTTTTCTTTTAATTAAGTCTTAGGATTAATTCAATTAAAATTAAAAATATTAATATATTATAATTTCAAGTAGCTCGCAAGCTTTTTGAGGTGCATATAAAGTAACTCGGTTTTGCTTGTTAAGAACCTGAATCAAATTAATTGTTGATTAAACTTTAACCAAGTCAGCCTCAAGTAGCTTATGATATACATCTTGTCTCATTCACAACCCTAACTTTGACTATTGTTAAACTTATTTTTATTTAAAAGTTAGTCTACAACATATACAAATAATAATTTTAAAAAAAATTAAATACATATTTTAATAAATTATATAAATTCTTTAAAATTTTGAATTGTTCACTGCATAATCAAAATCACCAATATCTTATGTAATACCTTCAAGAGGTGGATCTTAACAAAACATGTTAGGAGACCACTTTTTTCTAATTAAACCCTAAAAATAAGATTTTAAACCATTTAATTTAAATTTATGGAGGTCTAATAAAGTTTTGAAACATTTTGAGACTTAATATTTTTTTATTAAAAATATTTTCCATGTAATTTATTATTGAAAATTGTAGCCATCAGTAACGCACATCTGGCTTGGTTGTGAATTTCATTTGAAAATTGTACGTGTTTGCAACAAGCAGCCAAACATGAGTGTCGAGGGATCTGTAATAACAAGGAGAAGGAAATATAAGGGAACTTCCGGTAGAATTATAGAGGAAGAAAACTGGGAAATCACCTAAGGGGATTACTTTCTCACTCAGATACCTCTGTCTTCGAATAAACAGGGAATAGGGTGGTGGGGCGAATCATCCAAAACCAATTTACTATTTGCCTATTAATGACGTCTCATTCGATCTTTATGTCCTTGCATGTTCGGGAATAAGACGTTGGATGCTCCGGCCAGTTCTGGCATTTGAAATATGTAATTGGAGGAGACGAACATATTTTGAGCGAAAAATGAAATGCGAACGAGGTGTACCAAGATAGATTACCTTGATCCGTGAAATTGAATAAAGGAGGTAGTGCTCGGCCGTTGGGTAAGCAGGCAGCGGGGTCTCTTAAATCATCAAAGAAAGGGTGTGCACAAGCCTCCATCTGAAACACAGGAAATAAAAGACGCATGTAAAACCGAAGTTCCCTATCGAGATTCATGTCAATAAGGATAAATCCATATGGAGCTGAAAGCAACAATGATACAATGTGCAATACTTACAGCAGTGCCACGTAGGTTTGGCGAATACTGAAGCAACCTTGACAAAAGATCCAATGCTCTAAGCTGGTGAGTGTAGGGATTGACCTGCAAATTCATCAAAATATTTGCTCCTTTTATGATTTAGCATTGAATAATACCAATAATTATGAGAAGAATAAAAGCAATGACATGTTAAGGCCGATATCACAGACAAGACACAATACATGACAAGCATACACAAAGAAATCCTTAGACAAGCATTATAACTAACCATCGTTACACAGACAGATTCACACATTGTAGTGCATTCAAGATGAGAACGAATTTGTTAAATTGAGTAGAAAGGTAAAACTCTCGAACAAGAGATTGAAGAATTTCTTAATCAACCTCCGGTCTATAACATAAATGCAGAAATGTCTTACCAGTAAATTTTGTGGCTTGATATCACGATGGCATACACCAACCACAACGTGTAAATAATTTAGAGCACGGCAAATCTAAGAAAAAAAAGCATATAGCTTGTCAAAATGGTGCACTTAGAATATTAACGCAAAATGGTTATATCAAAGTTAGAACCAGTGGTATTTCACAACCCGGTACTAATCATCCAAATTAGGCAAGGTCGAGGATCACCTGGTATGTATAAAGCTGCACAAAAAGCATGGGCATATGGCGATTCATTCTACAATAGTGCTTTGAAACGCGGAAAACTGTTTCAGGTATATACTCCAGAACAAGGTTCAGATAGAGCTCATCTGTGTCAGTGGATGAAAAGAAATAGTGTTTCAATTGGACTGTATTAGGATGGTCAAGTAAATTCATGATCTGGAGTTCCCTATTCTTGTATCTTTTATCCTGCAGAACCTTCTTTATAGCAACAGATTCACCTCTCTGCAAACACTTAGCCTATATAATAAACATAATAATGTGGGTTATTAACTCAGAAACATTTTCGTTATATTCTAACAACAAGACAAAATGGTTATAGACATGAACATGGTATATTCATACCTGAAAGACAACACCAAATGAACCAGTTCCAACCACTCGCTCAGCCATATATGAGATTTTCTGAATCCCAATAGAAAAAGATACATAGTTAAACATTAATTGTTTACTTAGTAGAACAGAAAAATCAAAAGTAATTGAATACCATGCATGTAAGCTAAGTTTCTAACATGAAAAATGGCATCAACAACATTTTGAAAATATAAACTATTAGGAACAACCTTAACAGAAAAAACTAATTCCCACTCCACCATGAATGAAAAAGCAGTGGAAAATTTTCAAGAAAAAAAGGTATCAAGCAACATTAGTTCACACAGGCTGCTAAACATAACTCCCATTTCATATGAGCAGTTAATATTGTGCAACAAAATGTCAACCAAAATCAAGTCACCTGTTTTGGGAGTCCACTTCGACCAACAACAGTTGTAATTATTTGACCTGCCTCTGTTCCGTTTCCTTTAATAACATTATCCCCAACATACTGTGCAATACAAGGTTAAAAAAATAGTTTTAGAAATGATCATGGAAGCTAGATAAGTTTTAAATGGCCTTAAATCATTTTGAAAGAATCAAATAGCATCATGTAGAAAGTTGGTAACAGGATCTCTTTAAGATCCCTCAACCATAGCATTAGGAATAGATAGATTGGTTCCCCACTGATTCAAATCCATTATTCAGCTCAAGCCATAAAAATAGATAGAAAATACTGATTACTTCAAATTATATCAAGAGCTTCAGAATTTTTATGTATGAATAGATGAATAACTTCTCAGAAGGCATCCAGCATATTTGATTTTTAATTTCAAAACAAGATAGGTATGAAGACAACAGTAAAACATCAACATACATGTACTGTTATGTCCGGAAGAGTATAAGACAACAGAATCACCTTATCACCATGGCCACCAGTGTTTTCATCTGTAATTCTCATTTGATGCATTTCATTAGACAGTTGATTGAAGCCTGATGTCGTTCTTACATTCACAGAAGCTACATTGGACGAGCTTGCTACAGATTCTAAAGAAGTAGAATCCATATGCGTCTCTAGACCAGAGCTACTCCTCTCAAAAGAATTTGATTCCCCACGTAGATTGTGTTTTGATTCTTGATCAACTTTTTCCCTCTTGGTGCCTATATCCCCACCCTGATGAGACAAGTACAATGTTATCAAAATAAAAAATACATTAAAACTAAAAGGCCAAAGAAACAAGCATCCTCATAGAAATAAAGTACCTCGTATATTGACATCTGTAGTATTGGCCTCAATCTATCTCTCGTATTGTGTTTTGTTCAGCACATAGAACTTTATACGTACAGTATAGGGGATTTCAACAATGAAGAAGCAATTCAGATTGCATAAATATAACCCAAAAGGGCAGAGGCAAGTAGCTTAATACATTCATAAAGCAGTACCTAAGGTCAGCCCCCCCCCCCCCCCTTCAAACCAGTTTTGTCACTAGCATGAGATTATGTGGCTTGACCTGTTATTTAAAAGCATAATAGATTAAGCTCAAATTTGGGTAGTTTAGACTGATTGAAGTAACAATTTTAATGCGTAAACAAAAAAATGAACAACTTAGAATTATATTTTCACTGTTCTTTCCTTTTAAGATTGGAGTCCATGATTATACAGGACATAAATTATGTCCATATAACTATATATATATATATATATATATATATATAAACGTGTATAGGGGTGAAGGCTTCAAGGCGGGAAATTGGAATACAGTTAGCTGCATAGCCCACATCATTATTAATATTTTTTAGATAATTCATTAATAATTTTTAATAACCGTTTGAACCATTTTTTTTAAATGCAACTTAACCAAAATTAAAAGTAATCTAATACAAAGTCCATGTACCGTTAGTTTCTGCCAAAAAAGTATCGCTAATTTATTATTAGTATAGGTTTTACGGTAATTATTAAGATTTTAATAATAATTTATTTTTTATAAGAATAAAAATTTCAAATACACCTATAAATAAATAAATAATCCTTGTATTATTCTTGTTCTTCGCATCTCAATTTCTCCTCTGTTTCCTCTCTCTTTTATGTTATTTTCTCACAATTAATTCTAGTCTTCAACGACAGGGATTCAGCTACAATCATTCTATACCTTTTGCTTCATAATTTTTACAGTATTTTTGATTCGCACGTAGGTCACCAAAATCTCATAAACAATCTTGGACATAAGGCAGTGAACATCACAAGGATACAACAATAGGAAAGTAGTAGTATCCATTTTACGCCTATGATATCCATTTATGCCTATAATACTACCCAAACAAGGGATACTGTTATCATCTTAGGAAGAACCAACAACAGACCTACCAACATGGTAAACATATAATCTAAAACTACAGCTTAACAAGAATCATTCAGTAAAAGGATAGAAATTAGAACACCTTGCATGTCGAAACAAATGTGTGAAACATAATTCAAAATGTATGGGAATTAAGTCAAATAACGCCGATACGTTGATTTACTTATTTATTTCATTTTCTCAACAAACAAACAGGGATTATTGCCGATCAAATCCATGGGGAAAATAGGGGAACTTACGTGATCAGAAGAAAACCAAAGCCACAATGCTCTTCAGACGACGCATTACATTCACGATTCTAGATTTCACCAAAGCCAAGCCCTAATTTCCTGGAATAAAACCAAAGAATTTGGCCTCCATCGCCAGAATGATATATATACGTAGAAGAGAAGAGAGAAAATCCGATTTCTCTCTTCTACTTCCACTTTCGTTTCTATTCCCCGAATATGAATAAAACAATCCCAACAAAATTCTAATGTAAAAATTTCCAGAATTTTTCTTTTTTCTTTCCTCTGTGTTTTCCAGGAAAACACGAACGAAAGAAAAAAGAAAATTGAAAATACAAATAAAAAAAGCCACTATATATATGTTTTGAAAGGACAAACGTGAGTCGTTGATTCTTTATTGTTAGAGATCCAACGATCAGGGTTTGATCTTGTTTTTTAAGGTCTAAAAAGTGCGTTTACGGTCGAAACACCCATCCATCGCGGAATATTCGTCGAAACTTTGACCAAGCTTTGACCGTTCTTTTGACGGTTAAGTTTAACGTTTTGATCTAATTTTGTCCTCGGTCCCTATACTCTTCAGAAATTTAAAATTATTGGAAGTAATTGAAGATGGTCACGTAGAAGTTACTAAAAAAAGAAGAAAAGAAATTGCAAATAACACAAGGATGACACAACTAAATACAAATAATATATATATTTATGATATTAATAAAGATAATTTTAAAAGAGTTTTTACGTATAAAAAATTTAATGATATATAAAAAAGTTTAAAAAATATATGATAAAGAAATTAGAAATAACACATCCAAATACAAGTCAGGGTCTGGGTCCAAGTATGAATCTTAGTGTCAAATTCCGGACACAAATCCATATTTTAATTAGAAGATCCAAATCTCAGTCAAATTCGTCCCAAATCTATCCAATCTAAAATTTTAAGATTCAAACTCTATAAAACAAATTTAAATCTACAAATTCGAGTCGAGTCCAAGATCCATTGTCATCCCTAGTCGAAATCTAACATTGGTCGACATGAATAGGAAGTTTTGGATTTTTAGGGTGTTTAAAGTTTTTATTTGTATAAATAAGTTGTTTAAAGTTTATTTTGAAATATAGGCCAAAAGCTACGGTGCAAGTAGGAGAACACCATCTACAGATGACGATTTGGGGAAAGACTCCGCCTACAAGTGGCGTTCTTTTATTTTTTAAATATTTTTTATTAATTTTGAAAAAAAAACGCCACCTGCACATGACGTTCTTTCCTTTATACTGTTTATTTTGACTTAGATTCTCAAATATCAATTAAAGATTTATATTTTCTTAATTAAAAGAAAAAGAGATGGATTATCCATCTAATTTTGTGATGAATCTGTGTAACACGGGCATCCTTTTGCCCGATGTGTTCGGGTCGGGGCAGCATAGGATGCTGTCTTGAACAGGTGGTCCACAAATCAGAGGAACTAAGATATCGCACGTGTAACTACGTGATGTCAGATATTTAGATGGCGACATGTCTGATTTAATGAATCGCCAAACAATCTGATTCTTTCTTTTTTTCAACTTGTATAGTAACTTAGTACGTATGTTTGTCCTAAACAACTAGTTTAGGAATAGGGTAGGATTAAAATCCTAAGTATGACATGTAAATATAAATTTTATTATTTTAAAAGGTATTAATCAATTAATTAATAATATATTAATTTAAAAAGATTTCTGTCAATTTAATAAACTTATATTATTCTTCATAATTAAAACATATGTATTGTGTTTACCGATAAAAAACTAAAAATGATATAATATCTTTACAACCAATTATCTAAAAGATACAGTCACAATAATAATTTTTCATAATTTTTATTACAATAAAAAAGTATAATATTAAAAGATACTCTTAAATTATCTGTCTATTTATATCGGATCATCGGATAATTAAACTAATCAGATGAACTAAATAATTTTAAACATTTCTACTTACACCCATTCATATCTTAAATTAATTAAAATAAAAGATACTAAACACATGAATTCATAATCTTTCAATTATTACGATGATGATGATAATAATGATAATAATAATAATAATATCGATCGAGTTATAATACTAATGTTACTCTATTATATGAACATTTTTATTCCATGATAACTAGTATTGTAGGGGGCAAACGATCCTCCATGAGATCTCGTCGAGTTTTATCGTCGTCGAAGAGTATCCATTTCAAAGGTCCCACAGTGCCTGATATCATTAACTCAGCAACCGGGATTTGGATGGACCGGCAGTCGAAGCTTGATTCGGTTCACGAGATCTTGGATACCATGGCAATGGTTTACAGAAAAATTAGTAATTTAAGGATTTTTAATCGGGAGTGAACGTTCGATTGAGTTGAATCAAATCAAGTTAAAAAAATTGGGTTATTCGAGTTGATATGTTATATTTTATAATTCAAACTTTATTTAAAATGTTTTCGACTCAATTTCAGTTTAAAAAATTCAAATCGAGTTTTTGAGTTCTTATAAAAAATTTAGTTGTAATTATTTATCATGTTATAGTATGATTTGATCATAATTTAAATAATTTTCTACAATCAATAAGATATGTATACATATTTCTTCATATTTTTTTTCATGTGATAATATTTTTCATATATTTATATATCGGTATATATCATAAAAATTTGAAGGACTCGTCTCAAACTTAAAAATAAATCCTCTAATCACTAAAAGTTCTGAGTTATTCGAGTTATTCAATTTTTTATTTTATAACTCATACTTTGTTTGAGATTTTTTCGAATCAAGTCAAGTTTATAAAATATTAAATCAAATTAAAATAAGTCAAATATTTTTACTTTAAATCGAGTCAAATTATTCGATTTTTTTAATTAATTTTGTTTCCCTAGTTTTAACAAAGGATAAAACCAAACCAAACCACCTGAGTTAAGTGTCAGTCAACCAATGTTCCGTGCCGACAACATACTTTCAAATCCGAAAACGACTCTTAATTTCTCGATTTCTATATTCATTCATTTAAATTACATTCACGTACGAGGGAAGAAACATCGTCCTTTGTCGTTTCTCTCTTGTTAGGCTATAATTATGATTTTGAACACTCTATTATAATAAATTCTGAAATTTGAATTATATATTTTATTTTTAATATAATTTCACCATTAGAATTTTAATTACTTTATTAGTTAGTCTAAATTATTTAAATTATTGTTTATTCTTGTTAATATGATGGCCTAGATTTTTTAGACATTCTTAAATATTATGTTAATATAACTTCCTTAAATTCCCCCGATTCAAACCCCTAGAAACTGTGAATTTTAATTTCAAAAACCCTATTTTAAGGACTAATTCATAAATTTATATTGTAATTTAAAGATTAATAAAATTTGGTGACATACTTGAACAAATTCTAAATTTGGGGACTATTTTGAAATGTGGGTAAAGGTTGGATGCCCTAACATAAAACCTTAAACATTGCGAACCCTAGTACACAATTTACCCATTTCCATGGGTTTATAAATCAATTTTTAATTTGTGTTTTTTAATTTTTTTTAATTTAATGACAAAAATATTAATATAGACTTATCTTTGTAGGTTTCAACGTAATATAACTTAATGGACTCTAACTCAGTGTATCATTTTTATAATTTATTTTACACCTTTAGAGACTCATTGTAGCGTTTATCCTGAATTATAGAACCTCCGAACACTAACTTAAGTTCTTGGGCAGATTATCATGCACGTACTAATATGCTCCCTGAGGATATTGGTATGACCCTCAGTATCGATACCACTTCTTGATGTACCGATACGTCATCTAGGTTTGAATAAAATAAAATATATACCCGTATCGGTACTCGATTCCGATACGCGAAAGTCTCGTATCGATACACTATTCGTACTAATACTCCCCAATTGCGTATTGATACTCAAGGTTATCTTCAATCTAATGAAACAGTGGTATCGATATGCCTTCCCGTACTAGTACGCAAAAACGATTATGGAATTCTAAACATGCTATGGGTATCGATATGCCTCCCTCGCATACTGATACGCCCTTCCCAACCAGCCTCCCAAAACAAAGAATATATAAGAGACTCTCAAGCTTAAAAGGGAAAGAGTCTACTGGGATGAGGTTATTTTGGGGGAGATTATTTATTCCCAAATTCTCATTCATGGCTTAGTTTGTATTATAAGATCAACTACCAATAAAAAATTGTATGATTCGTTAGGGTTGTCAAGTGGATTCTTATTGTGTTTTTTGTAGGACTGATATTGAAACAAGAGGTCATTTGTTCTGTGATTGTGGTTACTCGAAGCAAATATTGGGGATTATTCTACGGGTTTATCATGTTCATGTTAGTTTTATGATTTACCCATGCTTGGTTGACTTGATTCAAAGACTAGGGAGAGGAAAAACGTTAAGAGTTAATTTGTTACGTTTGTGTTGGTGTGGTTTTCTTTACTATGTTTGGGAGGAGCGGAATAAGCGTGCGCATGGTGGATCCTAAAGGGACTTCTCTTATGTTGAAGATAAAATTAAGCATGATATTCGTTTGAAGCTTCTTGATTGCAGACTTACACGAGATTCATCAAGTTTATGTTCTGAGTAAGATATTGTATAGTTTTTTTTTTCTTTCTTGTTTTGAGACTGATCTATTTGTTAATTTTCCTATGTGGTTCTTTTTGGATGAATCCCTATAATATTCAATCCATATTAGCCAATTAAGATCGTATATCAATGGTTATACCAAAAAAAAAAAAAAGTAGGAACAAATTATGTTAAATTGAAGTAAAGAGTCTAAATACTAAATTTTAAGATGATGGAGGGATTAAAACTATTATTTGACATTATTGTAATATTTATTTTATTTTATTAGTAGAAAAACCTCATCTTCTTCACCTTTATAAATAAGCTTTTTCCATGGAGTTCCCTTGCCTCTCAAGTCTCACCCTACTTGCTACCTCTTTCTTTCCTTTTCCCCTTCGCTAGACACTTTCATATTATTTCAAGCTCGTTTCTTTTTAATTTTACGTAAAATTTTGCTTTCTATTTCTGCTGCAATGGCGGCATCTTCTACCATTTCATGTTCAAACTTCAACCCTAAGCACAATTCGCCATTAGAACGAAGACCCCGCATGCTAAAAGATTTCCTCCATGATGATTCAAACTCATCTTCCTCAAATGGGTTCAAATCATTCCCGAGAAAATCTTCCCAGATTTATATCATTTCCCGAGAAAATCTAAACAATGGAACAAGACTTGAAAGAAGCCGATCAAAAGCTGCCTCTGCAACAATCTCAGCATTCCAGGCAATGATCAACGCCATTAAAAGCATCCACTTCGCTTCATCGGTTAAATATTCACCTTCGATCTTACTTCCCAGAAGCCTTTCACGTAAACTGTCGACAAGGAACTCACAGTCACAGCTCAACGTCGGAAACAAAATTACCGTGACAGTCAAAGATATCATACGATGGAAATCATTCCGTGATATAGTAGAGGAAGAATCCCGGCCGTCGGATTTCGCTCCTTCTTCCCCTCATCATTGCACCACCGCCACCACCACCGCCACAACGACGGGATCCAACACCCCTTGTAGCAGCAACGGCTCAAGCTGGTGTGACAGCGATTTCACCTCGGAATATTCACCGTCCGACGTATACGGTGAAAACGAAGTTGCTATCGCAGATAAAAAACATCCACCATGTGTCGGCAGGGATCCAATGGAGACGAAAACAACAACAAAGACAGCAGACAACACAGATATGGGACCCAAAGTAAGTAAAATCTAAAATCATTCAGTGCATCGCAAATCTTAATAAAATCTCATGTGTCTGCTGATGAGGGTCCTTAGATGCCTTACTTTTACGTTACCAGTCGATGTTTGTGTTGTCGTTTAGTTCCATTCAGTTGACCTTTTTGTTCCATTCGCTGTTTTGTTTAATCCTTCCCATCTGTCTGTTTTCGAACACAAAAGACAACATACTTAAGTCACATATAATACAAAAGATAAGCCATTAGAGTTGAGATTAAGTGATTAACACGTTTAAGTAGTAACACGGAAACTTCTTGATGATTGAATATTCTCCATTTAGTCAAATTTTCAGTACGCAAATGAGGAGACAGAACAGCGCAGTCCAGTGTCGGTGCTTGATTTGGAATATAGTGAAGATGAAGCCAAGGCATGGCAGCTGGTGAATCTTGTCAAGGAAACAATCCCATTAACGAGCTGTGATAAACTGCTTTTGGATCTATTTAGAGAAGGGGTTGAGTACTGTGAGACGGTGAAGCTGGTAAAAGCTTGGATCGATGGAGGACGTAGCGAGACGACGAAAAGGGAGGGTTGTGTTAGGGAACTTGAAAGGGATGGAAGGTGGAGGAATTGCAGGTTTGAGGAAGAAGAAGAGTTGGCAATGGTGTTTGAGAGATGGGTGATTAATATTTTGGTGAATGAACTATTAGTTGATCTTCTATGACAGAAAAAGGACAGAAACGGTGTGAACCGACATGAAAGCCTGTGGAATGCCCGAAGAAACCATGGATGGATCCTCTGCTCTTGCTGTATCGAGACATCCGAGCAAACGATTGTATAGACTAGGCAAATCTCTTGCCCTCTGTATTTGGGTACGAAATCAGAATGTGTGCTGAAATTTTGTAGAAATAAAATAAACATGTGCTTTCAGAAAATATTGAAGGTTAAGATTAAGATTTAAAAATAAAATTTAGAGTTAAAAAGTATATGATATAAAATGTGAGATTTATATTTTAAGATTTAGCGTTAAGATTTAAAATTTAATTTTTAATACAAAGTATAAATAGTATATCAAAAAAGATAATACTTTTGTTCGTGAAAATTGTAATTAGTCGGACAGATTTATATAGGATTGGTGTATATTTTACCTTTTAACTTGGTCTTCGGTAATTACTACCTAAATTTTATATTACAAACATTTTTAATTATATTAGCTATAGTCTCGATCTATAAAAATTACTAATTTTATTGTTTTATATTTAAATTTTTTATTTTCACTCATATTTTAAAAATAATTGTTTGGAAGTTACCATTTGAGTGGGTTGTTTAAAGATTTTTGGGCAATGTACAATTTATTAAAATATATCCTTTAATATATAACCGGTAAGATATATAATTTTTTTTAAATAAATATTGTATTACAAAAGATATTATTAGATTATCCTTTTAAGCAAAAAAATAATTTATAAACATCTAAAAATCGAATATTTTTCCTTAAACATATCATTATTTTTGCATGTTCTAAAGCAAAATCATCTACAACACTTTTAATATTAATTTCTTCTAAAAGATAATTTTTGATACTATCAAATTAAATCCATTTAGTCTTTCTTGCGACATAGTTGTTCATCATAAGTATAACTTCAACGACTTTAATTTTGAAAATCTTAGTTCTACAGAAGTAATAATAATAGAAATAATAAATAAGATTATATAAACTATAAGATTAATATCATCTAATGATATTAAAAGTGTTATAGATGATTTTGTTTTAAAAAAATACAATAAGAATAACACATTTTAAGTAAAAGTGATAGATTTTTAGATGTTTATAAAATATTTTTATGTTGATCAAGAAAATAGTACTATAATATATTATTTTTATTAAGGGAATTTTATAAAAAAATATTATAATTTCTTATATTAAAATTAAGAAATCTAATTTAATAAATTAAACACGATCATTTAAAATCTTTGAATCGCATTTAATGTACAAGGCCACAAAAGCAAATTTTATAATATTTGACATTATAGATGCTAAAAATATTATTCCATATCGAGATTACTGAAAAAAATATAATTGGAAAATTTTATGAATTTTAATTATTTTAGAATTTTTTAGTATGAGACATAAAATGAGCACAATTAGGGTGTAGTGGATTTTCACTCTACACTCACAAAAAATATAAGTAGAAAATTTAGAGTAAAAATCTTCTATCCCTAACCACGCTTATTTCTATGTTTGACACTAAAAATTACTAAAAAATTAAATTTAAAACCATAATTTTAATTTCATATTTTAAATTTTAAACCTTACACTTTAACCCTAATTACCTAAAACCTAACCATAATTTTTAACTTTAAACCCTAAACCCATTATTTTAAAAATAAAAAATACTAACAGAAGCATAATAAAAAGACAAACAATTTTTACCCAAAAATTTAACTCACAGAATTTTCGAATTCTATGATATTCTAAAACTTCGTTAGACTTTTTATTTTTTATGATTTAAAAAATTATATAGAAATCAGAAGAGTTTAGGAAATAATAGAATGGCCAAATTAACTATATAAAAAATTAGAGATGTTCAAACGGTTAATTCGATCGGTGACTGAATCGAGTTACCAAAAATTGAATTGATTGAACTTTTAAAATCTTTAACCGTTAACTGAACCAAACTTTTTTTGAAATATATTAATCGAACCGAACAAATTTCGGTTAATTCGGTCGATTTTCGAATCAACCGAAATTTATTAATTTTCTTATTCAAAGTTATTACGCAATAAAAATCATTGAAAATACTTTTTAGTTTACGAAGATAAATTGACAATTAATTTAAATAATATCTAAACATGTATAAAAATATTAGAATTTTAGATTAAACATTATGATAAAACAAAACAAGTTAGATATAGGCTTAATAATAATATATATTGTATATTTAATATTTATTATATTTCGGTTAATTCGGTTAATTAACCCGTTTCGAACCGAAATAACCGTTCACCGAACTTTTAAAAACTTTAACCACTCACCGACCGAACAAAGTTCGGTGGCCGACCGTTTTAACCAAATTAATTCGGTTTAATCGGTTAATTCGGTTTAGCCGACCGTTTTAACCAAATTAATTCGGTTTAATCGGTTAATTCGGTTTAGCCGACCGTTTGAACACCCCTATAAAATATCAATAATAGAAAATTTAATGTTGCTAACATCTTTTTTTAATGGTACTGCCTAATTCTGCCATATTATATCATACGGCGTACCAAAACCTAATTCGACAGTACACTAACCCTTTAAAAACATCTAATATAATTAAAACCTTTAAATTATAGAATAAGTTAAAATACAAAAAATAAAACCTAGGGGACAACTTTTTTATTTAGATAAAGTCATTGCTTATTAAATTCACTTTAAAAATTGTAGAGGAGTATTTTAATTCTACAAGTAAAAAATATCAATAAAAGTTAATTTTAATATTTTTTTAAAATTATATTAGGACATGGGACAACTTTTTAACTCAAACTTGTAGATTTTTTTTACTATACTGAAGTTTACAAAATAATAACTCATTAATATATCCTTAAATTTAGACTAAATAAAACACATTTTTTATGTGTAAATTAGTATTTTATTTGAAAATAATAGTTAAGATTATTTTTTTGATATTACTATTATTATTCTCGTAGAACACGAGGATGTGAGTTTGAGTATGCGTACATCCATATTATTTGTTATTTCTAAAACAATATTTCTCAAAATAGTGTATTAGCCATTTTATTTCTCAAAATAATGTACTTTGAATAGCAACTTTAAAGATGATTACAGAAGAATTCGACTTTGAATAATAAAATAGATTAAATCAAATAAAAAATTATAAGTCGGTACCAAGAGGTTCCGACTTTAAATAGTGATTCTGCAGAAAACACTTTGAAAATTATAAAAACACTGTTCAAAGTCAGTACCGACTTTAATTTTTTATTCGATTTAATCTATTTTACTATTCAAAATCGAATTCTTCTGTAATCATCTTTAAAGTTACTATTCAAAGTATAATATTTTGGTAAATAAAATGGTTAGTACAATATTTTAGAAAATAAAAAAAATGAGTGCAATATTTATGTAAAATTTCCATGTCAAATCTCATAAATATTGTTCTTTAAATCTTTATTTATCATAATATTGCACTTGTAAAATTATTTTTCAAAGTATTGTACTTTAAACGGTACTAGTGAAGTCAGATTCATTAGAATCTGACTATGAATAATGACCGAATTAAAAAAAATAAAAACACTATTTAAAGTCGGAGCATTTTGTTATCGACTTTAATTTTTTTAATCTAAAAATATAAATCACTATTCAAAGTCAAATTCTAATTGATCCGATTTCACTTTTACTGTAGAAACATGAATAGTTTAAGAAATAATTTAGATAAGATAATATATTAGAAAATATTTTTTTTCCACAATATTTTTGTCATTTGACCATGCAGATTGTGGAAATTAAAAGCTCTTTAGTTTTAAGGCTTTTGTTTATTTTAGGTTTAAAATTTAAGAGTTTAGATTTAGAATTTAATATTAATATTTAAAATTTAGAGTTTAAAATTTAGAATGTACGGTATAAAGTTTAGATTATAATATTTATTTTTTTAAGGTTTAAGATTAAAAATTTATTATTTAATTTCTATAATATAAATATACAATTTCATGTAAACTAAATTTTATATAATTTACATATTAAAATTTTACCTTAAAAGAATATACAATGCATAGAGATATTTTATTTGAATGGAAGAATTATTTAATTTAATTATAGCGAATTAAAAAAATAAAATAAAAATAAATAAAAATAATTTTAAATATAAATCGATATATAAAATAAAAATTCCATTTTTTTCAAAAGTTTCTTTTCTATTATTTTTCTTAATTTTCTCTGTTTTCTCTCTGTTTTTGAGAAAAAACCAAACAAACAGAGTATAGCATTCATTTAAGAAATTACTATTTGTACTTGAACGTAATCAAACAGCTACCGAAGCAAAAATGCATTGCAAAGGAACTTGAAAGGGAGATGATTTATGGGTAATTTATACATGGTTGATCCAACTTCGTTTTCATAGCTTTCCTTTCCTTTCCTTTATTTATATATTTTCCAAGGAATCAATTGGAGTGACCAGGAAACAGAGGAAGCAATGAAAAACGAAGAACAAGCTCGGCTCTTGTTTGGGATTTCGCTTTCAGATAGACCTAAATGGAAACAGTTTCTTATTTGCTCCTCTGGGTTCTTCTTTGGTTACCTTGTCAACGGCATTTGTGAGGTATTTTCTTTTCTTTTCTCAGAAGCCAAACAGAGTTTGAAGGCATTAGTCTAAGAGGATTTTCTGGATATATTAGCTGGTGACGTTAAATCTGTTGTTTTTCAGGAATATGTATACAATAGACTGCAGTTCAGGTACTTTCTGTAGTTTCTAATTCTCTTGGTAAATAAGATTTCAAACATAAATCTTTCCTGTTTCAGCTATGGCTGGTACTTCACATTTGTCCAAGGATTTGTCTACCTTGTCCTGATTTATCTGCAAGGCTTCACTCCAAAGAAAATGGTGAATCCATGGAAAACTTATGTTAAACTCTCTGCAGTCCTCATGGGATCTCATGGACTCACAAAGGGGTCTTTGGCTTTTCTCAACTACCCAGCACAGATCATGTTCAAGTCCACCAAGGTTAAGGCCAAACTTAACAAGTCACTCTTCATATACATATATATTGAACATGTTTAATGACTGTCTTAGTGTCTTAGGTTCTTCCTGTGATGGTAATGGGTGCCTTCATACCGGGTTTAAGACGAAAGTATCCGGTTCATGAATATGTGTCTGCAGTACTCTTAGTTCTGGGTTTGATTCTTTTCACCTTAGCTGATGCACAAACTTCCCCAAACTTCAGTGTGATTGGTGTAATGATGGTAATCGGTTCTCTAATAATGGATGCTTTTATTGGTAACCTGCAAGAAGCTATTTTTACCATAAACCCTGAGACAACACAGGTACTGTTTTTGCTGATGTTTACTGTCCATGTTCGAAAAAGATGTGCAGTTAATGATTCTGATGCTGTGGTAACGTTAGATGGAAATGCTGTTTTGCTCGACTATAGTTGGTCTGCCATTGTTGGTCCCACCCATGGTCTTAACAGGAGAAGTGTTCAAAGCATGGACTTCATGTTCAGAGGTCAAAACAATACAAAACTGTATGATTTTTCACTTTGGTGTCTGGTTTTTTCAACTTCTTCTTCCTTGAGCAGCATTTGTATGTGTATGGTGTGTTGGTCTTTGAAGCCATCGCCACATTCATCGGTCAAGTATCAGTTCTTTCCTTGATTGCCATTTTCGGTGCAGCCACCACGGCCATGGTACGGTTTCTGTTCTCGATTCCTGGTTGTGTTCATCACAGTTCTGACACATAAGACATACAGGTGACAACTGCAAGAAAGGCCGTGACTTTATTACTGTCATACATGCTCTTTACCAAGCCCTTGACCGATCAGCATGGGACTGGGCTCCTACTTATAGCTATGGGGATCACCTTGAAACTGTTGCCACTTGATATCAAACCGGTTTACAAAAGAGTCTCCAGCTCTTCTTCTTCTTCTTCCTCTGCAAATGACAAAACTGGAAACTCTTGTACTGGTGAAATTGAAGTGGAAAACCCCATGGTCTGAACTTTACTGTTTGCTAACGTTGATGATCAAATGTTTGTTTTGAGTTCATTACTGTTTGCTAACGTTGATGGTCTGAAATTGAAGTGGAAAACCCCATGGTCTGAACTTGTATTTAAAGGGATACAAAACGACGTTGTTTTATCTTCGATGTACCTGGGTGTAGACCCGATCCGGAAAGGAACATCCACATGTTTCTGATAATTGAGGAAATCACACTTTTAGTCCTTACTTTTTTGTATCTTTCACACTTTCGCATTTCAGTTCTTATTTTCTCTCGTTTTAGTCACTATTTTTTTCTTTTAACTTATTATATTGTTATTATTATTACATTTACATATTATTATTACTATTATCGTATTTACCTATAATCAATATTGTTACTGTTATTTTTTTTTGGATAAGTTGTATAATTTATTTATCCAAGAAAAACATGAAAAAACTTGTAACAATATCAAAACTTGTACCCTGTGCAACTATCTCTTAGGGAATTTTCCAAGCGAGACAAAGTGTTCTATTTATCGTATCTATATGAATATCTCTACTGCTAATCTTGATACTAACAATATCTCGTATACATCAAAACAAGTTGTAGTAGTCCCTGCTAATAGTCCTATATTTCCTTTAATTCCGTTCTTCCCAAATGAAATACACAAATGAATTCCAAGCAAGCCGAAGGATGAAAACAATTAGCGATCTCCCCTTCAGGTTGGAACATAGCCAATCTAGTTCTCCATCCCAATCCAACATACATCTGGTTATGCCACAATGAGTAAGAACAATCTCTCATACCTGTCTAGAATAAGAACATTCAGCAAAAAGATGATTTCGTGACTCATGCTCCCTGCCATGAAGGATGCAACAATTCACTAGATTAATTCCCATGTACTGCAATCTATTAAGAGTAGGCAAACGATCAAGAATAGTCATCTAAGTGATGATGGAGTGCTTTGGAATACGCATCCCAAACCATACAAGTCTATGCCAATGAACTCTAGGACTGATATTTCTAATTTCCTTCCAAATGCTCCCAACTTTATTGGTAATGTTCAGGGATAAAGATTGTAAAGTATTAATGCTATTGTTATTATTACTTATTACTTTTAGTTTAGTAATATACATCTGTTTATATCACACATTCATTCATTTTAATCAAATTTTAAA